>CM035171.1:105304597-105904597 GCA_020205615.1 Panax quinquefolius | reverse complement strand
TTGTCAAAACGTGTGTGCTAGTCGTCTCCTCAATTTTTAGTATAAATAGGTTGCTCAGATGAGCAACAAAGTACACCATCACAACACCAAAAACACAAAATTCTTCCACTACAATATTCTGATTTTTTTTTTTTTGCGTCTAAGGTTACTGTGAGTGTTACTAAAAGTATCAGAATTACTCAAAATCATTTATATAAATGGCCAGATTTAGTTTTCTACTAAGGTAAGAGATATCATTTTTTTTATACTCCATATTATGATAAGAAAGTATTATTTTCTTTACAACTTTATATTTTCTTGGACTTTATATATTATCAATAATTCTAATCGATTTTCTGGATATCGTGTTGACAATTTGGATCCTAGTTAAATTAAATTGAAAATTGCTAATGTTTATTCTGTATCTTATTATATTGATTATGGCTTAAATATAATTTACTATCCTAAACTATAGGCCGTATTCCACTTCGGTGATTCACCTTTCAATTTTGTCAATTAAATGATTAAACTATTTTTTTTTAATTCCAACAAATTTAGCATATCACGTCAAAAATTGCTGACGTGACTATTTGGGTGTGCCATTAATCAGCTGATGTGCATAAAAAAATAATTTTTTATTTTGTTATTAAATATTTTTAATATATTCAAGGATAAAATCGTCACACAATAATCAAAAGCGCGCATCAAACCATCACAATCGATCTCAACCAAACCTTGCCTCTTTGCATACCCAAATCAACCCACAGATGCATCTTCACTTCACATGTTCACTGACTTCTCAGATCTAGTAGATCTCAACCAAACCTTGCCTCTTTGCATACCCAAATCCAAAAAAGAAGAAAATCAAAACAAAGACATTTTTGGCATCTCAAATTGACGACATAAGTAGAGCTAGGCACGTCGACGAATAAAAGGTCAACGACAACATTGATACTACCGTTTTTTCTTCTCCTTTTTTTATTTTCTTTTCCCAAATTTGGCGATTTTTTTTTGCTAGCGACAATTTTGGAAGCATAAAGGTTATGGATTTTGGTGGTGCGGTTGGGATGAGAAGTGAAATATGATTAAGGATAAAAGATTTGATTTCACAGTCATGTATATATATATATATATATATATATATATATATATATATGTGTGTATGTGTGTGTGTGTGTGTGTGTGTGTATATATAGACAAAAAATTAAAGGTATCAGGAGATTTAATGATTGCTTGAATATTGGGTTGATTTGTAGTGAGAGGGTTAAAGAATTTGGGTGAGATTTATAGTGGGGGGTTTTAGGATAGAGAGAAAAATTAGTGAGTGGAGAAGAAGAAACCAGACAGTTTTTTCGGTACACAATTTTGTTCGACAGAGGCGTTCATGTAGTTCGATCGATGGTGATGGTGGATGTTAACGCCAAGATCTTTCGTCACGTCCCAATCACCTAAAACGTCCTGATCCTCGCAACGTAAACACAATAAACACTATGTTTCGAAAACGGCTACGGTTCACGTGATAAATTGCAAAGTGAGAATCGAGATGTGAATTCACGAGGTTTATCGAAAACGAGCGCTATATCGCTTAAATGTATTGATATCAAGAGATAATAATAATTCTCCATGAATATCCGATTCTAAATGAAGAAGAGATGAAAACGTCACTCTTGGTGAGACTTCTTGCTAAGTTTATACCGCTGGCGCAATTATCAAGTCACACCCACTACTACTTGACACATTCCTTTACTCCGAGTGGGTTCTCGCCGAATGCATGTAGTTTATTCTTTTCTTTTCGATCATTTATTACTACCACCGAATCGATTGTAATCCCATCCACATTAATGCATGGCGGGTTCTTTAGTCAACCGACATGCTTTTTCATCATTACAAAAGTCAAGATTGTAGATATTTAAAATGTCTAAATGATTGATCCATTGATTCCGGCCGGCCTTATAAGTTTGAAATGAAAATAATATGATAATTGGGCTTAATGATTTTATAATTCAATAATAAAGGCCCAATAATAAAAAAAAATAATAATATCTAATATATCCTACCAAAGGATAAAAAAATATCACGACCCAACATTGCTTTCTA
Source organism: Panax quinquefolius (assembly GCA_020205615.1). Classification (NCBI taxonomy): domain Eukaryota; kingdom Viridiplantae; phylum Streptophyta; class Magnoliopsida; order Apiales; family Araliaceae; genus Panax; species Panax quinquefolius. The sequence continues at coordinate 105,902,521 of CM035171.1, read as the reverse complement.
GTTTTTTGTTGAATGTAATGTTTAATAGAAAACTATAAACAATCCATGATATTTTACTGAGAATCAATAAATGACAAGATGTAATTAAAAACGTACCCCATTTATTGTCCATGAAATGAAATGAAAGGAAGTTAAGGGCCCAATTCAGAAAGATTTCTAACCATTAGGTACCAGGATCCGAAACCGGACGCTTCCCATTCAAATTCCAAATTATTACTGGCATTTAATGCGCCTGTCTTGAACACTGTGTAACCGTCAGTATAAAAGGATAACTTTACCAATTTTGACAGTTTTACCTGTTCATTTGAAATTCGAGCGCCTTCTAAAATTTCTGATCTCTTTCTCTCTGCAAATCGTCACAAATGGCTTCTCAAAACCCTGAACAGAGTTCTCCCATACTTGTAACACCCATCACTGTGGTTCCCCCAAACCCTAATCTTCATGAGGGGACTTCAGGTACGAATCCCAAACAGAGAACCCAGAAAACCCCCTCTGACTATTATAGGAGTACGGAGCGATTCTCGCATGCTAACACTCCTTCTATCATAACCGGTCGAATCAAGAGGGTTCAAACTTCGGTTCCATATTCCGTATACCCATGCCGCTGTGGTACCCAGATCTGGGTGAGAAAATGTATCAACTACCAAGGATGATGGCACAGTATCAAATGACTTTATCGGAGAAGGGGGTTCGCTTCTCTCCACGCTTTCATAGTGACCCTCTCGGGGTTTTTGGGTGTAGGATTTTCACAATCGGTGCCGAACTCCTACATCCATATTCGCCTTCGTGGCCTTACTCACATGAATCAAGTCCGAGCCCTCACCGGACTTCTTCTTCACCGCTTGCCAAGATAAAGGCAATCCGGGAGAAGGGGTTCAAGGCCCTCAAAGAAACATTCTCCAAGTCCGGAGAGAAATTTGACAGACGCGTTCACCGTGAATACCCCACAAGCAATAGGGGATGGCATGAAAAATGGTTCTTCGTCAAAGGCCCCAAATCTCTTCTCTTCCGAATCTGGCAACCGATTTAAAAAATATCTCACGACTTGGAGATGTTTCCGAAGAACGAGAAGTGGAGATGATGGAGCTATTTGACAACTTCCCGAAGGAGGAGTGGAAATACGGACTCCTCTCGAAGCAAGCATGGTTGTATGACCATAAACGTAAGTACCAGCTTATTTCAAATATATATATTTTTTGAAAATATTCCATAAAATATAATTATAACATGGAATTGTTTGATTTGTGCAGTGTCTTTTGATCGTAATGAGCTCAGAGAAATAAAGGAGCTCAAGATTTTTATCCGTAAGTCTTCTAAGCAATTGAGGCTACACCAACTGAAGCTACCCCCGAAGTAGATCCAACGCCAGAAATTCACACGGATGAATTTCAACCAGATGAAACAGAGGCCGAAGAGATTCTCATACCAGAAGAGAATCTTCACCCTCGACAAAAGAGGAGGGCTACCAGAAAACCAAGGTCACCCCCCTAGTAAATCCTCCCAACCTATACCGAAAATGTAACCAACCCCAAAACCATTCCTCGATCAGGCGGCTTACTTGATCGTCCTGATCGAAGGAGTATACTTAGGACTAAAAAACTAAAAACAAAAATAACCCCATTAACTGCCGAAGAACCTGTGGTTCCTCGGTCTTGATCATTCCTCCCTTCGCACTTCAGAGAAATACGAGACGGAGAGGATGGTGATCGGGATGAAGGGATTCCTATGTTATCCGTAAAGAGAAAACGCACTCTCGAGAGTCATCCAAGTTCCGTGATCCGCTTCAACACCCAAAGAACCTACTTCAAACAAATCTCCGTAATCGAAACCGTTTCATGCTGAACCTACACCCCCGACCACCCTCTTCTTTCCCGAAAAGGCCGAGACTCGCTCTGAACGGCGGTCCTTCGTGTCAAGGGTTATCATGCCAAGCCGTGGGATCTCCTACCCTATGGCCCGTGTTCAACGCCAACTTTCCTTTCGACCTCTTCGGGGCTTTCGTTCGACATTAATCGATTTATCACCGTTCAAAGATCACACGGACGGAAATCTTCTCGACGAGGGTATGAGTTATTTGGCTAAGGTAAACAATAATGACTTCTTCCTCTACATCTCTATTTTCCTTGAGCATTTTAGAATTTGACTTGAGTACTTTGAAAATGTGCGCAAAGCAATCGTCGTCTTCTTGGACGATCGCGTCCCGAGACACATAAATGGAGAGGCCGAGGAAGATTTCATGCGCCAAGAGATAAACATCTTTGAGATCGACCACGACCGAGAAAGAGCCGGTCGTGAAGATGCTTTTCATACCATCAATGGTCTTCAAAGAGAATTGGATCGGGCCAAGATGGATTTGAAGACATCTGATGACGAACTGAGGGCTACAAGAGATGAGTTGGCTGCGTCCGAAGCCAACCAACAAACCTTAACCAACCTGAATACTGGTTTGGTTGAAGAGAACCTACTCTTGAAGGCGAAAAAACGAGGAGTTCTCTTCACTAATCGAAGCTTAGTCTTACAACTTGGTGAAGCCGAGACGAAGATCCGTGGATGAAGCTCAAGGCATAAGACCAAGCGTCATAAGCTCCGGCCATAAGATAAAAGACCTTGAGGGACGAGGCCTGCTCGATCAAGAGCTTCAAAAGTTTCAGCGAGTATAGGGACTCGGATGAACTCAATGTAGAGATCATGAAGGTCTATTCGGAGGGATATGAGGACCGCTTGAACGAGGGAAAGAGAAGCTATCACCGCTTCAATTGGACCCTAAGATTGCTTTCAATTCAGATGATGAAGCGCGTGCTCTAATATATATCATGTTTTGATTCTATGTAAATATTTAACTTTTTATGTTCATGTAATTAATCGACTTAAATGAAATGAACATTTTATGCTTATTGATAAATCTTTAATCGTCTTGATTATAACTTCATCCCGATCGGTTTCTGTTAATAATTTTAGTATCGATAAGATGAACTATTGAATTAGATATATACATATAACGCTTAACTCATGCAATGAAGTGAGTTGAATTTTACTGAGACGAGATTCAAGTTAATCTAACTAATGAACCGAACTCAACACTTAAACAAAATAAATAACATATACTCGCCTGGTATCGAAGAGTGAGATCAATCATACGTGAAGTAAATTTGGACGACAAATGAGATAAGAACCAAGACATAAGGATTAATAATGACCATCGACTTACCACCCCGATAAGATCAATATAGGACCAAAAGGACTTGGGGCTACCATCGAATGGCCAAATGAGTCCTACCATACCTCCTTACACCATAGTGACCATCTGGACCAATAGTGAACATTGACTTACCACCGATAAGATCAATATAGGACCAAAAGGACTTGGGGCTACCATCGAATGGCCAATGAGTCCTACCATACCTCCTTACACCATCGGACCAATAGTGACCATTGACTTACCACCACGATAAGATCAATATAGGACCAAAAGGACCTGGGCTACCATCGAATGGCCAATGAGTCCTACCATACCTCCTTACACCATCGGACCAATAGTGACCATTGACTTACCACCCGATAAGATCAATATAGGACCAAAAGGACTGGGGCTACCATCGAATGGCCAATGAGTCCTACCATACCTCCTTACACCATCGGACCAATAGTGACCATTGACTTACCACCACGATAAGATCAATATAGGACCAAAAGGACTGGGGCTACCATCGAATGGCCAAATGAGTCCTACCATACCTCCTTACACCATCGGACCAATAGTGACCATTGACTTACCACCTGATAAGATCAATATAGGACCAAAAGGACACAGGGCTACCATCGAATGGCCAATGAGTCCTACCATACCTCCTTACACCATCTAACCAATAAGACCAAAGGATAATTTGTAGAAAAGTGATCTTTATTGATATCAAATAGTTGTGTACGCACTTCGATAAACCCGACTTGAACTTTATTGAAAATACTTCCGAAGTCCGCCAAGATGCCATGTATTCTTGATCTCTAAACCATCAAGTGCCTTTAATCGATAAGTCTTAAGCTTTGGTACTTGATCACTTCATATGGCCCTTCCCAATTCGCATTAGCTTTCCGTGATTCGAGGTGTAGAAGCTTCGATTTCTCCGAGAACGAAGTCTCCCACTTGAATCTACGGTTTGACGCCTTTGTTATAATGTTTGGCCACCCTTCGCCGTGATAAGCGCCAATTTGATTAAAGCTTCCTCTCGACTTCGTCTAGCGAGTCCAAGTTAGCCTTCATCCTTCATCGTTGTAGATTTCTTTGAATTGACTCACCAAGACTTGGAGATCCGATCTCGACCGACTAAGGCATCGATTACCATAGGCCAATCGGAAGGGTGAATCCCCGTAGTAGTCCTTGGCGTGAGTTCGGTATGCCCACAAAGACGCCAAAGAATTCTTCCGCCATCTTCCCTTAGCTTCATCCAATCTACGCTTTATTCCATTCAACAAATCACATTGGTCACCTCAACTTGCCCATTCGACCGTGGATGAGCTATAGAAGTCTTCTTGTCTTTGAATCCCCAAATCGCTCAAAAATTCTTCAAATTTTGAACCCACGAATCGTCCCATTGTCCGATATCAATACCTTAGGGATCCCAAAGCGAAACACCACAGACTCCTTTATAAACTTTAAGCACTCTGCTCATTATCGGCCAAAGTGGTTTCGCCTCTACCCACTTAGTCATATAATCAATAAAGAACTATGACGAAGCTAACTCGACCTTTAGCTTTAGGTAATTGGGTCCCAATATATCCACCCCCGACATAAATGAAGGGTATAGGAGATAAAATCGAGTATAACTCTTCCGGTGGTCGATGGGAACCGGACTATTGAAATGGCATTTTCACATTTCTTGACGTATCAGTAGCTTCTTTGAAAATTGTCGACCAATAGTAACTTTGTCAAGTACTTTGTGTGCCAAAGACTTGGCGACCATATGATCACCGCAAATCCTTCATGAACTTCCCGAAGAGCATACTCTCGGCCGGACGGAACCAAACATTTCAATAATGGTGAGGAAAACGCCAATCGATAAAGATCCCCATCAATAAGACCAAATTAGTACTCTTGTACTTGATCTTCTTTGCCACAAGATCTCGATCCGGAAGGAAGGACGCCATCTCGCCAAATACTCGATGTAGGGGTCATCCAACATTTGTTCGTTCGATGCACATCAACATTGTTCATCTTTGAACACTTCTACCGCCGTAAAATTTCCAAATACACCGATCCATGAAAGACATCTCAGATCCGTAGTGACCAATTTCGACAAAGCATCGCAGATGAGAATTGTCGTTGCGCTTCAATACCTTGAAACTCGTCTGAAGCAAAAAATTGAAGTTGGTTTCTTAACTCCGCCAGATATTTGATCATTCGTCCCCCCGAGCTTCATAATCTCCCGACAAATTGCTTTTACAACCAACCGAGAATCACTATAGATAATTAATCGTTGGACTTCGAGACTCTTTGCTAATCGGACACCGCTAACACCGCTTCAGACTTTCGGCCTCATTATTTGTTGCTTTAAACCCAAATCGATGGCTCATTGAACCTTAAATCCTCTCCGACTTATTAGAATAATTCTGCTCCACTAATATCATCGTAGAGATCCATCTGCATACAACGCCCACGCCTTTCCGACTCTGCTGAATAACGACCATCGCCGATCGGAAGATTCACTTTCCATAAATTTCGATTCGCTTGGTGAACGAACATTCTACCATAAAAGTCGCCAAGGCTTGGCCTTTGATGGCGATTCGGGGATGATACTCGATAAAAAAATCGGGACAATTCCATAGTCCATGCCGCTAATCTACCCGAGACCTCCGGCTTGCCCATCACCTTCTTCAACGGTTGATCCGTGTAGATCGACTGAGAGTCGACCTTGAAAATATGCGCCAAGCTTTCTCACCGCAATTATTAAAGCAAAGGCAAATTTCTCAATGTTAGGATACCCGGTTTCACATCTCGTAGGGGCGTGGTCGACGTAATAGGCCGGATCTTTGCTTCTTCCCCACCGATCTCCGAAATCAAAACCGCTCCAATCGCTAAGGAACCGCCGCAAGGTACAAATATAAAGTCTCTGCTTGGGGACAAGCTTGACCAATAAAGGAGCCAAGATGAGATCGTCTTTATACTTTGGAAAGCATCTTCACACTTGGAAGTCCACTGGAATGTCTTCGCATTCTTCGGTCCCTTCAATGTATCAAAGAAAGGAAGACATCTTTCTGCAGATTTGGCGACGAACCTCCTTAAAGCAGCAATCCTACCGATCGACAACGAACGTCTTTGAATGACCGAGGAGTCTTCATGTCGAGGATGGCTCGGATCTTCTCGGATTGGCTTCGATGCCCTTTGACCGACTGATAACCCGTAAATTTTCCAAAGACCAAGGCCGAAAGTACATTTGGTTGGATTAGTCGCATTGTCGATGACGAATAGTTTGAAAACACTCCTCTAGATCGTCCAAATGTTTCGAATTTGCATACTCTTCACGATCATGTCATCTACATAAACCTCCATGTTCCTTCCCAAATTGCCTATCAATAATATAAGTTCATCATCCTCCGATAGGTAGCTCCAAAGATTAATGAGGCCAAAAGTCTTTTTTATGCGCGTACAATCGAATCTGTGTAATGAATCTTTTTTTGGAATGTCTTCTTTGCACATGGATATTTGATGATAACCTCAAAAAGCATCCATAAAGCTTAATAATGCATACCCAAGTGGCATCGATGAGTTTGATCGATATGGGGCGGAGATATAAAAGTCCTTCTGGACAAAGCTTTGTTGAGGTCGGTGTAGTCGATGCAAACCCGCCACTTTCCATTATGCTTCGCACCAATACTACATTTGCTATCCACCCGGGTAATCAATCTCGTAAATGAAGTCAAGACCAAAGAATTTTGCAACCTCTTCATCGATGATCTTTTGACGCTCGAGCAAATATCCGCCTCTTTTTGATTTAACCGGCTTTTTTGAAGGATCTATCTCGCTTTATGCTCAAAGAACCTTCCTACCGACTCTGCATATCTTGTGGCTCCCATGCAAAAATATCGACATAGCATCGTAAAAGTTCCATAAGATTCGTCCAAGAGGTTCTCGTAAGCCCAACCAATCTTCACTGCTCTTGTCCGGCTTCCAGATGACCAACTCAATTTCTCCGCCCCCAGTGGGATTACCAACCTGCTTACGAATCGCTTTCTCGGTGAAGGGTTCGATTTCAATTGCCATCGTCTTTATTTGTTTACTAACCCCATTCCGGATGAAATGATGAAATTCGATAACATCTCTCCTGCCGGATCCAAGTCACCCATCACCTCTCCTACTCCATGTCTTTGTGAACTTGATTTTGAAATGTGGGATGGAAGTTACAACTGAAGAGTCACAACGTAGTCTTCCCAAAATGGCGTTGTAGGTAGAATCCACACGCACAACATAAAATTTACAAGTTATCTCCACTTGCGTGTAAGTAGTCTTAGAAGATGACAGGGAGTTCAATAAAGGCTTAAGCCACTTTGACAGGATCGTTTCCGAAACCATATAGAGGAGCTTCCTGTCCGACCTCCATTTTGTGCTCATCGAGATGCATTCTTTGATAAGCATGGGCATAAAGAATGTCCACCGAAGATCCGTTGTCTATCATCATGCGTTTCACATCCACTGAGCCCACTTGTGCTGTGATCACCAATGCTCCTTCATGCGGTTCAATGGGCTCCGAAGGATAATCCGCATCTGTAAATGAAATAACAGTTCCTGGGAAAGGCCTGTCAACCTTCAGAGTAGCATCGGTTATTGACATAACTGAATCAAGATAAGACCTCCTCTTCTTCCCTACTAATTTCCCAACAGATCCACCAGTTATTACATCAACGACTTGCCTTGGCGGTGGTGGAACATTTTGAACAGGTGGTACTTGAACTGTTTGGCCCTCCTTCTAGCGCCAATGTTAACGCCAAGATCTTTCGTCACGTCCCAATCACCTAAAACGTCCTGATCCTGCAACGTAAACACAATAAACACCACAAGCTTGACGGCGGTTCCGTCGGGGGATAGCTCAGGCGTGAGAATCAGTATGTGAATTCACAAGGTTTATCGAAAACGGAGGCTATATCGCCTAGTGTATTGATATCAAGAGATAATAATAATTCTCTGTGAATATCTGATTCTAAATGAAGAAGAGTATGAAAACGTACCTCTTGGTGGAGACTTCTTGCCAAGTTATACCCTCACGGCACGAATTACCGTACACACCCACTACTACGACACATTCCCTTTACTCCGATGGGTTCTGCCGAATCGCATGTAGTTTATTCTCTTCTTTTTGATCATTTATTACTTACCGCCGAATCGATTGTAATCCCATCCACATTAATGCATGGCGGGTTCTTTAGTCAACCGACATGCTTTTTCATCATTACAGTCAAAGATCGTAGATATTTAAAATGTCTAAAATGATTGATCCATCGACCAATCTTGGTCTTATAAGTTTGAAATGAAAATAATATGATAATTGGGCTTAATGATTTTTATAATTCAATAATAAAGGCCCAATAGAATAAAAATAATAAGCCCAATATATCCGGCCCAAAGGGATAAAATATCACGACCCAACAGTGGAATTTATAAGTTTTTTATGGTGTAATTATTTATGTTTTTTGGTACAATTTCTTGCAGAATTTTTTCTTTGGTGGTATAATGTTGGTGATAATAGCGGGCGGAGGTGATGATAAGTGGTGTGCATGTGTTGTGGTGATAGGGACGATGAGTGGGCTTAGCAAATTTGTTTAATTTCTTAAATCTATAATTTTAGTAAATAATAGTTTTTTTTCTTTTGATCTTTCATTTTGGTTTGGGTTTCATTTGATTGTTGGTTTGGGTTTGTAATTTGGTTGCTGGTTTGAGTTTGCAATTTGATATTCTTTAATCGGTACTGAATAAGATTCTTAATGTTATTAATTTACATTTCTACCCTTTTGTATTTCTAATGCATATAAAGAAAATATAGTTGTTAATACGCTAAGGCACTATTTGTCTATGTCACCATGCCACTTGGGCACTTTTTGTCTATGTCATCACGCCACATCATTAATTGCTGACATGTCAAGTAAAATTGGAAGAAAGTAGAATAAATTAATAGTTTAATCATCTAATTGACAAAATTGAAAGGTGGATTACCAAAGTGGAATATGACCTATAGTTTATGGTATTAAATTATATTTAAGCCTTATGATTATTTATTTCCATTCATTATATCATTGATTTGTAATAATTATCAAAACTAAGTTGCTGCGAATGTCTTTGGCTTGGGTGCAAAGACAATATTATTGTTGAGTGTCTTTTACTTGTATGGTAAAGACACGTGGTGAAAATTCTCTTTGGTCTGGGTGCAAAGAGTAATTGTTGATTGGCATGATCATGATCATTGGTTTTACATATGGTTATCTTTTATCTTGGTGCAAAGATGAATTGTTAATTGACATGATCATGATCATTGGTGTTACATATGAATATCTTTGACCTAAGTGCAAAGAAGAATTGTTGATTGGCATATCATGACCATTGGTGTTACCAAACCTATGTGTAAATATGAGTTGTTGATTGACATGATTATGACATTTGGTGTTACAAATTAATATCTTTGACATAGGCGAATTGATTGTCATGATTATGAATAAGAACTATGAATTTGTATAACTGTGATTTTTGGTGTTACAAGTAAATACAGGTGGAGAAAGTTATCTTTGTCTTTAATACAAAGAAGAAATGTTGATTGGTGTTACCAGGATAAATATTGATGGTGAATTTTTAATTTGAAAAAGATAGTAGACATTATATTTTACTTGACTCTTCTAATAGATTGCTGATTTCGTTGTAGTTATGTTGAAAACTTATATTATCTTTAAATCTCTGGTTTATTATTGTTGAAGACTATTGATAATTTATTTATCTTAGTCATGATATTCTTTACTGGGCTATTTGTGTTCACCCTTTTGCATCAGAATTTCTTTTAGAAAATATGAGTGTAGCTGGGTCTAGTGGGGATAGTAGGGGGATGGAATGATGGTCCCAGTTAGTGGTTGTCCTCATCAAATTATAAAATAGTACAACAATAATTGTATTGAGGACTTAAAATGTATGTTGTCATATTTTGCATAATAATATAAAAGTTGTAAATAGGAAAATTCGTGTTTGTAGTATGTATTTTGGCGACTCAAATTAGGTGGTAAAGACCCGAATTTGAGGGCGTCACAGTTAATTAGAAGGGCAATTTCTTTTATGATGATTGTAGATGAACTTCCTTTTAACCATGTGGAGAATGTGGGCTTTAAATACTTGATCTCGGCTGCATGTCCAAAATTTAATGTGCCTTCACGTACCACTATTGTGACGCCCCCAAAATAGGTCCCCATGACCCATTCTGAGTCGCCAGATATCACATTATAAAAATCAAATACAAAGTTCATTTATACAACTGTTGAACTGTCATAAGGAATACGACCACAGTTAACTGTGAGTTTTAATACAAATGTATGTAACTCTCATGGTGCCTCAACCTTACAATGGTACCTTACATAAAAGTACAGTTAAAAACTGTTTTAGAAATTAAAATCTTTGGGAAGTGCTCAAGGAAACCTTCGTACATGGGAGACCATGCGTCTAAGTTATGATAGATATCATATGTCCACAGAATTATCCTTGGTTGACCCAATAGACCCCAAAGAAAAATGAGAAGATTACTATCATCTTCTTTCCAATGGTGAATCTTCTCTTGACTTATAACTATCTCCACTGTCTCCAAGTGAAAATTATACTTCAAATAAACTCCCAGATTATATAGGTAGTGCTCGCAGATATACTCAACAAGTGGATGTGCACAACCCTGTCTTATAATAACACGAGGTTGTATTTCATTAGACATCTTGTATGATAGTGGCAAAACACCCTTCCAAATTTGGGTTCACCTCACCTTATTTGGTTCACCAATAATTAAATATCAAATGACGTATACAATACGACACATTTATCTAAAGTTCTTAACAAAATTATTTCCATACTATTTAGGGAGAACCTCAACAGCTATAAACCACCGCTCTATTCTCCTCATTATCCCCGCTTCCCAACACCATACACTCGTATTACACCGAAAGGAATTGTGAAAGCAAACGGGTGAGCACAACTAGCCCAATAAAGAATATCATGACTAAAGATAATTTAATTATCAATAGCTTTTCGTCAATAATAAATCGTAGATTTAGAACATATGGTATATGATAAAGCTTTTCAACCATAGTTGCAAATCTAACGAGCAATCAATTAAAGAGTCAAATAGACCATCGTGTCTATTATCTTCTCCATGTTAAAAGTCCACCAATAATGTTTTATCCTCAGAACATCAATCAACAATTCCTCGCTCACAATCATATGAATAACTCATAATTATAATTGTGATTACGAATTCCCTTTTCGCACCTGTGATCTAAGATGATTCTCATCACCTATCTTCACCGAAATATCACAAATCATGGTTATACCAAATCACAATTCCTCGCCATAATCATACTTAATAAATTCATCTTTGCACTACAGGCCAAAGATATACAACTGTAAAACCAATAATGTTGAGACTCAGCTTGACAAATAATCCACATCATCGAATCAACCCTACACTATGGCCAAGGATATTCGTTAATATCACATCCATGAATTATCCATGCATTACGGCTAATGATATTCATTATTATCACATCCATGAATTAATATTTCATTGCTGAGACTCAGATTAATAATTAATCCACATCATCAAATCATCCCTGCACTACTGGCCAAGGATATTCTTTAGTATCATGACCACAAATTATCCATGAAATACGGGCCAAAGATAATCGTGTTTTCATCAACGGTCTTGATCATGCCATAAAACAATTCATCTTTGCACCCTTGGCCGAAGAGAATCCATAGCCATAATAATACCAAAAACTGTCCATCAATGCATTACGGGCCAATGAGGACTTTTTCATTAGTATCACAACCATAAATTATCCATGCTCTACGGGCCAAAGATAATCATGTTTTTATCAACGGTCCTGATCATGCTATAAAACAATTCATCTTTGCACCCTTGGCCGAAGATAATCTATAGTCATAATCATACCAAAAACTGTCCATCAATGCACTATGGGCCAATGAGGACTTTTACCACATCATTTGTAACATTACGGTCATGATTATACCGAATAATCCCTAGTCATAATCATACCAAGTTCATCTATGCACTACAGGCCACAGATGACTTTCAACAAAATATAAATATGAGGATGATGACAATGATATAAGAATTCAATAAAACAAGTTCAAGAATTAATTTAACCAAGAACTAATAACGTCCCATTTACTCGTAACTGGATTATTTTCATAAAAAATATCAAATCAGTCCCAAAAATTATTCTTTTCTGGGATTAAGCATAATATAGTCTCATATTGAACATATATTTTTCTCGAAATTTTTAAAATTCATTTACTATTTTTCAAAAATCAATTTCTGATTAATTCCTTAAGAAATTAGCTACCTTAAGTTTAAATCCAAATATTCCCAAATCTTAGCAGGATCTTACACATGTTAACGAGAGCTTCCAGTTTAAATTTCATGGTCATCGGAGTTTTTCATCGGAAAAATCTAAATATTTAAATGGTCATAACTTGCTCATTTTAAGTCGGAATGAGCTCATTTTTGGACAGGAGGTACTTTATACCATATACTTCCATGTCCCAAAAGGCCGGAATTTTTCTCACAAATTAAGTGGCTAAAACAGCCCTTTTAAAATCGTGGCAGCAGTCTTTCGGTAATTTCCAACTTTTGACTCTTTTGCTAAAATCAGTCCACACGAAAATCTACAACACCTTTTCCAGTGATTCCACTTGGAGATGCTACAAAACTCATAGATCTAACTCTGGAACCTAACCACACTCAAAAATTCAAAATATAATAGGAGATATGGTCAATTGAATTTCATGTTCCATTTTCACCAAAATCTGATTTTTCAACCCTTTGTGATTTCTAAGAAACTTTCATGTTTTCACATAATAACCAACATAACTCATTATAACACTTACTAATACTACATATACCCATGATTTTCATCAGTCCAATGCTTTTATTATGACTCTCGTCATAATCAACGTAACCAGATCATTTCCACAATTTAGTAAGGAATGAATATAAAGGATCATTCACCATGTATGTGATAATCCACATAGACAGGTTATTCCAACAGAATAATAAAGAATAGAATAACGTAAGAAATCACCATGCATGCGATAGAGACCGCATGCATAAAGTTATTCCCAATGAATAATAAATAATGGAACCGTGTCCTGCAGTAAAACGCATCGGCACGTGATATTCACGTAATCATAAATACTGGAATAATAAATGATGGAACCAGTCCCAGATAAAACGCATGCATGTGATATATTCCACGTAATAATAAAGAACGGAATAACAGAAGAATTTTACCATGTATGCGTTAATTCGCATAAACAGGTTAGTCCAACATAATAATAAGGAATGGAATAACAGAAGAATTTCACCAAGTATAGGGGAGTCCGCTTATACAGGTTATTCCAACAGAATAATAAAGAATGGAATAACAGAAGTTCTCTTCATGAATACGAAAGAATAACACCCCTTACAGGTATAACAAATAATATCCCTTACACAATAATGATATCCTATACCTTTGAAAGAAGAGTACTCCGACTGGTAGGGCGAGGATATACTCGAAGAAAACCTGTACTACGCTCAAAGCTTTCTTAAACTCTAAAGAAATACGCTCAAGATTATAGAAGAAGAATTCTCTCTATAGTTTCTCTCTCTAGAGTTTCAGTGAATTCGTAAGAAATAATGAAGGAATGAGCTTCTATTTATAGAAAAATGGAAAGTGGCTCTTAGTCTTAACGAAAGGTAAAAATGACTCTTGGTAATATTGAAGAGACAACTACTATTTGCGAAGGGGCAATTAACTCTTGAAACACCGAAGGGGCAAATAACTCTTGAAACAATCAAGGCAAATAACTCTTGAAAAATCAAGGGGAAATAACTCTTAGAAAAGCGAAGGGACAAATAACTCTTCAAAACCAAGGGACAAGTTACTATTAAAACTTTAAATCAACGATCCATATTGATTTACTATTATAATTTCAACCAACGGTCTGAAAAATTAGCACATCTCCTCATGGAATAATATTGTACCCAAAAATAATTTGGACCGATAAGAAATATATTTTTTGGGTGAATAGTATCCCGTGAATAGTACTTCAGGAATATTACCCTGTGAATAGTACCCAAACACAAAAATACCCCAAATACCTGAGTGAATAATATTCGGGTGAATAGTAACCCGTGAATAGTAACTCATGAATAGTACTCTGACACAAAAAGTGCCCCAAATACTCGAGTGAACAATACTAGAGTGAATAGTAACCGGGTATTTTATGACAACTTGTCTACTTTAAATTTTTTTTACATATCACCCTTAACTTTAAACTTTTATCAATTTAACTATTTACCAAAATAGAAAAATTGAATACTTTTATTTCATAAAATTCGGGGTCTCACAACTATAACTAGAGATTTTTTGAAGCACTTTTTAAAGGAGAAATTGAAATTGAAATCTTACTTCAAAAATACATCACAAAAGGGTTTCTCTTACTACCAATACATGGATATCCATACAACGAATTAATTACATGGTGTTAACTGCTCATTATGTTGGTGATAAGTGAAATTTGCAAAAGAAAATTATTAATTTTATCCTAATTGCTAATCATAAAGGGGAAGATTTAGATATGTCGGTTGAAAATTGTTTGAGGGAATGGGCCATTGATAAAATTTTCACAATCACAATTGATAATGCTAGTTCCAATTATGTTACGATTTCCTATTTGAAAACTCAATTGAAAGTTTGGGGTCATGACATTTGTGACAATAAATTTTTCCATGTGAGGTGCGTTGCTCATATTGTTATTTTGGTTGTATGTGATGGGTTGAAATATATGAGTCCTTCGATATCTCGTGTTCAATCTTTGGTTAGGTGGGTGCGATAATTTCCTTATAGGATTAAAAAATTCAAAAAATGTGTTGAAACCAAGAAAATTTTTAAAAAAAATACTTCTTTGATCGTAGATGTGTCTACTAGATGGAACTCCACTTATTCTATGTTGAATGTGGTCATGGACTTCGAATGTGCTTTTAATAGGATTGCATGCAAAGACCATTTATTCAAATTGAAAATGGAATTGGGTTATGAGTGGTCTAACATAGAAGATTAGGGAGTTGTGACAAAATTGGAGGTATTCTTGAAGTATTTCTTCGACATTACGGTGAAGGTTTAGGGTAATCTTATGTGACATCAAATATTTTTTTTCATGAATTTCTTGATCTTGACAATACTTTGAATGAATTGTTAGGTGAGAGTGACTATGGCATGAGACAAATGGCGTTGAGGATGACCGCAAAATTAGATAATATATTGGGGGAATGTTGTGGCAATGAATAAATTATTGTTCATTGCGGTTGTTCTAGATCCTAGACACAAATTTGTATTTGTGGAATTTACTTTTAATTCAATGTATGGGAGTGGGAGTGAAATGGCAAATATAATCATAAAATTGGTGTGTGATGCCATTAAGGAATTGTTTCAATGTTATAGTCTCAAATATGCATCCCAAAGTGCACAATCATCCCAAAATACACATAATATGTGTAGTGAAAGTTTTGATGTGCATCGTCTAGAAAGGACAAGGAGGAGGATGACATAAAAATTTATAGAACACATTGCGGATGTTCAAGGAGTGGATAATACCGAATTGGATAAGTATTTGAGTGAGCATGTTGATCAAACAACTTCAAATTATAATATTTTGTGTTTGTGGAAAAATAATTCTCTTAGATTTCCTTTTCTCTCTGAAATTACTAGGGATGTATAGACGGTTCCTATTTCATGTGTACTTGATCCATTTAGGAGTTCTTTAGCTCGTAGAATGGTACAAGCTCTTATTTGTGCTCAAGATTGGTTTCGTTCAAGCAAACCACCAATGTCCGTAGAGGAGAACTTAGATTCACTTGAAACAATTGAGAAAGGTAATCCTTAATTTTATATTATATAGTTTTCATCTATAATGTTTATATATTAATGACTTTCTTTAACTAGTTTTATTTTCTTTTGATCTTCTTAAAATTTGCAGAAGTTTTGGATATGGATGGCGGAATTTAATGGATATGTGAAGTTTAGTTTTGAGATTTGAAGAATTAGAGCTATGAAGTTGTTAAAAGACTTATTATTTATGTTTGTTAATTTAATATTTAAAATTAGACTTATGTAGTTATGTTTATTTGATTTTGGATTGTAATTGTGTAACAAAATCATGGTAGTCAATTGTACTTAATTTGGGTATGTCATGGCGGTGGAGGTGGTAATGGTACTGTAGTACTATTGTTGGTCTGCTATTGCAGCTGATATTTGGTCGTACTTGTTGCTGCTGTTTATATATGTTGTCATATTGATTGATGATTTATTGTTGCTTAAGTTTCTGGTCAATCTTATGGTCATCTTCAAGTGATAAGTACAATTAATGATAATGAGCGTAAATGTGTGTGCCTTTCTGGATTTTATTTTGTATACTACTGGAAGTTTAAAAAATGAGGATGGAACTTAAACGAATGTTACAATTAACTACTTTTCTGTAAGTTAAACATAGTTGAATAAATGACATTAATCTTTTCCCAATTGAAAAAGGGACCATTACTTAGATTTTATTTACATCTTTTCTTGATCCAAATGCTAATGAAAGCTAATCTTGTTGCAATCTTTGCGGAGTTTATACCGCTGATGAAGTAAGAAAAACATAATCTGTAAGAAAAGTCTGCTTTGTAGTCTTTACTAATGCATTGGTCAACTGGGATGTACTAGTGGTTGCAATAGTTTCAGAAACACATTATGAAAAGATATTCATCAGCTCAAAATTCAAATGAGTTAAGACCCATGAAAAAACTCCTTATCATGATATAGTATTGAATGTGGTTGTAATGATTCAACCATTGCTTTTGTTAAGGCCCATGAAAATTGAAAATCATCTTTTTTTTCTTAGTAAAAATTACAACCAGTATAAGTGTATGTAAAAACTAGTACCGTTCTAGTACTGAACAGTTAATAGGTTCAGGATACCAATCCAACTGGTACTGGTTTTGATACGTAGTTTTGGGTACTTTCGGTAACTGATTCAGTATAGTTTGGGTCGGTCTGGTCCGGTTATTTATCGATGCATAGTCGTAAACTTGGCTGGGTTTAGCATCCTCTGATATTTTTTCAAAACCTCAAAGGCTTCTGCTAGATATTTTATATGGTCATCTTTCTTGATAGATTCGACTAACATGTCATCCACATATACCTCAATATTTTTTCCAATGAGATGTTAGAAAATCTTGTTTACCAACCTTTGATAAATTAGGCCAACGTTTTAAATCCAAAAGGTATCACTATATAGCAATAAAGACCTTTATCAATAACAAAAGATACCTTTAAAATGTCAATTTCATCCATCTTAATCTGATTGTAACCACTGAAGGCGTCCATGAAACTTAGCAACTCATGCCTTGTTGTTGCATTAATGAAGATATCGATCCTTGGTAACGAGAAAAAATTCTTGGGGCATACATCATTGATATTTGTAAATTCTATATAGATCATCCACTTTCCATTAGGCTTAGGAACCATAATTGAGTTTGCAAGCCACTCTGGATATTGGATTTCTTCAATGAATTATGCATCCAATAGTTTATCTACTTTTACATTAATGTACTTTTGTCTTTCTGGTGCAAAGCTCCTCTCTTTTTGTTTCATGAGTCTTCTCGTTGGGTCCATATTCAACTTATGGGTGATGACTAAGGGATCAATCCCTGGCATATCAGATGTTGTCTAGGCAAACACATCCTTGTTGTTCCTTAGAAATTGGATGAGTTTGTCGTTGATTTACTCATTCAAACCAAAACCCAAGTTGGTAAACTTTTCTAGATCTGTATCATCCAACAAAATTGGGACCAATTCCTCCGTTGGTTCTCCTTTTTGCTCTCTATTTTAATCTTTAACATCCAAGGAGTCAATAGGTAAAATTTGCCCCCTGCACCATTGGAATTCATTGCCAATAAATAGCATCCCATTGTTACTTTCTGGTCACTCTTGACTACTCCCACTCCATTATCTGTTGGAAACTTTGATTTCATTTGATAAGTAAAGAGGATAGATTTGAACTTATTCATCCTTGTCCTTTCGAGGATTATGTTGAATGATGAAGGGGATTTCATAACTAGAAAAGTTATCATAGGGGTAGATTGATTTGGAGGTTCACCTAAGGTTACTAGTAAGGCTATATTTCCTTCAATCTTGGTCCATACTCTAGTAAACCCATATAGTGGAACATATATAATCCTGACCAGGCTCGCGTTAAACAATAATGACTCAATTCGAGTTCTGGGAAGTCAAAGAATAGTTAAACATAATTGGGTTAAAATTGATTCAAGAATGCTATATTTAGAGTTCAACTCAATTGGACCACGATGATAGGATTTGAGTTACACG
The DNA here is from genome assembly GCA_020205615.1 of Panax quinquefolius. NCBI lineage: Eukaryota > Viridiplantae > Streptophyta > Magnoliopsida > Apiales > Araliaceae > Panax > Panax quinquefolius. The sequence goes on along the minus strand of CM035171.1, from coordinate 105,883,864 downwards.
GCAAGGTGTTCATTACGGGGACTGATCAACGAAACTTGGAATGAGGTTGGATCAAGTTCAGAGATGGTGGAGATGGAATCCAAGCCTATAAAGCACATGAATATGTTGCAAGCGGGCGTGCCGAAACAGAAGGCAAAAAGGAGAATATTCAATTTTGTGGGTCAAACGCGGTCGCGCTGTATTCCAGGTCAAAAGCAGTGCGGCCGCGCCACTCTGTAGACTTTGAAAATAAAGGACTTCACCCCGACGAGCTCACCAAGGTTTCTTCTAAATTCGCCCCTGCGAGTTCCTCTCTATATTTTTTCACCCTAGCGCTTTCTGAACTCGCCCTAGCGCCTTCCTCTCTGTCTAAGCCAAACCACTAGCGCGGTCACGCCGTGCCCTAGTACATTTCCAGAGCATCCGCACTGCAAGGGAAATTTTGTTGGCACATTTTTCGAGGCAAATGCTGCAAGACGCCAACTTTTATAAATAAAATTGAATTTTCTCTATTTATTATTTTGAAATAGTAAAGGGTGGATTTGATTAATGTGGTTAGTTCTGGGTAAAATGTGCAAATTTTGTAAAATAAGCAAGTGGTTATAAAATATTCATTGTTGTCGGGGAATATTCGTTTGGTCGTGGAATATTCTTACTGTCAGAGAATATTCATACGACGACGCAGCCATTTGTGGGCCTCAAAACGAAAAATTGTTGGATGAAGAAAATGACAAGTATGAGCTTTTTTTTTATAAATAACGGTGTAGTTGTTATCGTTAATACTGTTGGAATACCTGGTGTTTAAAAGTACAAGAATACGATGTCTGGTGCATTGCCGAAGCACCAGATATTACAAAGTATTTTGGATTATTGATTCTTGCGTCATTTAAGGCACTACTCAATAATTGTTACAGTAATTACTGTTCAATATTTGATTTTATTGATTCAATAATTTCTATGTTAATATTTTATATTATTGTTGTTTCAATAATTGTCACTGCACAATATTTCTCATTATCAGATCAATAATTCATATTATTTGAATAATATTATTAGATAGCATTATTGACAATGTCTAAGAAAGTTCATTTCAGGAAAGGGTTTGCTCACCTAATTACGCCACCAAAGAAAGAGAAATCCTTATCTGACAAATTCTCTTTTCTAGGAACGACCTGGTTGTCATTATTGTGATTCTGTAATATTATTTGTGAATAATTATTTATTAATTTATATGATAAGAAAATATTTATTTTATGTGGATATAAATGAAGTAATTAATGTTGAGATGTTTTATCAATATTTTGTCAGAATGGAGGTATTAAAAATCATCTGTATGTGGATTTCAGTCATTTTTTGTTTGGAATTTGAAAAAACTTTCTTCTACAAAGTTGTAGAGAATTAAATTTTATATGGAATGGACATAAGTTTCATATTTTTTTTTGATAAAAAAGCTATTTATTATGAATTATTGAAGTTTTAAAAATAAATGTTTTTATTAAAAACATGGGTCGGCCCCAATTTTTGTTGTTGTGGAATTTTGTGAAATTTGTGGGCCCCACTTATGGTGTGCTTAGTTTGGTCAAGAGGTGTGCGTCAAATTTTTTATTAAAATATTATTTTATTAAATTTTAGTGTGCTTTGGCGTTCTGACATTTTCCTATAAATAGGGGCTTAGTTAGAATTGAAAATCACAACAGAATCAGAAGTTTTCTCTCTCTATAATATCGAACGTATTTTTTGGAGTATTTAAATACTTTGAGAGTTGTTATTTAGTGCAAGTTTCCTTCAACATTATATCCAATATTTCAGTCAGAAGTATTATTCTTTTGAGGTAAGGGATGTTATTTTATTCGTAAATGATGTTATTTCTTTCAATATCATTATACTGAAATATTGGTATGAATTTTATTATGAAATTTTTACCTTTTCATGTCAATGTTACTATTCACGTATACGATACTATTCACGTATACGACACTATTCATGAATACGGTACTATTCACGAAGTATGATTTTTCTTGTAAAATTTCTACCTTTTCATGTCGGGGTTACTATTCACGTATACGACACTATTCACGAATACGACACTATTCACAAAAAAAATAAAATTTTCTCTTCTTTGTCCAAGATGTCTATTATGGTTACTATCTTTGATTGTATCCATGTTTTGATCTTTATTTTTGAATTTTACTATACTACGGTTTATTACGGAGTATTTTTAAACTTGAATTATCTAAAGTACGAATCCCTAATCTTTGTCCTTTTATCTCACTGGATTCGTTTCTTTAAAATATTTTTTCATTATTAGTCATAAATGATTATATAACTGAATATATTTGGCCTGTAGTGCAAAGATGAATGATTATCTAATGAATATCTTTGGCCCGAAGTGCAAAGATGAACAGGTGTTGAAATGAACATGACCAACTGGTGATACGAATGAATATATTTGGCATGTAGTGCAAAGATGAATATTTGATTCAAGATGTGTATTGATTGATGTTACATGGATAAAATATTGATGATGGACTTTTAAATCATAGAAGATAGTAGATTTCATTCTCTACTTAACTCTTCTAATGAATTATTATTTTCGCTGCGAATGTTGATCTAAAACTTGTTGTCCATTATATTTTATATGATTTATTGAAGGCTAACGATAATTTGTTGTACATTATCTTAGTCATAATATTCTTTACTAGGCTAGTTGAGTTCACCTTTTTCCTTTTTGTTTCATTTTTCTTCTCAGGAGGCGAGAATATAGCGGGAACTAGTCGGGATGTGGAGTGATGTTCTAAGTCAGTTGTTTTAGCGGTCCTCAATATTTTGTAAAATAGTGTATCAGTAATTGTAATGAGGACTTATTTGAGTTTGAATACTGTCTAGAAGATAATATTTGTATTTAAACTCACAGCATATGTGTTGTCGTATTTTGCACGACAATTGTAATAATGAAGTTATAGTTGTTGTAAGACCCCAACTTATTATTAATGAAATTTAATTTTCTCTATTTATTATTTTGAAATAGTAAGGGTTGATTTGATTAATGTGGATAGTTATGGGTAAAATACGCAAATATTTCAAAATAAGCAAGTGGTTATAAAATATTCATTGTTGTTGTGGGAATATTCGTTTGGTCGTGGAATATTCTTTATTTCAGGGAATATTAAATGACGGCCTATCTTTTAATGGGCCCCATAACTAAAAAAGCGATTGGATGAAGAAAATGACAAATATAAGTTGTTTAAAAATAACGGTGTGTAGTTATTCTGCTATAATCTTTATTAAAAATACTCGGTGGTTAAAACACAATAGACACTGCAGTATTGCACCAATTATTGATTCTTACGTAAGAAGGCACTACTCAATAATGGTTACAAATAATTCTTGTTCGATATTTTATTGATTTAATAATTGTTTGCGTTGATATTTTATATTCTTTGTTGTTTCATAATTGTCATTACACGATTATTTTTCATTATCGAAGCAAGAATTCATATTATCTGAATAATATTATTAGATAACATTATTGGTAATGTCTAGAAAGTTCTGTCTAAGGAGAGGTTTGGTCACCTAATTGCGCGCCAGTAAAGAGAAATTTTTATTGGAAAGCCCCCTCTTTCTTGGGAACTGCCTGGTTGTCAATATTATGATTCTGTAATATTATTTGTGAATAATTAATTATTGATTCATATGATGAGGAAAATATTGATTTTATGTGGATATAGATGGATAAAATTTTTATTGTGACAATTGTTGAAAATTGAAATTTTATCTTTTTCTGATAAAATAATTCATTTAAATATATTATTATATTTTAATAATATAATAATGATGATATTTTTACGATGAATGTGGGATATATGAGTATATGTGGAGGAGGAGTATTTTGTTATCAAAATATTTAAAGCATGTTTTATGTGTCAAATGGACCCCATTTCTTGATCGAAATTTGATTATAGCACAGTAAAATCGTCTGCTTGTGGATTTCGGTCCAATTTCTTTTGGAATTTGGAAAAACTTTCTTCTCGTAAAGTTGTAGAGAATTGAATTTCCTATAAAAATTCGCGAGTTTCAAATTTTCCGACAAAAGGACTATTTATTGTGAATTATTGAAGTTCAAGCTTGAAATAATTGATTTTGGAAGTTTAAAATATTTTAAATAACAAAACGTTTTTTCATTATGGTGTGTTACACATGTGTGTTGAATGAGCTGAATTCAGTTCTTGAAGGTTAGGCGTAGGAAAATTTAATTTATATATTAATATTATATTAAATTTTACGCTTTTTGTGTTCTAAGCATTTTCCTATAAATAGAGTGCTTAGGTTAGAATTGAAAATTACACCAGAAACTAAAGTTTTCTCTCTCTATATTATCGAGCATATTCTTGTGAGTATTTTGAGTATATTATGAGTATTGTTATACGGTGCAAGTTCAAGTCATAGCTTTATATCCTGTTTTTAATTTAGTAAGATCTTGATCTTTCGAGGTAAGGGGATATTATTTTTTTTAATGATATTATTTATTCTAATATCATTATGCCGAAGTATTGATCTGAACTTTTTAATCAAATTTGGAACTTTTAGTGTCGGGATTACTATTCAAGTATACGACACTATTCACGTATACGGTACTATTCACGAATACGGCATTATTCATCGAAAAATAAAAATTTTCCTTTTCGTCCAAAATATCTATTCTGGATACTAGCTTTGATTATATCCATGTTTAGATCATTCTTGAATTTTACACCACTATGATTATTTTTGAGGTATTGTTGGACATGGATAAAACAAAGTACGAATCCTTAATCCTTAATCCTTGTCATTTTGTTTCACCGGATTCGCTTTTTTAAAATATTTTTCATCATCCTCGCCTTAAATGATGATATTATTGAATATCTTTGGCCCAGTAGTGCAAAGATGAATGATTTCGATGAATATCTTTGGCCGTAGTGCAAAGATGAACAGTGTTTAGATGAACATGACCAATCGATGAATATCTTTGGCTGTAGTGCAAAGATGAATATTTGATTCGTGATATATATTGATTGATATTACAGGATAAAAGATAGACGATGAACTTTTAAATTCATACATAGAAGATAGTAGTTTGTATTCTCTACTTAACTCTTCTAATGAATTATTATTTTCGCTGCGAATATTTATTTAAAACTTGTTGTCTATTGTATTCTATTAGATTTTTCCCTGTTGAAGACTAACGATAATTTGTTGTGTATTATCTTAGTCATAATATTCTTTACTGGGCTAGTTGAGCTCACCCTTTTCCTTTTTTTTCTATTTTTCTTCTCAGGAGGCGAGAATGTAGTGAGTACGAGTCGGGGTATGGAATGATGGTTATAGAGAGAGTTGTTTAGTAGTCCTCACCATTTTAATAAAATAATGTATAAATAATTGTGATGAGGATTTATTTGGGTATGTATATTGTCTGAAGACAATAATTGTATTTAAACTCACAATATATATGTTGTTGTCGTATTTTGCACGACAAATGTATTAATAAAGTTGTAGTTATTTCGCACACGTATTTGGCGACTCGTAAATGGGTTGGATGGAATGGACCTATTTTGGGGGCGTCACAGTTGTTTTCTATACCATGTATTTGGTGACTCAGAATTGGTTGTGTGGACCTATTTTGGGGGCGCCACAGTTGGTATCAGAGCCATAAGTAAAGAGCCCCGAGCCTCTATCTGGTGACTTCCTTGTGTGGGTTGCACCGAAGCCAGACTCTCCGTAGGGGATGCCGTTCTGCGGTGGCAAGCTGATTGGTATCACTGTGAGGTGCTATCCAAGGTTGGGATGAGAGTCACAGTTTGTATCAGAGCTTAGGGATATGGTCTCTGGCGAAGATCGGGGAATAGAACTAGGAGGGGAGAGACGAGTAAATCCTTCATTAGTGTGTCCTACCTAAGCTTATTTATGTTAAATTAGTCGGTCAGAATATAAGGATAATATGTGGTATGCCAATTTCTTTAATTAACCCTTATTTTATGGCAGTATTTGAGAATGGCAGTTGAAAATATTTATAATGGAGTGAATGAGACCGTGGAGACACCTTTATTCACTAACCAGGAGAACGTGCAACAGGACGACAGTGATCCTCCTATAAACAACACCACCGATCAAACGATGAATAATGTGATGTTTAGAAGCTTTTTGCAGTTCATGCAAAATCAGACGAGGGAGACTCGCGTACAAAATACGGGTGGAAATAATAGCAACGCACGGCTTGTCACATCTAAGCAGTTTAAAGAGTTGGGACCATCAGAGTTTTTGGGAAAGCCGGATCCGATCAAGGCAAAAACATGGGTTAAGCAAATTACCAAGATATTTTATGTCTTGGGATGCATGGAGGAACAGAAGGTTCCATTCGCCACCTTTATGTTCCGTGGTGAAGCAGATTACTGGTGGGAATCTGTGAAGCGTACCCAGCCAGCCGTAATCAATATGTCTTGGGAAACATTTCAGAAATTGTTCAATAACAAGTACTTTCCTGAAAGTATTCGTTATATGAAGGAGGTAGAGTTTATTAGACTGGAACAGAACAACATGACTATTTCCCAGTACGAGGCTAAGTTCGCGGAGTTATCCAGGTTTGCACCTCATTTGGTAGAGAATGAGGAACGTATGACGCGGATGTTTCTAAGAGGGTTGAAACCAGAAATTCGTCAATACCTTATCTATCATAAATTTTCTCTATATTCAGATGTTGTGAACAAGGCTCAATTATTAGAGCAAGATAATGAGTCTGTTCAACCGAGGGACCACAACTAAGGTCATACCGCTGACAGCAGTCATCAGAACAATGATAACCATCGTGGAGGAAATTATCATGCCAAAAATGGTAGCCACTTCGATGGTAATCATGATCAAGATAATAGAAGAAATGATTCAAGTGGAAATTTCAATAAGAGAAGATTTAACGATGATGGGAAGACATCGGCAGCAGCACCAGTACCAGCAACAAATTCAAGGGTAGGAGAAAGACCGCCAGTTAGATGTTACAGATGCAGAGAGGAGGGACACATAAGTCCAAACTGTTCACAGCCTTCCATAGTATGTTTTAGTTGTGGAAAAGATGGTCACATAGCTCGATTGTGTCCTATAGCGAAATCAAGTCCGGCTGGAACGGTGGCACCAAAGGCAGATACAGACAAAACAAAGTCGGTAATTTAAGGGATAACGTTTTTCATGACGAGGAACCGAACGAAGTTATCACGGGTAAGCTAATTATAAACTCTTGCGAAGTTTATACCTTATTAGATACTGGTTCTACCCATTCTTTTATTTCTCCTGTAACGAATGTATTGTTTGAGTTGTGATTCTCGATGATGTAAATCTCAGTAAGAGAGGAATGATATAACATTTCGAAATTTTAAATTGTAATATTAAATATTTATTGAATTATATAAGTATTTAATGGATATGTTTATAATTGATTTAACAATTGTTCAATTTGATTTGATTTGATTTAGTTAATTATTTGTTCAGTAAATAATTAAGGAGTTAATAAAATAAATTGTGATGAGATTATATACTAATTTAATTTAATAATTAAATTAGAGAGCTTATAATGATTAAATGAATTATAATATTTTAATTGGAATTTGTAATTAAAATAAGGTGTTAGTTAGTTAAATAAAATTATAATTATAAATGAAATTATAATTACATGGTAGTGATTTATATGATAAAGTAATTTAATAGATTAGTATTAGAATTTATTAAATTGATTATTAAAATTTAATTAAATAGAAGTGTGACAAATAACCTTGCTATAAAGGAGTTACTAAAATAAATTAAAGGAGTTTAATTAGTTTGCCAAACAAGCCTTAATGCATATTAAGTCTTTAATATAATAGTATTTAATCAAGCAAGGTATAAGGACTAATCCATTTGTTTTAATTAGGGTTATCAAACAAGGTGTAAGGTTTAAAGGGTTATTTTTATTAGCCTAGCCAAACAAGTCTTATGGCTTTTGAATATATATTATTATTACTATACTCCATAATTATCTCCATAATTATATTAGGTAATTAATATATATTATTATTACTATACATTATTTTTTTTGTTAAAGACGTAAGTTAGAATAGAGTTAGGAGAAAGACTCAGAAGAAGAAGAAGAAGAATACAGAGGAGAGAAAGTTGAGAGGAATCCTAGAAGGTTTTGATAAAGAGAAGAAGCTTGAGAATCAAAGATAGCCATCATCTTCTTCTAAATTAAGGTATCATCTTGCTCCTATTTTTCTAAAAGCTATGGTTATCTTCTTCTCCAAAAGTTCTCTGTAAAATATTTGTAAAAGATGAATTGTTGGTGTATATAGTTTTATGTGATAATTGTTTGTTGTAAAACTGTTTTTCATAGGTTATGTATGGTTATAATCAATTAATTCATGTATGTATGTAATTTGTGAAGAAAACTATATTACAGTGTGTTTATATCAAAATATATGAATATGACTTAGTTTAAAATAAAATTAAGGTTTGATTAGTTCTTAATATATATATATATATTGACTATTGATTTTGAGAGTAGATGAATAAACATAAACATGATAGTTTGAATTAATGGTTTTGGTTGAAAAACAAAGTTACAGTGATAAGTTTCACTGAAAATGTCAAAAATGGAGTTTTTATCAAAAACAGTGAAATTGGGTGTTGTAAATTTGACGTTTATGTTATCATATGAGTAAAAACATGTTAATAGTCTTTAAATTATGTTTATATGAAGTCTATATGTGTATTATATGTTAATTAGTTTGTTAGAAAGGAGCTTGTAGGCCAAATTGGGTTTTTGTTCATGTTGTTGTCGAGGCTGGTCGTCGAAGTCTGGAGTTCGGAGCCACAACATGCCAATTCAAGAGAAGAAGAGCCTGGTAAGCACGCCCTTGTACGTCACAGCTACTACGTAATCAAATCAAGAATCGCTAGTTCGAGTCTCAATCATAAGAAATACAAATTGATCTTGTCAAATGGCCGACCTTTCAAGGTAAATCGTATGGTCAAGTTATGCAAGTTAAAGAATAATGGTCTGACAGTTTTATTTATTTACACAAAGTTTGAAAACAAATGTTATGTGTTAATAATAGGACTGTTAAATTATGATTTCAGTAGTACGTACTAAACTAAGAATGAGCATGTTATCAAGGGTTAACTAGTATTAGTATTAACGTAATTCGATTATGTGAATTGAAAATCAAACCTACATGAGGTATATACTTGTTTATATAGAATGTTGGTGGTGACTAATTATGTCATGATGACGTATATATAGGGTATTTAGATTCGAGTTGTAAGGTTTAGCTTGTGCTCAAGGCAAGTTCTCTAATCCTAAAACTTCGTTGTGCAAGTTTAATTTCGTTGAGTACTATATTTCTTTTAATTCAATTACAATTACGCAAGTTGCTAACTACACTTTCGTAGAGCTAGATTGTCTATTATTGAGTAAGTTCTTGTATCTAGTTGTTCATGAGGATGCAAGTATTCTAAATCTTATATTTTAATATTGAGCAAGTTTCTTTAATATGTAACTTGTTATTTAGCATGTGAGTCGCTATATTTTAATATTCTAGTGTTGAACAACTTTATCGTTCAAATTACTATTCACTATGCATGCTTGGTATCCAATTCTCAATAATTTTGAATTAATATTGTTCAAGCAACTATGTTATGATTATTCAATGTTTATGCTATTAGATTATTCCTAAAGCATGATATTAATTTACAAATATCGATTCAGTTATGACTATTCCATAGTATACATTTAGTTCTTTTGTACTCAACTAATCCTTAGTTGATGACCGTTGAATTCTAAATTACCTTGTAACGTATCCAAACCAAACCTACTTTGGTGCGGACTTGTATTCTAAATAATGAGATGAACAACTCTTTATTAGAGGTTTACGCTTAGCGTTGAAATGGTTGTGCACAATACATTGTACGAAGGGCTGATCCCCCTAAGTACGTGGAGTCCTTATAGTCATATGACTGTTAAAGTTAAAGTTGAAAGATTACTTATAACTGTGGACATGGTTCGTGGTCATTAGAGCCTCAGTAGTATGTTTCAGAATGTTAATAGAACCTATCATTCAGTTCTATTGAGCCTATTTTTGGCAAATGTTGTAAAGTTATTCATTCTTATTTCAAGTGAGATTTGTTTGCTCACTCTTGCCTATTTATATACTTATTGCAGCTAAGGTTGACACGGTAAATGAACCTGCAACTAGCAAAGGAAAGGGGAAAATGTACAAGTGATGAAGACTTGTAATTTTATTTTATCGTTATGATACTAGACTTTTTATAATGATGTGATGTAATAATTTAATTTCAGCATTTGAATGATTGTAATTAAAGGTTAGATAACCTGGGAGATTTTTATTTAAGTATAATCCTGTATGGGCAGGTTTTTATTATTTAATTTTATTATGATTGGGTAGTTAGATATAATTATTTTGATTACGTGAACACCAAATCTTGAGGTAATGAAGTACCGGGATTTGGGGGTGTCACAAGTTGGTATCAAAACTTTAGGTTATGAACCTTAAGTGGGGAAAAGCCTTAGGAAGTAACCTTTGAAAAGATAGTGGTGATAAACTCTTATCGAGTTTTAAGAAAGAAGTAATAAAACACTTATGTGCTTATGTGTTTATAACTTATGTGCTCGTGAGTGTCGAGTAGTAATGATTAATAATTAAAGCTTAAAATTTTATTGTCAGGATGACTAATGCTCTGAGAATCCAACAAAGTTAGGGAGGAGGGACCTCAGATGCCTATAGAGGAGGAGCCTCGCGACATTCAGGTAGTTTGGGAACAACTACTGCCACGGGAGTCAGCCCCGTTGGTTACAGTGGTTGAAAATGAGGATGACGACGTGGAGACGGATGAGGAGGATCCCGTTGAGTTGCCACAGGAGGATGAGGATGACTAGGACGAGGAGGAAGAGACTCCATTAACCTCGATGGCTGCTCGTATGTACGATGAAGTCTACGACCGTAACGTGGAACTTCGCGATACAGTTGAGGAGTTGCAGGAGATAATAACTGAACAACAAATCGTAATGACACAAAAAGACGGCGAGATCCAGGATCGTTAGGAACGACTGACAAATGTCAAGGAGAAACTAGTACAGACTGAAGGAGAAAAAGAACAACGGATCGAAGTCGTCGCTGAACTGAAGAACAAGCTGAGGGAAGAAGCTACAAAGAGGGCAAGAGCTGAAAATGCCTACGAGGAAGCTTTTCAACGAACCGGAATAGCAGCAAGAGACGCGCAGGCTAAGAGGATGAAGATGGAAGAGATGGATAAAGTATTTAACACCACGATTAATTGAGCTCAAGATCGGGTCATGGGATATCCTATTCAGTTCGAGACGCTGCCATCATACGTATTAGATCGCAGAACAATGTTCCAAATCATGGAGGAGGAACGTAGTAAGGCTAAGCGGTATCTTAATAGGACATTGTAGTTGGTATGCGATGAATAAAATGGTTAATAAATTTGTAAATCCCAAGTGTTATGAAACCTATGGGATATGATGATGATGTTGCCCTGATACTTATGTAATTCAGGAAGGTTATATAAATAGCAGCTATGTTATTATTTATGATTTTAAAGAGATTATGAATAAATAAAAGTTGTTACTTTATTCAAAGTGTTATGTGTTATGTAGTTATTTCTTTTTGGAGACAAGTTAAGTAGAAATTACTTAAAAGATTGAATAATAATCTAATGAGTGTATTTTTAACAGAAAATGCCTCCCAGACGTCAACCGCCACGACAGAGAACCACTGAAGGAACCAATAACGACAATGTTGATGGTAACCCCGTTCAACAACTAGTGACGCTACTAACAGGAGCATTGCAGAATCAACCACAGAACCAAGGATCAACGTTTAAGGATTTCAAGGCAGTTGGACCACCTGAATTGCGTGGGACCATAAATCCAGTTGAAGCACAGACCTGGATTATGGAAATAGAAAAGGTGTTCGATGTCGCTAGGGTAGGGGATGATCAGAAGACTGCTTTTGCAACATTCATGTTGAAAGCAGAAGCTAGTTATTGGTGGCAGGCCAATAAAACTTGTGAAGGGCCAGGGGTGATGACCTGGGATAGGTTTAAGGAAATATTCTTCGAGACCTATTTTCCAGAGAGTTCGAAGAGTCAGCTAGAAGTGCAATTTCTGGAACTAAAGCAAGGAACGATGATGGTATCTGAGTATGCCGCTAAATTCAATGAGTTGGCGAGGTTTGTGCCATATCAAATCAGTACGGACGAACGCAAGACGAAGAGGTTTGAACAGTCTCAAGCCCCGGTTCACAAAGAGGGTTTCCTGCTTCGCTTAAAGACTTTTGCAAAGAAGTTGATGGAGAAAGCAATACTAGCTGAAGGTGGAGGCGAGGCAGTGATAAAGTTCAATCAGGAACAGAAGAAGAAAAATAATGAGGTGGAAATTAAGAATGGAAGTGGTAGTAGTGGAAACGGCAACAACAACAACAACAACAACAACAACTTGAAGAGGAAGTGGAATGGGAACGTGGTGTCGGAAACCAAAGGGGTAACCAAAGAAAATAAGAAGTTTGAAGCATGTGCTACATGTGGGAAGTTTCACAAGGGTGCGTGCTTTATGGGGAAACGAGTATGCTTTAATTGTGGCCAGGAGGGTCATATCGCCCCAAACTGCACTCAACCTAAGAAGAACGTGTGCTTCACATACGGATCCAAGGATCACTTTGCACGTGAATGCCCTAAGAAGAAGACTGGAGAGATAACCAGAAGCAATGGAGGTAACAATGGAGGTACATGGGCCATTGCTGGACCTGCAACATCAATCAAACCCACAGCTAGAACTTTCAACATGACGGTGCAAGATGCTGTACAATCAAAAGATGTGGTGTCAAGTATTATCTCAATCAATGATATTGATGCTTATGTATTGTTTGATTCGGGTGCTACTTGCTCGTTTAGGTCTGAAGATTTTGCTAAGATATTAGAATTGCCTAGTGAAGAACTGAATTTCGCTTTCAACATATAAATTGCGAACAAGGAAGTAATCCCTATTAGGTTCGTATACAAGAATTGTATGGTGAACATTAAGGGGAATATCATGATGGTAGATTTAATTCCAATTAGACTTGGAGAATTTGATGTTATTTTGGGAATGGATTGGACGTTCCTTTCTGTTCTATTCCCTTTTGGGTGGATCTGGAGAGGATATGTTTGTGCATACCTCGACACAGGTGCATAAGCACCTATGTGTTCTCGGTCGACGAATCGTCGTGACCATTAAGGCCAAAGAGAGAAGGGTAGCTAGTTTGATGAAGCATAACACGCCAGGTGTTTGACAGAATGCCTGTGTGGGGGTGAAGTTGTGACCTTAGCTTGTATTTCTTTAGATTACCTTTCGTTCTCCATTTACTTATTTTGTTAATTAGTTTTAACTAAATTAATCACACTTCCATTTACTGTTGTTCGAATAAGGCTTTAACGATTCATAATCGGTACTTGGTAAATATTAGTTATAGTTCCTCGTGGGTACGACACACTCCTTATCACTGTATTACTTGTTAGACCGCGTATACTTGCGCGTGTATAGTGATCGGTTTCCGACCAACAAGTTTTTGGCGCCGCTGCCAGGGAACTATTATTCTAATATTGTCCAATATTGATTTCAATCAATAGAGTCTTACTTTGAACGTGTATATATTTATTTCTTTTATTTGTTTGATCTTCCTTTCTTTTTGTTTTTGTTTTTATGTTTACAGATTATGGACTATCAATGGCCTTATGAGGGGACAACGCAACCAAGCTCAGAAGAAGGACTCGAGAAATTGTAACTTCAAATTGCTAATGTCTTGAGGTTTTCTGACAATCTTGAGTGTCAGTCCACTCCGAATGCCTACTGTCAGGAACGAGCTGACTTTGAACTGATCTCCTATCATCCAAACTGCCAGGGTTATCCAAATTCATGGGACTACAGTCAAGAGCACTATTATAATCCGAATCATGCCTCTCAGTTTGACTATCAGTCTCCGCAACATTATGAATTGACATCTCGACCCAATGATAGCTTTTTTGAGTACTCAACACAAGAAGAAGAGAACAGGCTTAAAGAGCTTCTCGCCGACTTCATTGAGAGAAATGAGGTTCGGATGGCAAGCCAAGAAGCCGCATTGAACAGCCTTGAGAATCAATTGAGGCAACTCGTCAATGCCATCACAAATCCACCGCAATGCCATCTACCGGTCATAATTGATCTCGACGATGAAGCTGTAGAGTATTGTACGGTGGATACGCAAGGAAAATGCAATGAGGCTCGCACAGTTGTTGAGGGAGAGGTCATAATGCAAACTAGCCAATCGGTGGAGTCTGAAATTAGAGACACAAGGATAAACAGTGGTTGTATTGTCAAGAGCAATCAGCAGTCAGAAACCATGCTCCCGACTGTGGAAATCCGTGAGGTGCCAGCAGCTCACAAAGAACGTTTTCAACTTAATGAAATAGGCGAATTAGTGGATAATTCCAGTGGCAAAAGCTTCTTTGTGCCGATGGATGACTGGATGGATGAGGAGAATGAGGATGACCAATCATCCATGTCTGCTAAGAATCCAAAGGAAATGATGAATAGGCGACATGATAAGGTCATTTTTGCTTATGAGTCGGATTGAACGGCGTCGGTATAGTCAAGCCGACGACTTTAAAACAAGCGCTTGGTGGGGAGGCACCCCCATCTCGGTATAAATTTTATCTATTTTCTTTACTTATGTCTAGTTTATTTTGTGTCTGTTCGCTTTAGTTGTGTAGTTTTTACTCCTGTCTCGGCATTGTCAGCGTAAAATGCATGCAAAAAAACACAGAATGGAACTCGGGCCACATACCACCACATATTGAATCGAATCTCATACGCAAATACGCTTTAGTGCCCCAAAGGCGAAGATTCGTACACAAAGACCGCAGGTGTTTAATGCCCAATCTCTCTCCTTCATGCCGCATCGCTAACCAACACTAGCTGTGTCAGCCATGCCCTGGCTTTTACGAATGAGTCCAAATTTCTCGCAAACTCAAGGTCATGGCACCTAAACTACATAGAGTAATCCCAAAATACAATACGATAGCGAATTTTTGGTTTTTAAGAGCAGTTTCGATCAGCAGTTGGGCCATTCCTCTCCCATTCTTTCGGCAATCTTAGCACGTCTCTCTCGACACCATAGCACAAAAGGCCGCCAACAGTTTCACTCCCATAATTTCCTAGCAGCGATCGATTATGTCTCATCTCAACCTACCATAACACGCCGAGAGCATCAATTTCTTGTCAGATTCGCCCACACAATTCTTAAACTAGGGTTTCTCACTCAAGGTAATTAGGGATTTTTTGTCAATTCTATTTATTTCAATTCGTGGGATTGTGTTGTTCTTCTTGTGTGTTTTGGTGTGATTTCCGCTGCCGGAAATCGGGATTGAGCAATTACAAACAAAGGCTATCCAAGTTGGTTGTAAAGAACGCATACAAGGTGTTCGATAAATTTCCTGAACCAAAATTTTGACTGATTTGGGGCTGTTTGGTATTGGATTCGTTGGGGGTATTCTGCAAGAAGGTTTGGGGAGTTTGAATTGGGTTTTCTACCAGTGTTCATACATATTGCATCAAGTTCAAAAATGACACAAAAGAGGCAACGCCTTATCATGGGAGGATCTTCATCCGCGGCTCCAACAACGACTTGGGATAGAACCAAATTTATCAATGAACAGGCCTGGAAATGGTACAAAAGCTTATTTGGCACGCGAAATCTCATTCCTGAGCGGGGGTTGAGGCCGGATAGAAAAGACGGCGAATTGTTGGCTATGATTTCGGGGCGCCAATGGTCCCATTTCACAAAACTACCCGGGTCAGCCATTGTTTCTGTGGTTCGAGAATTTTATGCCAACGCCAATGCTGAAGGTGATGTGGTAGTCCAAGTTAGGGGGAAGTTAGTGGCGTTTGGAAGTGAGGCCATCAACGCACTGTTTGCCACGTCCAACTATGCGGGCAAGGACTATATAGAGCCGGGGCTCCACAGTTATGACCTAGAGGATATCATTAGGAGGTTGTGCAAGCCCGGGACCACGTGGAAAAAGAATGATTACACGGGTGAGAAGACAAGCTTCCCGACCTCAGCGCTCAGTCGCTATAGGAAAGCGTGGTTCAGCTTCATATTTGCTAACATGATCCTGACCCGTCACTTGAGCGATGTGACCAGAGATAGGGCCATTCTGCTGTTCGCCATTGTCACGGGTCTGCAGGTGGATATTGGAGTTCTGATTCATGAGTCCATTCTGAAGGCAATCAAAAGTACAGTCGCTTCGGGTCTTCTACATCCATCATTGATCACTCGGCTGTGCAAGCAGGCAGGTATACAGTGGGGCCCAAAGGAGATAGCCTTGCCTCCCATGGCATTCATAGATCATCAAACGATCTCACGCTTCACTGTGTGGGATGGGGCAGAGTCGCATGTTCGAGGCGAATGCTACGGACCACCTACAGCACCGCCCCCTACTACAGAGCCAGAGCAGGGACAGACTTCAGGCACAGGCCCAGCTGGACAGGGGCTGTTGACGGACATCATGGCATCACTCACCCTGCTGCACCAAAAACAAGATGCCGAGGCGCAGAGACGGCGGAGGCACATAGTTGCAGTGGCTTAGAGGCAGGAGATAGCATTGCAGTACCAGGCTGAGCTGGTGAACACCATGCAGAGCATTTACACCGACTACTGTGGCGAGAATGCTGAGTTCACGCCATATCAGTTCCCAGAGCTGCCTATCTTCCCACCATACCCTCCACCATCACCACCCGCCGAGGCTGACGAGGATGAGACTGCTGCTGAGTGAGCGAACTACAGGGAAGCCCTCTTGTATATCATTGCTTTATGTTTAGCAATGAGGGCATTGCTCACCTCAAGTTTGGGGGTGTTTTGGTTATATCTGTTATTTCTCTACTGCCATGTTAGGATTGCATACTTTAGACTTTATTATGTTTTATTTTCAATATTGTGGTGCAGTCATTTTGAACTGCGGGATTATGTTGGATCTTTATTATTATGCCTTGAACTGTTTTTGGTTTTCATTTTATTAATGCTTTGATTATTATCAACATGATTGTGGTTTATAGCCATCTTTTTGGGGCTTATACAGATTTGATGCTTGTGCCATATGAATAGCCTTTTTACCCTATTTTAAGCTGCTATTTAGCAAGGGTTACAGTTATCATTAATTTTTGATTGTGGCTGATGACAAGCGTCAAGTATTTATGCATATCTCTTAGAGTCGTGTCAAGCATGTATGAGCTAGGGGTTGTTCAATTGATAAGTTTAGACTGTTATTGATCCGTCTTTCTTAGAAAGCACTGACCAACTGTGTTAACTCGTTATTTTTTGAATTTAGTTCGCATGTTTATTGCTTTCAGAGTTTGTTCACTTTTATAAACTTTCATTTTTTTACAAGGTAATAAAAGACTTAGATGTTTATACAGTTTTGGATCTTGGTTTCTGGCATGTTGACTTATAAAAAAAATAAAAAAAAATGAATGAAACGAAAATAAAAATAGAAAAGAAGAGTTTTATCGAAAGTTTTGCGGTGGGTCGAGATGAAGCGTAAAACGCACTCGCCCATAAACGCAGGACCGATATCGAGATGGAGCATAAAATGCACTCGCTTAATAAAGTTCGTTTTTGTTGTAAAATCTCAATGGCTTGTGTTGATTATGTGGCCTTTACTGCTCGAGTTATTAGATTCATAGGGGTGTTCTATACCTAGTGCCCTAAAGTCGTCTGGCTTGGGAGTCACTGATCAAAAGCTCATTCATGGGTAGTTCAATAGCCTAAGGTAATTAAGTCTCGTCCCGAAATCGATTTTAATGTCGTCATGCTAGAGTCTTTTGATCTTTTCCTGCATTTGCGTCTTATTCTTAATGCTTGTTAAATGTTTAAGTTGCGAAGTTTGCTTATTGATATTAGCAATCGACTGTGCGAGCTTATTTGAGTTATGATTAGTTAGGACGGTTGGTCTCCACACACACACATAGAATGGATCGAATACAGTCTTATGCTTGAAATTGAATGAACCCTTATTCATTTCTATGTTTTCCCTATTCTCTAGGAGTGGCTATAATCGAGCTTTCAAGCCATGATAGTACTTTATAGTTTTATTTTTCTTTCGCGTGTGTTCTATTAGTAGTGTTGTGTTTGATAGTTTGCTAGAGGACAAGCAAAGACTTAAGTTTGGGGGTATTTGATGAGTGGGATTTATACCCGCGAATCGGATATTTTATGACTTAAATAGTTGTCTGTTCTCGTAGAGTTTATATGTTTTTATATGATTATAGTGTTGTTGTTCTTAATTGACATATTGCAGGGCTTATCAGGTATTTTCTAGTAAATAAGGGCAAAACGATCATATTTCTTATATGTCATATCAAGTCAACGCCAATGCTGCTTATCGTCAGCCACGCCACCACCCTCTCGGGCCACCGACATCACACGTGGCGGCCAATACTATCGACTCTATGTAGCCTCACATGTTAACGCGAGTCTGCGTGTTTTCCAGCCCACGCATACCAGAGCGCCAACCACAAGGATATTGCTCGCGCCGCAGTGAGAGCTCCGGTGCCCAGGCAGAGCCAAGTGCCGTTTGACCTAGGAAAGGAAGGAAGGAATATATAACACAGGAGAGGCACTGCAAACAGATATCAGACACCATACATCAAAGTTTTAGCATAGATTAGATTTTCTTTTGTACTTTCTCTCTCTAGTCTTTAGTTGATATCTGTAAATATAGATTAGGTAGATTAGGGAGAAGTTTGTATTTCTTTAGAGAGCAAGAGCAACGAGCGACACGGATTGGAAAGCTTGATTTGAGCAGAATGCGTGGGGATTGAAGGGGCTTTGACAGAGTTTCTTCTATCCATTTATTTCCTCTAATTTTGTATTCTAAAAATGTTGTCTTAATTGCTACTTGTATTTGGTTTATTAAATATGAATTGATTATTGGCTCTAAGGTTATAATGAATCCCTTTGTTATTTGAATTGACTGTCTGTATCTCTTTGGTTGGCACCATATGATTTGGTTTAATATATTTGTGCTTTATGATTCTTGCTAAGACATTAGTGATGATTTTGGTAATCTACATGATATCGACAGAAGAATTGTAGATTTACACCTAAATATATTGGCATGTGATTGTGGGTTTTGACTGCATAAGTTGTGCGTAGAATAGACATATCTTTGTGCGCCATGTGCGACCTAATTGAGAACTTATGCTTAAATCCTTGTTATAATTGATTCGCATAGACATATGTAGGATTGCATCTAGCTTGGACGTTCTTTTCTGTTCTATTCCCTTTTGGGTGGATCTAGAGAGGATATGTTTGTGCATACCTCGACAGAGGTGCATAGGCACCTATGTGTTCTCGGTCGACGAATCGTCATGACCATTAAGGCCAAAGAGAGAAGGGTAGCTAGTTTGATGAAGCATAACACGCCAGGTGTTCGACAGAATGCCTGTGTCGGGGTGAAGTTGTGACCTTAGCTTGTATTTCCTTATATTACCTTTCGTTCTCCATTTACTTGTTTTGTTAATTAGTTTTAACTAGATTAATCACACTTCCATTTACAATTGTTCGAATAAGGCTTTAGCGATTCATAATCTGTACTTGGTAAATATTAGTCATAGTTCCTCGTGGGTATGGCACACTCATTATCATTGTATTACTTGTTAGACCGCGTATACTTGCGCGTGTTTAGTGATCGGTTTTCCGAACAACAAACGGCATTCAGAACTCGGTATAGACATTACGAGTTTCTGGTGATGTCTTTTGGTTTGACCAATGCCCCTGCTGCATTCATGGATTTGATGAACAGGGTGTTTAAACCATTTTTAGACAAGTTTGTTGTAGTATTTATCGACGACATTCTGGTATATTCCAAAACTCAAGAAGAACTCGTGGAACATTTACATTTGACATTGGAGACACTAAGAATGAAAAAGTTGTACGCGAAATTCTCTAAGTGCAAATTTTGGCTCGATCGTGTACAATTTTTGGGTCATGTGATTGACAACGATGGAATCTCAGTGGATCCATCGAAAGTGGAAGCTGTAATCAATTGGGAACAACCAAGGACACCTTCGGAGGTGAGGAGTTTCTTGGGACCGGCCATTATTACGCATTTATTCATTCAAGACTTTTCCAAGATAGCCATTCGCTAACAAATTTGACAAGAAGGTCAGAAAATTTGTTTGACCGAGAAGTGTGAAGAAAGTTTTCAAGATTTGAAGAAAAAGTTAAGTATGGCACCTGTGTTGGCATTACCAGATAATACAAGAAACTTTGTGGTGTATAGTGATGCCTCACACAAAGGGTTGGGTTGTGTTCTTATGCAGAACAGCAAAGTTATTGCATATGCATCAAGACAACTGAAGGATTATGAGAAAGGGTATCCGACTCATGATTTGGAATTGGCTGCAGTTGTATTTGCTCTGAAGATATGGAGACACTATCTCTATGGAGAGAAATGTGAAATCTACACAGATCATAAGAGTCTGAAGTATATTTTCACTCAGAAAAACCTAAACATGCGTCAAAGAAGATGGATGGAATTGATAAAAAATTACGATTGTGAGATCTTTTATCATCTGGGCAAAGCGAATGTGGTTGCATATGCTTTAAGCAGGAAAGGTCGGGAAAAGTTGTTGCTGATAACAACTCAGGATGAGCTCATTTCAGCAATGACAAAACTGGAGTTGGAAATCAAATTTCCAAAAGAATCCGATGAACAACTATTCCAGATAGAAGCTGGTCCAACTTTAGTGGACAAAGTGAAGAATGCTCAACTACAAGATGAAGAGTGTGGGAAAAAAAAGATAATCTGGTTGAGGGTAGTGATGTAAAATACAAGATCGGTACCAAAGGACTACTACGGTTTGAGGAAAGAATTTGGGTTCCAGCAATGCGAGAGCTTAAAGACGAAATCTTGACCGAAGCACACAACACAAGATATTCGATTCATCCAGGAAGTACAAAGATGTATCAAGATTTACGGCGACATTTTTGGTGGCCAAATATGAAAAGAGACGTTGCAGAATGCGTTGCAAAATGTTTGACGTATCAGAAGGTGAAAGCTGAACATCAACGACCAAGTGGTTTACTTCAACCGTTGGAAATACCAGAATGGAAATGGGAGCATATCACAATGGATTTTGTGGTAGGTCTTCCAACGACTCAGAAAGGATACGATGTGATATGGGTAATAGTGGACAGATTGACAAAATATGCACACTTTTTGCCAATAAAGATTAGATTTAATCTTAATCAACTAGTAAAACTGTACATTAAAGAAATTGTGTCAAGAAATGGAGTTCCAGTGTCAATTGTGTCAGATAGAGATCCAAGGTTCACATCAAACTTCTGGAAGAGACGACAAGAATGTATGGAAACACAGTTGCGAATGAGTACATCATACCATCCGCAAACCGACGAACAAAGCGAATGAACAATCCAAATATTGGAAGATATGCTGAGAGCATACGTCATGGATTTCAAAGGAAGCTGGGACGAACATTTATCGTTGGTAGAATTCGCCTACAACAACAGTTACCACGCGAGCATCGGCATGCCACCTTACGAGGGCATCAGACGCACAGAAAGTGCGTAACTCCACCGTCTTTGGGATGAAGTCGGTGAACGCCAGCTTGTTAGGACCGTAATCGGTATACAAATAAACCGAGGTTGTGAAACTCATCGAACAAGATTGGTAGCGACCTCAAGACAGATGCATGTAAAAAGTAGTAGTCGATCAATACAGATAAGATCGCGCATTCGACGTAGGAACTTTCGTATTCCTAAAAGTTTCTCCTTGGAAGGGGAAAATTCATTTCGATAAAAAGGGAAAGCTAAGCCCGAGGTTTATTGGACCCTTTGAAGTACTGTGAAAAGTGGGAGAAGTGGCTTACAAGGTAGCTCTACCTCCGAATTTGGAAAACATTCACAATGTTTTTCACATTTCGGTGTTACGACCGTACAAACCCGATTATAAACACGTGATCGAGTACGAACCGTTGCAGTTTGATAAAGAGTTGTCCTATGAAGAGATTCCTATTCAGATAGTTGACAGGAAAGAACAGGTGCCCAGAAATAAAGTTATACCTTTTGTGAAGGTGATATGGAGGAACCACAACGCTGAAGAAGCTACGTGGGAACTCGAGGATAAAATGATGAAAGATTATCTTGAGTTATTTGTTTAATTTGTGTCTTCGATTCTGGGGACAAAATCTTTGTAAGAAGGGAAGAATGTAACGAATGTATTGTTTGAGTTGTGATTCTGAGGACAAAATCCTTGTAAGGAGGGAATGATGTAACATTTCAAAATTTTAAATTGTAATATTAAATATTTATTGAATTATATAAGTATTTAATGGATATGTTTATTATTGATTAAATAATCGTTCAATTTGATTTGATTTGATTTAGTTAATTATTTTTGTTAAGTAAATAATTAAGGAGTTAAGAAAATAAATTGTGATGAGATTATATACTAATTTAATTTAATAATTAAATTAGAGAGCTTATAATGATTAAATGAATTATAATATTTTAATTGAAATTTGTAATTAAAATAAGGTGTTAGTTGGTTAAATAAAATTATAATTATAAAGGAAATTATAATTATGTGGTAGTGATTTATATGATAAAGTAATTTAATAGATTAGTATTAGAATTTATTAAATTGATTATTAAAATTTAATTAAATAGAAGTGTGACAAATAACCTTGCTATAAAGGAGTTACTAAAATAAATTAAAGGAGTTTAATTAGTTTGCCAAACAAGACTTAATGCATATTAAGTCTTTAATATAATAGTATTTTATCAAACAAGGTATAAGGATTAATCCATTTATTTTAATTAGGGTTACCAAACAAGGTGTAAGGTTTAAAGGGTTATTTTTATTAGCCTAGCCAAACAAGCCTTATGGCTTTTGAATTTTAAAAACTTAGATAACTGACATCAGTTATCTCTATAATTATATTAGGTAATTAATATATATTATTATTACTATACGTTATTTTTTTTGTTAAAGACGTAAGTTAGAATAGAGTTAGGAGAAAGACTCAGAAGAAGAAGAAGAAGAATACAGAGGAGAGAAAGTTAAGAGAAATCCTAGAAGGTTTTGATAAAGAGAAGAAGCTTGAGAATCAAAGATAGTCATCATCTTCTTCTAAATTAAGGTATCATCTTGCTCCTATTTTTCTAAAAGCTATTGTTATCTTCTTCTCCAAAAGTTCTCTATAAAATATTTGTAAAAGATGAATTGTTGGTGTATATAGTTTTATGTGAATATTGTTTGTTGTAAAACTATTTTTCATAGGTTATGTATGGTTATAATCAATTAATTCATGTATGTATGTAATTTGTGAAGAAAACTATATTACAAAGGTGTTTATATCAAAATATATGAATATGACTTAGTTTAAAATAAAATTAAGGTTTGATTAGTTGTTAATATATATATATATATATATATATATATATTGACTATTGATTTTGAAAGTAGATGAATAAACATAAACATGATAGTTTGAATTAATGGTTTTGGTTGAAAACAAAGTTACAAAGATAAGTTTCAATTTGAAAATGTCAAAATGGAGTTTTTTTTATCAAAAAACAAAGTTGAAATTGGGTGTTGTAAATTTGACGTTTATGTTATCATGTAGTAAAAACATTTTAATAGTCTTTAAATTATGTTTATATGAAGTCTATATGTGTATTATATGTTAATTTGTTTGTTAGAAAGGAGCTTGTATGCCAAATTGGCTTTTTGTTCATGCCTTTTTTGTCAGCTTAGTCATTAAGTTCTGAGTTCATTGTGCATACGCTCACCAACAATGTTATTTCTGTGTATTATGTTTTAAGATCACACCGCATGGCCAATCGCTAGCTCGAGTCTCACACTATAAATACAAATTTCAGTTACATAATAAATAATTCACAAGCAGTAAAATATGGCGCCAGTAATGTGAAGTTAAAGCGTAAATGGCCTAATGAGCTTTGATTTATTTACACAAAGTTTGAAAACAAATGTTATGTGTTAATAATAGGACTATTAAATTATGATTTTAGTAGTACTAAACTAAAAATGAGCATGTTATCAAGGGTTAACTAGTATTAGTATTAACGTAATTCCATTATGTGAATTGAAAATCAAACCTACATGAGGTATATACTTGTTTATATAGAATGTTGGTGGTGACTAATTATGTCATGATGACGTATATATAAGGTATTGAGATTCGAATTGTAAGGTTTAGCTTGTGCTCAAGGCAAGTTCTCTAATCCTAAAACTTCGTTATGCAAGTTTAATTTCGTTGAGTACTATATTTCTTTTAATTCAATTACAATTACGTTAAGTTGCTAACTCTACACTTTCGTAGAGAGCTAGATTGTCTATTATTGAGTAAGTTCTTGTATCTAGTTGTTCATGAGGATGCAAGTATTCTAAATCTTATATTTTAATATTGAGCAAGTTTCTTTAATATGTAACTTGTTATTTAGCATTTGAGTCGCTATATTTTAATATTCTAGTGTTGAACAACTTTATCGTTCAAATTACTAGTCACTATGCATGCTTGGTATTCAATTCTCAATAATTTTGAATTAATATTGTTCAAGCAACTATGTTATGATTATTCAATGTTTATGCTATTAGATTATTCCTAAAGCATGATATTAATTTACAAATATCGATTCAGTTATGACTATTCCATAGTATACAGTTAGTTCTTTTGTACTCAACTAATCCTTAGTTGATGACCGTTGAATTCTAAATTACCTTGTAACGTATCCAAACCAAACCTACTTTGGTGTGGACTTGTATTCTAAATAATGAGATGAACAACTCTTTATTAGAGGTTTACGCTTAGCGTTGAAATGGTTGTGCACAATACATTGTACGAAGGGCTGATCCCCCTAAGTACGTGGAGTCCTTATAGTCATATGACTGTTAAAGTTAAAGTTGAAAGATTACTTATAACTGTGGACATGGTTCGTGGTCATTAGAGCCTCAGGAGTATGTTTCGTAATGTTAATAGAACCTATCATTCAGCCTTCTATTGAGCCTATTTTTTGCAAATGTTGTAAAGTTATTCATTCTTATTTCAAGTGAGATTTGTTTGCTCACTCTTGCCTATTTATATACTTATTGCAGCTAAGGTTGACACGGTAAATGAACCTACAACTAGCGAAGGAAAGGGAAAAATGTACAAGTGATGAAGACTTGTAATTTTATTTTATCGTTATGATAATAGACTTTTTATAATGATGTGATGTAATAATTTAATTACCGCATTTGAATGATTGTAATTAAAGTTTAGATAACCCGAGATTTTTATTTAAGTATAACTCAGATAAGCGTGTTTTTATTATTCAATTTTATTATGATTGGGTAGTTAGATATAATTGTTTTGATTACGTGAACACCAAATCTTGAGGTAATGAAGTACCGGGATTTGGGGGTGTCACATCTCTTACTTATGCTCAACGTTTGAACTTGACCCTTGAGAAATTAGACTTCGACTTATCTGTTGAAACTCCATTAGGAGAAACTTTCATTACATCCACTATTTATAAATCTTATTTATAAAGATACGACCGGTGGTCGTTTCTCCTCCCTTAAAACCCGATTCTTTCCAAGACGCTGTCTTCACACTACGGTCGTTGTTAAATCTCCTCTTTTTAAAATCTCCTCCCGACTCGCTTCTTCTATTTTCATGGCCATGATTACCACCAGAGTGGTTACCATTTTTGTCCGTCTGTTTCTTTTCTCCATTGGTTATCATTATTCTGCTTGACCGCTATCTCCGGTAATGCGATCCTCGTTGTGGTCCTCAATTGACCGTACTCGTTATCTCGCCTAATAATTGAGCCCTGCTTACAACATCCGAATAGAGAGAAAATTTATGAGAAATGAGATACTTGGCGTATCCGGGTTTCAAACCTCTAAGAAACATCCGCGTCATACGCTCCTCATTCTCCACTAAATGAGGTGCAAACCTCGATAACTCGCAAACTTTGCCTCGCATCGAGACACCGCCACGTTGTTTTGCTCTAATCGATGAACTCCACTTCCTTCATACGACGAACACTTTCGTGAAAGTATTTGTCATTAAATAGTTTCTAAAACGCTTCCCAAGACATGCCGAAAAGTACCGATGGGTACGCTTCACGCACTCCCACCAAGAGTCCGCCTCGCCACTTTAACATAAAGGTGGCGAATGGAACCTTCGTTCCTCCGTGCATCCCAAGACATCGAATATCTTGGTAATTTATTTGACCCATGTTTCCGCCATGATCGGATCTCGCTTTCCCTTAAATTCGTGGTCCCAACTCTTTGAACTGGCCATTGTGACAACCCGTGAATTGCTATCATTTCTCCTCAGTATTTTGAACACGAGTCTCCTCGTCTGGTTTTTTTGCATGAATCGCAAAAAGCTTCTAAACATCCCTCGCTCATCATCTCGCTTTCGGTGGTGTTATTCACAGGAGAAACATTGCCACTGTGTGCGCTTCTCCTCGTTGGTAGTACAGCGCCTCCACTGGTCTCATTTCCATTGTTAATATTCTCACGACATTCTCAAATACCGCTATAAAACAAGGGTTAATTAAGGAAATCAATATATCACATAATATCCTTATATATCGACTAACTAAAAAATAAGCTTAGTAGGACACACTAGCGAAGGATTTACTCATCTCTCCCTCCTAGTTCTATTCTCCGATCTCCGCCAGAGATCATATCCCTAAGCTATGATACCAACCGCGACGCCCCCAAAATAGGTATACATCACCCATTCCGAGTTGTCAATACATGGTACGTAAACAACTACAACTTTATTATTACAACAAGAAATCGTGAGTTTGAATACAAATATTATCTTCTAGACAATATCTATACTCAAATAAATCCTCATCACATTTATTGATACATTATTTTACAAAAATGGTGAGGACTACTAAACAATTCTTTCTAAAACCTTCATTCCATACCCCACTGCACTCGCTTATATTCTCGCCTCCCCGAGAAGAAAATGGAACAAAAGGAAAAGGGTGAGCTCAACTAGCTTCAAGAAGAATATTATGACTAAGATAATATACAACAAATTATCGTTAGTCTTCAACAGGAAAAATCTAATAGAATACAATAGACAACAAATTTTAAATCAATATTCGCAGCTGAAATAATAATTCATTAGAAGAGTTAAGTAAAGAATGCAAACTACTATCTTCTATGTATGAATTTAAAAGTTCATCGCTCATCCTTTATCCCCTCAGAACATCAATCAATATACATCTGAATCAAATATTCATCTTTGCACTACAAAAGCAAAGATATTCATCATTGGTCATGTTCATCTAAACACTGCTCATCTTTGCACTACGGGCCAAAGATATTCTTCAGAAATCATTCATCTTTTGCACTACAGCCCAAAGATATTCCATAATATCATCATTTAAGACCAAGATGATGAAAATATTTTTAAAGAAAAACGAATCCAAAGGAAACAAAATGACAAGGATTAAGGATTAAGGATTCGTACTTTGTTTTATCCACGCCCAAAAATACCTCAAAAATAATCATAGTGGTGTAAAATTCAAGAATGATCAAAACATGGATACAATCAAAGCTAGTATCCGTAATAGATATTTTGGACAAAGAGAAGAAATTTTATTTTTTGGTGAATAGTGTCAGATACGTGAATAAGGCCGTATACGTGAATAAGAATCTCCGACACCAAAAGATAGAAATTCCACAAAAACATCTTCACGCTTCATTAATAGTACTTTGAATAAGAACTCGTGAATAAGTAACTCATGAATAGTAACTCGTGAATAAGAACTCATGAATAGTAACCCCATATGAAAAAGTTCCAAATTTGATAAAAAATTCCAACCAATATTTCAAAGATAATGATATTGAAGAAATAATATCATTTGAGAAGAAAATAACATCCCTTACCTCGAAAGATCAAGATTTCTAAATTTGAACACCGGATATAGTCAATGACTGAACTTGGACTTGCCTAAACAATACTCAAAGTATACTCAAAATACTCACAAGAATACGCCGATAATATAGAGAGAGAAACTTCAGCTTTACGTGTGATTTTCAATTCTAACCCAAGACCCTATTTATAAGAAATCGCTTAGAACACCAAAGTTGTAAAATTTAATAAATTAATATTATAATTTTTTTTCTACATCCTCCTACGCATCAAGCATCTCAATTAGGCAACATGACATGTGTTAAAGATGCCCACCAAACACAAAAAACGTTTTTGTGAATATAAATATTTAAAACTTCCAAAATTAATTATTTCTGAGCTTCTAACTTCAATAATTTATAATAAATAGTCCTTTTATCAAAAAATTTGAATCTCACGAATTTTTATTGGAAATTCAATTCTCTACAACTTTACGTAAGAAAGTTTTTCCAAATTCCAAATAGAAATTGATCGAAATCCACAAACCAAGCGATTTTACAAAAAGCTATAATCAAATTTCACCAATAAATGGGGTCCAATTTACATGTTTAACATGTTTTAAACATTTATTGCAACAAAAAATACTCTTCCTCCTCGTGATACTCATATATCCCACATTCGTTGTAAAAATATCACCATTATTATATTATTAAAATATAATAATATATTTAAATGAATTATTTTATCATAAAAGATAAAATATTAATTTTCAACAATTGTCACATTAAAATTTTCTCCATCTATATCCTCATAAAATCAATATTTTCCTCATCATATGAATCAATAATTAATTATTCACAAATAATATTACAGTAATCACAATATCGACAACCGTGCGCTCTCAGGAAGAGGGGCTTTCCAATAAGAATTTCTTCTTCATCATGCGCCGCAATTAGGTGACCAAACCTCTCCTTAGATGTAACTTTCTAGACATTGCAAATAATGTTATCTAATAATATTATTCAGATAATATGAATTATTGCTTCGATAATGAAAAATACCGTAGAATGACAATTATCAAACAACAACAATATAAAATATCAACGCAAAGAATTATTAAATCAATAAAATAAAATAATTGATCAAGAATTATCGTAACCATTATCGGTAGTGCCTTTCACGTACGTAAGAATCAATAATTGGTGCAATACCGCAGCCATCGTGTTTTTAACCACCGGTATTTTAACAAAGATAATCTGTGAATAACCACGCCTGCTATTTTTAAACCACTTATATTTGTCGCTTTTCTTCATCCAATCGCTTTCACATATGGGCCCACACATGGTCAAGGCGTCAGCATTTAATATTCCCCGACAAAGATTTAATATTCCACGACCAAACGAATATTCCTCGACAACAATGAATATTTTATAACCACTTGCTTATTTTGAAATATTTATGATTTTACCCCCTAACTATCCACATTAATCAAATCAACCCTTACTATTTCAAAATAATAAATAGAGAAAATTAAATTTCATTAATAATAAGTTGGGGTCTTACAACCTCCCTCCCTTATGAAATTTCGCCCTCGAAATCGACGACGACGTACTGTGTGTTTCAAAAGGTGAGGATACCTCGCTTTCATTTCCGCTTCCAATTCCTGTGTCATTTCCTCTATAAGATGATTCCTCCACAAAACTTTAACTTGTGGTATGACCTTTTCAAGGCGTAGGACATGCTCCTTCCTATCCAAAATCTTGACAGTACCTCCTCATAACGCTAAGTCTTCTTGGCTATCTCGTCCTGCTCTAACTCTATAACGTGGTTCGGTCTTTCACATATTTACTTAAGTACGAGATATGTGAAACACATTATGAACACGAGACATACTCGGAGGTAACGCGAGTCTATAGGCTACATTTCCTACTCAGTCAATAATTTGAAATGGACCAATAAATCGTGGATTGAGCTTTCCTCTCTTCCCAAATCTTGTAACTCCCTTCCATAGAGCAACTCGTAATAATACATGATCCCCTACACTAAATTCCACGTCCTTTCGATGAAGATCCGCATAACTCTTTTGTCGATCTTGTGCCATTTGTATACGTTGTCGAATCATTTGGATCTTTTCCGTAGTCATACGCATTCAACTCGGGTCCCAACAAAGGTTGCTTCACCCACCTCGTCCCCAACATACCGAGAGCGACACTTTCGGCCATATAATGCTTCAAATGGAGCTACACCTATACTTTCGCTCGATAACTGTGTTGTTGTAGGAGAATTCCACCAATGGTAAATACTTATCCCAACCGCCTCTTGAAGTCTCAGGACACAGAGTCTTAATAAATCTTCAAGAGTTTGAATAGTCCTTTCGATTGTCCGTCTGCTTGAGGATGGTATACCGAATCAATCAGAACTGCGCTCATAGCTTTTTGCAAGCTAACCCAAAATCTTGAAGTGAATCTTGGGTCACGATCCAAACTATGGATACAGTGCATGCCATGCAACCTCACAATCTCATTCACGTATATACTAGCAAGACGCTCAAGTGAATAAGTCTCCGTGACGGCAAGAAATGAGCGACTTGGTTAATCTATCAACAATAACCCAAATAGCATTGATGCCTCGAGAAACCGTAGAAGACCCGTGAACGAAATCCATGGTAATGTGTTCCCACTTCCATTTCGAATCTCAAGTGGTTGCAACGGACCTTTTAGGTACTAGATGCTCCGCCTTTACACGCCGACAAGTTAAACACATCGAGATAAACTTTGCAATCTCTCTTCATATTGTTCCACCAAAATGTATGTCAAGATCACGATACATTTTAGTACTTCCAGATGGATTGCAAATGGTGTATTGTGTGCCTCCATCATAATCTTGACTTCAAATCGTAGTCGTTAGAACACAAAGTCTAGAGTGGACTCAAGTATTCCTTCTTCATCAATTCTCGCCCCGAAATAGCTCCTTCTTGTACTTTCTTCTTCATACGATCACCCCGGCCGGTGACTCGAGCAACCTTAACTTTTTCTATTAAAGTCGGCTCTACGCGATACTTGACATCATCGCACTCGCTCCCGCAAGATATGATCTTCTACTCAACGCATCACCTACCACGCTCGCTTTTTCCGTAATGGTATCAATAGTGTGGTCGTAGTCTTCAATAGTTCGAGCCAACGTCACGCCCAGCATGTTGAGTTCTTTTTGAGTGAAGAAATATTTAAGGCTTTTATGGTCCGAATATATCTCCACTTTCTCCCCATATGATAGTGCCTCCATATCTTTAAGCGCGAAAACGATCGGCCGCTAACTCTAGATCATGAGTAGGATAATTCCTCTCATATACTTTTAAGTTATCGCGAGGCATAGGCTATGACTTTCCCACGCTGCATGAGAACACATCCTAACCCTTTGCATCAAAGCATCATCAGAGATAACAAATCCATCCGAACCAGATGGTATTGTTAGAACAAAATAAATAAGTCTCCTCTTAAGCTCTTGGAAACTCTTCTCGCATTCTTCGCTTCTAAACGAATTTTGTATCCTTCCGAAAGTTAGCCGAAGTTAATGGAGTAGCGATTCGAGAAAACCCTTCCACAAATCTCCGATAATAACCAAATTTGCCCAAAAAGCTACGTGATTTCAACACCGACTTTGTGCTTCCTAACTTTCAGATTGCTTCAATCTTCACGGATCAACAGATACTCCATGTTTCGACACCACGCGCTCCAAGGAATGCTACTTCCTCAAGCCGTAACTCGATTTCTTCAATTTGGCATATAGTTTGTTTTCACGAAGCCTTTAGAGTACCAAATTTTTAAATGGTGCTCATGATCTTCACGACTTTTGAATATATAAGGATGTCATCAATAAAGACAACAACAAACCGATCCAAATATTCCTCAATACTCGGCTCATCATATCCATGAAAGTCAGTAGAGAGCATTAGTCATCCGAAAGACATGACTAAGAATTCATAATGCCCATACCGAGTTCTAAAGGCGCCTTTGAATATCCTCGCCTAATCTTCACCGATGATATCCGTAATCTAAGATCAATTTTTGAAAAGAATTGTGCCCCCTTGCAATCGGGTCAAACAAGTCATCAATACGAGGTAGAGGATACCTATTCTCGATGGTGACATGGTTCAATTCCCGATAGTCAATACAAAGTCGCATACTCCCGCCTTTCTTCTTTACAAATAAAACAGAGCACCCCAAGGAGATGTACTAGACGAATGAAACCGATGTCCAACAATTCCTCAGAAGTTGGACCTTTAACTCCTCAAGTTCAATAGAGCCATTCGATATGGGGTTTTAGAAATGGGCTTTGTACTGTGTTCAAGATCAATAAAGAATTCAACTTCACGCTCGGGGTAGACGGAAGTTCTTCAGAAATACGCCGTGAAAGTCAATAACAACAGAATATTATTCAAATTTGACGTGTCTTTATTCAAATCCATAACATGGGCTAAGAAAGCTTGACATCCGCTTTTCAATAAACGAATAGCTTTATGATTAGATATGATGAATGATTAATTTTAATGGTTTAGTTGCTTGAATTGCATAACAACAGTCAAGTTGGTTATATAAAACTAACAACCTTACGAAAACAATCAATTTTGGCATGATGAGTAGTTAACCAATCAATCCCTAAAATCACATCAAAAGCAAGTATCTTTAAAGAGATAAGGTCAATGTGTAAGGTAATGGTGCCAACTTGAATCAAATAAGATTTATAAACAAAGGATGTGATGAAAGTTTCTCCTAACTGAGTTTCCACAAATAGGTCAAAGTCTAATTTCTCCTGAGTCAAGTTTAAACGCTGAGCACAAGCAGGAGAGATAAATGAATGGGTAGCACCGTAGATCAAGTAAGGTATAAACTTCGCAAGAATTTATAAATAGCTTACCCGTGATCACCTCGCTTGGGTTCCTCGATTTTGACCAAATACAACAAACGCCTTCCCTAATCGCTGACTTTCGACTTTTCTTCGGGATCTTTTGAGTCACCGTCCCCATTAACTAGGTTTCGCTACTGCATAATCTCGAGCGATATGTCCTTCCTTTCCACAATTATAGCATACCTTGAACTGTCAGGGATGGGCTTTGATCGATATGTCCCTCTTTCCCGATTTATAGATATACGACCGGTGGTCGTTTCTCTCCCTTAAACCGCTTGTCACGCCAAGACCGCTGCCTTCACATGGTCGTTGTTAAATCTCCTCTTTAAAATCTCCTCCCCGACTCGCTTCTTCTATTTTCACGGCTATGATTACCACCAGAGTGGTTACCATTTTTGTCCGCTTGCTTTTTCTCCATTGTTATCATTATTCTGTTGATCGCTATCTCCGTACGATCCTCGTCAGGGTCCCTCAAATGACCGTATTTGTATCTCGCCTAATAATTGAGCCTCTCGCTTACAACATCCGAATAGAGAGAAAATTTATGAGAAATGAGATATCGACGACGCCGGGTTTCAAACCTCTAAGAAACATCCGCATCATACGCTCCTCATTCTCCACCAAATGAGGTGCAAACTCGATAACTCGCAAACTTTGCCTCGCATCGAGACACCGCCATGTTGTTTTTTGCTTCTAATCGATGAACTCCACTTCCTTCATATAGACGAACACTTTCGTGAAAGTATTTGTCATTAAATAGTTTCTAAAACGCTTCCCAAGACATGCCGAAAAGTACGGATGGTACGCTTCACGCATCTCCCACCAAAGAGTCCGCCGCCACCACTAACATAAAGGTGGCGAATGGAACCTTCTGTTCTCCGCATCCCAAGATATCGAATATCTTGGTAATTTGTTCGACCCATGTTTCCGCCATGATCGGATCCGCTTTCCTTAAATTCGTGGTCCCAACTCTTTGAATCGCTTGGGTCGTGATAACCCGTGAATTGCTATCATTTCTCCTCAGATTTTGAACACGAAGTCTCCTCGTCTCGATTTTGCATGAACCGCAAAAAGCTTCTAAACATCCCCTCGCTCATCATCTCGCTTTCGGTGGTGTTGTTCACAGAGGAACATTTGCCACCACTGTATCGCTCTCCTCGTTGGTGAGTACAGACGCCTCTCCTGGCCTCATTTCCATTGTTAATATTCTCAATGACATTCTCAAATACCGCCATAAAACAAGGGTTAATTAAGGAAATCAATATATCACATAATATCCTTATATACCGACCAACTAAAAAATAAGCTTAGTAGACACACTAGCGGAAGGATTTACTCATCTCCCTCCTAGTTCTATTCCCCGATCTCCGCCAGAGATCATATCCCTAAGCTCGA
Source organism: Panax quinquefolius (assembly GCA_020205615.1). Classification (NCBI taxonomy): domain Eukaryota; kingdom Viridiplantae; phylum Streptophyta; class Magnoliopsida; order Apiales; family Araliaceae; genus Panax; species Panax quinquefolius. Next base: position 105,849,561 of record CM035171.1, on the reverse strand, counting down.
TACCAACCGTGATGCCCCCAAAATAGGTATACATCACCCATTCCGAAAGTTGTCAATACACGGTGCATGTAAACAACTACAACTTTATTATTACAACAAGAAATCGTGAGTTTGAATACAAATATTATCTTTAGACAATATCTATACTCAAATAAATCCTCATCACATTTATTGATACATTATTTTACAAAAATGGTGAGGACTACTAAACAATTCTTTCTAAAACCTTTATTCCATACCCGACTCGTACTTGCTATATTCTCGCCTCCTGAGAAGAAAAATGGAACAAAAAGAAAAGGGTGAGCTCAACTAGCTCAAAGAAAGAATATTATGACTAAGATAATATACAACAAATTATCGTTAGTCTTCAACAGGAAAAATCTAATAGAATACAATAGACAACAAATTTTAAATCAATATTCGCAATGAAATAATAATTCATTAGAAGAGTTAAGTAGAGAATGCAAACTACTATCTTCTATGTATGAATTTAAAAGTTCATCGCTCATCCTTTATCCCCTAACATCAATCAATATACATCCGAATCAAATATTCATCTTTGCACTACAGCCAAAGATATTCATCACCGTCATGTTCATCTAAACACTGCTCATCTTTGCACTACGGCCAAAGATATTCTTCGAAAATCATTCATCTTTGCACTATATAGCCAAAGATATTCCATAATATCATCATTTAAGACCAAGATGATGAAAAATATTTTTAAAGAAACGAATCCAAAGGAAACAAAATGACAAGGATTAAGGATTAAGGATTCGTACTTTGTTTTATCCACGCCCAAAAATACCTCAAAAAATAATCATAGTGGTGTAAAATTCAAGAATGATCAAAACATGGATACAATCAAAGCTAGTATCCGTAATAGATATTTTGGACAAAAAGAAGAAATTTTATTTTTTAAATTGAATAGTGTCAGATATCGTGAATAAAGGTCGATACGTGAATAGTAACTCAAACACCAAAAGATAGAAATTCCATAAAAACATCTTCACGCTTCTTAATAAGACTTAATAGAACTCGTGAATAGTAACTCATGAATAAGAACGTGAATGAATAGAAACTCATGAATAATAACCCCACATGAAAAAGTTCCAAATTTGATAAAAGTTCCAACCAATATTTCAAAGATAATGATATTGAAGAAATAATATCATTCGAGAAGAAAATAACATCCCTTACCTCGAAAGATCAAGATTTCTAAATTGAAACACCTGATATAAAGCTATGACTTGGACTTGCACCGTATAGCAATACTCAAAGTATACTCAAAATACTCACAAGAATACGCTCGATAATATAGAGAGAAAAACTTCAGCTTTAAAAGGATTTTCAATTCTAACCTAAGCACCCTATTTATAGAAATCGCTAGAACACCAAAGCAGAAAATTTAATAAATTAATATTATAATTTTTTCTACATCCTCCCACGCATCAAGCATCTGAATTCAAAGAACATGACATGTGTTAAAGATGCCTACCAAACACAAAAAACGTTTTTGTGAATATAAATATTTAAAACTTTCAAAAATTAATTATTTTGAGCTTGAACTTCAATAATTTATAATAAATAGTCCTTTTATCAGAAAATTCAATCTCGCGACCTTTTATAGGAAATTCAATTCTCACAACTTTGCGTAACAAAGTTTTTCCAAATTTCAAATAGAAATTGACCAAAATCCACAAACGGGCAATTTTACAAAGCTATAATCAAATTTCACCAATAAATGGGGTCCAATTTACATGTTTAATATGTTTTAAACATTTATTGCAACAAAAATACTCTTCCTCCTCAGATACTCATATATCCCACATTCGTTGTAAAATATCACCATTATTATATTATTAAAATATAATAATATATTTAAATGAATTATTTTATCATAAAAAGATAAAATATTAATTTTCAACAATTGTCACATTAAAATTTTTCTCCATCTATATCCTCATAAAATCAATATTTTCCTCATCATATGAATCAATAATTAATTATTCACAAATAATATTACGTAATCACAATATCGACAACCAGCGCTCCTGTGAAAGAGGGGCTTTCCAATAAGAATTTCTTCTTATCGGCAAGCAATTAGGTGACCAAACCTCTCCTTAGATGTAACTTTCTAGACATTGCCAATAATGTTATCTAATAATATTATTCAGATAATATGAATTATTGCTTCGATAATGAAAAATACTGTAGTAATGACAATTATCAAAACAACAACAATATAAAATATCAACGCAAAGAATTATTAAATCAATAAAATAAAATAATCGAATCAAGAATTATCGTAACCATTATCGGGTAGTGCCTTCACGTAAGAATCAATAATTGTGCAATACCGTAAAGCATCGTGTTTTAACCACCGGGTATTTTAACAAGATTAATCTGTAATAACCACGCCGTTATTTTTAAACCACTTATATTTGCTGCTTTCTTCATCCAATCGCTTTTTAGTTATGGGGCCCACACATGGTCGCTACTGTCAATGCATTTAATATTCCCCGACAAAGCATTTAATATTCCATTTACCAAACGAATATTCCTCGACAACAATGAATATTTTATAACCACTTGCTTATTTTGAAATATTTATGATTTTACCCCTAACTATCCACATTAATCAAATCAACCCTTACTATTTCAAAATAATAAATAGAGAAAATTAAATTTCATTAATAATAAGTTGGGGTCTTACACTACCCCCAAAACGTGATATCGAATTTTGTATCAACCTTCAACCCGATACAAAACCCTCAAATATTTCTTCACCTAGAACGAACGTAACATGTGCCAAAGACGTTGGCTCGAGCTGTTGAAAGATTACGATCATACCATTTAATACCATCCTAGAAAAGCGAACGTGGTAGCTGACGCGTTGAGTGGAAGATCGTTTGCGTTTACGAGTGCGATATTGTTAACACAAAGACCCATTTCGTATAACTTACAAATGATGGAGATAGAGTTAAAGACTCAGAGACCCATGTGAAGATGACGAATATACGAGTAGAATCGATTGTAATCGAAAAAGTTAAGGCTGGTCAAGCTACAAACCCGGAGCTGATGAATATGAAGACGAAAGTACAAGAATGTGTTATTTTAGAAGCAAGAATTGACGAAGAGAGGTAATCTCAACCCTTGATTTTATTGGTCTATTTTGAAATCCTTGATCGAGTAGGAACTGTGGCCTATAGACTCGCTTTACCGCCAAGTATGTCGCGCGTTTCGAACGTTTTTCACGTATCAATGTTAAGTAAATATGTGGACGACCCGAACCACATTATTGAGTTAGAACCAAACGAGATAGCCGAAGATTTAATGTACGAGGAGGTAGCTGTCAAGATCTTGGATAGGAAGGAGCATATCCTACGCACAAAGGTTATACCACAAGTCAAAGTTTTGTGGAGGAACCACGCTATTGAGGAAAAGACCTGGGAGTTGGAATCGGAAATGAAAGCGAGGTACCCTCACCTTTTCGAAACACCAGGTATGTACGTTAATTTCGAAGACGAAATTTCATAAGGAGGGGAGGTTGTAAGACCCCAACTTTTAAAAAAAAAATTGAATTTCCTCTATTTATTATTTTGAAATAGTAAGGGGTAGATTTGATTAATGTGGTTAGTTATGGGTAAAATGTGCAAATTTTACAAAATAAGCAAGTTGTTATAAAATATTCATTGTTGTCGAGGAATATTCGTTTGGTCGTGGAATATTCTTACTGTCGGGGAATATTCGTATGACGACGCAAAATTGCTTTAGGCCCCATAACGAAAAACCGCTTCGGATGAAGAAAATGACAAGTATGAGTTTTTTAATAAATAACTACAGAAGTTGTTATTCAAGTTAACAATCATTGGAATACCCGTGGTTAAAGTACGATGAATACGCGCGTGGTTGCACAAGAGCATTACCCATATTGCATGCATATTTTTGGATTATCGATTCTTACGTAAGAAGGCACTACTCAATAATTGTTACAAGAATTATCGCTCAATATTTGATTTTATTGATTCAATAATTGCTACGCTTGATATTTTATATTATTGTTGTTTCAATAATTGTCACTACACTGTATTTCCCAATATCGCATCAATAATTCATATTATTTGATAAATATTATTAGATAGCATTATTGGCAATGTCTAAGGAAGTTCTGTCTTCAGAAAGGGTTTGGTCACCTAATTGTGCGCGCCATGAGAGAAATCCTTATCTGAAAGCCCTCTTCCTGGAACGACTGATTATCATTATCATGATTCTCAGAATATTATTTGTGAATAATTAATTATTGATTTATATGATAAGGAAATATTTATTTTATGTGGATATAAATGAAGGAATTAATCTTTGAGATGTATTATCGTAGTTTTATTTGAAATGGAGGTATTAAAAATCATTCATATGTGGATTTCGGTCATTTTCTGTTTGGAATTTAGAAAACCTTTTTCTACAAAGTTGTAGAGAATTAAATTTTATATGGAATGTACATAAGGTTCATATTTTTTTGATAAAAGGGCTATTTATTATGAATTATTGAAGTTTCAGAAATATATATTTTTATTAAAAACATGGGTGGGTTGTTGTGGAATTTTCTGAAATTGGTAAGCCCCACTTATGGTGTGATGAGTTTGGTCAAGAGGTGTGCCTCAAATTTTTTATTAAAGTATTGTTTTATTAAATTTTAGTGTGCTTTGGCGTTCTGGCATTTTTCTATAAATAGGGTGCTTAGTTAAAGTTGAAAATCACACCAGAATCAGAAGTTTTCTCTCTATATAATATCGAGCGTATTTTTGTGAGTATTTAGATACTTTGAGAGTTGCTATTCACTGCAAGTTCCCTTAACATTATATCCGATATTTCAGTCAGAAATACTATTCTTTTGAGGTAAGGGATGTTACTTTCTTCATAAATGATGTTATTTCTTTAAATATCATTATACTGAAATATTGGTATGAATTTTAATATGAAATTTTTACCTTTTTATGTCGAATTTACTATTCATGTATACGACACTATTAACGAATACGGTACTATTCACGTAGTATAATTTTTCTTGTGAAATTTCTACCTTTTCATGGCGGGGTTACTATTCACGTATACGGCACTATTCACGTATACGGTACTATTCACGAATACGACACTATTCACAGAAAAATGAAATCTTCTCTTCTTTGTCCAAGATGTCTATTATGGTTACTATCTTTGATTGTATCTATGTTTTGATCTTCATTCTTGAATTTTACTCCACTATGGTTTATTACAGAGTATTTTTGAGCTTGGATTATCTAAAGTACGAATCCTTAATCTTTGTCCTTTTATCTCACTGGATTCGTTTCTTTAAAATATTTTTTCATCCTCGATCATAAATGATGATATAACTGAATATCTTTGGCATGTAATGCAAAGATGAATGATTATCTGATGAATATCTTTGGCCTGTAGTGCAAAGATGAACATGTGTTGAGATGAACATGACCAACTGGTGATATGAATGAATATCTTTTGCATGTAGTGCAAAGATGAATATTTGATTCAAGATGTGTATTGATTGATGTTACAGAGATAAAATATTGATGATGGACTTTTAAATCATAGAAGATAGTAGATTTCATTCTCTACTTAACTCTTCTAATGAGTTATTATTTTAGCTGCGAATATTGATCTAAAACTTGTTGTTCATTATATTTTATCTGATTTATTGAAGGCTAACGATAATTTTTTGTACTTATCTTAGTCATAATATTCTTTACTGGGCTAGTTGAGCTCACCCTTTTCCTTTTTGTTCCATTTTTCTTCCTAGGAGGCGAGAATATAATGAACTAGCTCAAAAAGTGAGTGATGTTCTAAGTCAGTTGTTTTAGCGGTCCTCACTATTTTGTAAAATAGTGTATCAATAATTGTAATGAGAACTTATTTGAGTTTGAATACTGTCTAGAAGACAATATTTGTATTTAAACTCACAGCATATGTGTTGTCGTGTTTTGCACGACAATTGTAATAATGAAGTTGTAGTTATTTTCTGTACCATATATTTGGCGACTCAGAATGGGTTCTGTGGACCTATTTTTGGGGCGTCACAGATGCATTTTGATAGATTTAGGTCGTGGATTTGTTTCCTAAACTCAATTTTTTTAGTTTATTACTAGATTTATACTTAACTAGGATATTAGATTAGAGATTTGATTCCAAAACACTTGTAATTCCATATTGGGATTCTAGGGTTTTAAGTTATTATTATTTAAAGGCTTATTGATGTAATTGACTTTAATGATTAAATAATATTTGGTTTATAAACTTTTGTGAGAATTATTCTCTACTTTTGGTTCTTTGAAGAATTTCTAAGCTAATTTCTTAGTTGTTCTTTGATATTCAATTTGACTTATCATACAACAATATATAGTTGTGTGTGGCGTATCATACCGCATCAATCGTCAATTGTATCGAGGTTCCTATTTTAATATAAACACGGGGTTTAGGTGTTGTTGGTGTTCCATTCAACGCTGATTTTATTGCTTTATCGATTGTACCAAAGTTCTCATCTCAATATAGACATTGGGTTGAGGTGTCGAGAGAGTTCCTGTAACGTCCCCAAAATAGGTCCAATCCAACCAACCTATTCTGAGTCGCCAAAAACATGGTACAGAAAATAACTATAACTTTATTACTACAATTATCGTGCAAAATATAACAACACATATGTTGTGAGTTTTGATACAAATATATACCAACTGTGACTCATGTCCCAACCTTGGATAGTACGTCACAATGGCACCTTACATAAAGGTACAGTCAAAAACTGTTTTAGAAATTAAAATCTTTGGGAAGTGCTCAAGGAAACCTTCGTACATGGGAGGCCATGCTTCTAGGTTATTATAGATATCATATGCCCACAAAATTATCCTTGGTTGACCCAATAGACCCCAAAGAAAAATGAGAAAATTACTATCATATTCTTCCCAATGGTGTGTCTTCTCTTGACATATCATTATCTCCACCGTCTCTAATTGAGAATTATACTTCAACCAAACTCTAAGATTATATAGGTAGTGCTCAGATATATACTCAAAGAAGTGGATGAGCACATCCTCGCCTTTATGATGACTCGAGGTTGTATGTCATTAGACATCTTGTATGATAGTGACAAAACACCCTTCTAAAGTTGGGTTCGCCTCACCTATTTAGGGAGAATCTCAACAATTTATGTACCACCGCTTCTATTCCCCTCGTTATTCCCGGCCCGACCCAAATACACTCTTATTACCTGAAAGGAATTGTGAAACAAAAGGGTGAGCACAACTAGCTCAATAAATAATATTATGACTAAAGATAATTAAATTTTCAATAGCCTTCATCAATAATAAATCGTAGATTTAGAACATACGGTAGATGATAAAACTTTCCAACCATAGTTGCAATTTTAACGAGAAATCCATTAGAAGAGTCAAATAGACCATAAAGTCTATTATCTTCTCCATGTTAAAAGTCCACCAACAATGTTTTATCCCTGTAACATCAATCAATAATTCCTGTCCACAATCACATATATAACTCATAATCGTAATTGTTGTTCTAAATTTCTTTTTTCATCTAGGACAAAGATAATTTTTATCACCTGAAACATCAAAGATTATGGTTATACCAAATCACAGTTTATGTTCATAATCCTACTAATAAATTCATCTTTGCACTACGGCCAAAGATATTCATCAACAAGTCATCTTTGCACTACAGGCCAAAGATATTCATTAGTTGGTCATGTTCATCTAAACACCTGTTCATCTTTGCACTACGGCCAAAGATATTCATCAAGAAATCATTCATCTTTGCACTACAGGCTAAAGATATTCAGTTATATCATCATTTAGGACTGAGGATGATGAAAAATATTTTATAGAAAACGAATCCAGTGAAACAAAAGAACAAATATTAAGGATTCGTACTTTAAACAATTCTCGTTCAAAAAATACTTCATAAATAACCAGAGTTGAGTAAAATTCAAGAATGAAGACCAAAACATAGATCCAATCAAAGATAGGAACTATCACAGACAATCTTGGACGTAGAAAGAAAATTTAATTTTTTTGTGAATAGTGTCGTATTCGTGAATAGTGTTGTATACGTGAATAGTAACTCCGACACCAAAAGATAGAAATTTCACAAAAAACATCATCATCATGAATAGTACTTGTGAATAGTCACTCATGAATAGTAACTCATGAATAGTAACTCGTGAATAGTAACTCATGAATAGTAACTTATGAATAGTAACCTCGACATAAAAAAGTTCCAAATTTGATAAAAAGTTCAAACCAATATTTCGGCATAATGATATTGAAGAAATAATATCATTTATGAAGAAAATAATCTCCCTTACAATCCCTTACCTTCCCTTACTATCCCTTACAATCCCTTACCTCAAAAGAAGCGAAGATTGATTGGAATAACGTTTGAAATCGAACTTGCAGACCAGATAAAGAACACTCAAGATATCAAAATACTCACAAGAATACACTCGATAATATAGAGAGAGAATAGAGAAAACTTCAGCTTACTGTGTGATTTTCAATTCTCGACCTAAGACCCTATTTATAGGAAAATACTTAGAACATTAAAGCGTAAAATTTAATAAAATATTATTATATTTATATAAATTTCCTCGATACCAAGAATCTGAATTCAAAGATGCATTCAACACCAAAGGGGCCCACCAATAATATAAAAAACGTTTTTCTTAATAAAAATTATTAAAACTTCAAAATCAATTATTCCTAACTTCAATAATTCATAATAAATAGCCCTTTTATCGTAAAATTTGAATCTCGCTTCTTTTTATAGGAAATTCAATTCTCTACAACTTTACGTAAGAAAGTTTTTCCAAATTCTAAATGTAAATTGACCAAATCCACATACTGGACGATTTTACAAAGCTATAATCAAATTTCATCAAGAAATAGGGTCCACCGACACACAAAACATGTGTTAATCATTTAATGCAATAAAAAACCCTTCCTCCTCATATACTCATATATCACACATTCATTGTAAAATATTATCATTATTATATTATAATAATATAATAAAATATTATTTTATCGTAAAAGATAAAATATCAATTTTAACAATTGTCACTTTAAAAATTTTCTCCATCTATATCCACATAAAATAAATATTTTCTCATCATATAAATTAATAATTAATTATTCACAAATAATATTACGTAATCACAATATTGACAACCAGCGCTCCCTCAGAGCAGAGGGCTTTCCAATAAGAATTTCTCCTTCATCGCGCTAGCAATTAGGTGACCAAACTTCTCCTTAGATTCTAGACATTGCCAATAATGCTATCTAATAATATTATTCAAATAATATGAATTATTGATTTGATAATGGAAAATAATTGTGCGGATAATTATTAAAACAACAATAATATAAAATATCAACGCAGCAATTATTGAATCAAAAATAAAATATTGAACAGTAATTACTGTAACAATTATTGAGTAGTGCCTTCTTACGTAATAATCAATAATTGGTGCAATACCGTGTGCTACTGTGCAACAACGCGTATTACTGTGTTTTAACCACCGGGTATTCCAACAGTGTTAACGGTAACAATTACGCCGTTATTTATAAAAACTCAAATTTGTCATTTTTTTCATCCGGCTTATTATTCATTATGGGGCCCACAAATGGCTACTACCCAAGTTGTATTTAATATTCCTCGACAGAAAGAATATTCCACGACCAAACGAATATTCCCCGACAACATTGAATATTTTATAACCACTTGCGTATTTTTGAAAAAATTTCATATATCACCCTTAACTTTAACTTTTTATCAATTTAACCATTTACTGAATTGTAATTATAAGAAAAATTGAATACTTTTATTTCATAAAATTTGGGGTCTTACAGTTCCACTCTATCAACTGTGCTAGAAACGATCCAGGCGACGACCACCTCAAGCAAGCGTACCATGGAGTCCATCAGGTGCGGGTGAAGGCGTAAGTTGATCATCCTTGTAGCCCATTTCCCTAAAGACATTGTAGTACATAACATCTGATAAACTACCATTATCCACTAACACCCTTGGAACAATGAAGTTTCCCACTGCCATATCTATAACTAAAGGATCATAATGCTGAAATTTAACACCATCTAGATCATCATTAGTGAAGGATATTACATGTTTTAACCGAGATTTCTTTTGTGGTGTTTCTATCGTGAGAACTTCCCTTGTGTATGATTTCCTTGATGAATTGAAGGTGTCATCAGTTGTTGGTCCTCCTGAGATCATATGAATAAATCTTCCTCTAGTTGGAGGATCTTGATCCCTTCTAGGTTTTTCTCTTCTATTTGGCTTATCATAGCCTTCATTCTAGTTTTCACGATTGTTTCTCTCTCTTCTTTCACCTCTATTATCAATGTCACCCCTGAACCTCCTTTCATCTCATTGTTTGACACATCTCTCTAATTGGAATCTTCTTATAAGGTACTTTATCTCTTCTTTCAAATGTCTGCAATAATTGATATCATGCCCATGATATGTGTGGTATCTGCAATATTGAATTTGATTTTTCTTTTCTGCACTAGCCCTCATGGGTTTAGGCCAACGTACATAAGGTTCTGAAGCTATTTCTATCAATATTTGACTTCTTTGAGAGGTAAGAGGTGTATATTCAGTGTATCTTGTGGAAGATGTTATCCTTGGAGACCCATTGTGTGACGCCCCCAAAATAGGTATACATCACCCATCTTGAGTCGCCAGATACATGGTACAAAATTCAAATACAACTTAATAATACAACTGTCGTGTACAATATGATAAAACATAAGCTGTGAGTTTGAATACAAATATTGTCTACTAGAGATTATACAAACTCAAAAGGAGTCCTCATTACAATTATTATCACACTATTTCATAGAATAGTGAGGACTACTAATGCTATCATCCGCCCGTCCACCCGCTCCCCAACTAGTCCTCGCCACGCTCTCATTTCCTGAAGAGAACAATGAAAGTAAAAGGGTGAGCTCAACTAGCCCAAGAGAGAAAATATTATGACTAAGATAATGCAGAATATATTATCGTTAGCCTTCAACAGTGTTAAACTGATACAATATAACAACCATCAAGTTTAACTGCAGCGAAACAAGCAATCCATTAAAAGAGTTAAGTAGAGAATAAAATCTACTATCTTTTATGATTTAGAAGGTTTTTCATCACTTTTATCGTTGGGACTCAGCTTAATAAATAATCCACATCATCGAATCACCCTTCACTACTACTTGCCAAGGATATTCTTTAGTATCATGACCGTAATTATCCATGCACTACGGGCCAAGAATATTTGTGTATTCAATAATGGTCATGATCATGCCAACAACTCGTCCATCAATGCTCTACGGGCCAATGAGGACTTTTTTCCACATCATTTGTAATATTATGGTCATGATTACAATCGAATAATCCCTCAGTCATAATCATACCAAGTCCATCTATGCACTATAGGCCATGATGACTTTCAACAAAATATAAACATGAGGATGATGACAATGATATAAGAATTCAATAAAACAAGTTCAAGAATTAATTTATCCAGAACTAATAACGTCCCAAATTGTCAACATGATATCGCTTTGTAGAGTAAAATTCAAGAATGCTCGTAAAAATATTTCCATGAAAAGATACCGGATGAAGCGCAATTATCAAGGATATTCCACTAATTTCATGGAGTATAGAAGTCAAAACTTTAACCAACCGAGTATAATAAGGAATGGAATAATAAAAGAAATCACCGTACATGCGATAGACCACACAGCAAAAGTTATTCCAATGTAATAATAAATAACGGAATCGTGTTTAACAGAAACGCATGCATGTGATATTCCAATGTAATAATAAAGATTTAAATCGGTCCGGCGTAGAAAACGCATGCATGTGATATTCCAATGTAATAATAAAGATTTAAACTAGGTCAGCGTAAAACGCATGCATGTGATATATTCCAATGTAATAATAAAGATTTTAACCCGTCCCAAGTAGTAACGCATGCATGTGATGTTCCAAATGTAATGATAAAGAATGGAACAATGTAAGAATTTCACCAAGTATAGGGTAGCTCACAGATACATCTGAGTTATTCCAATGTAATAATAAAGGATGGAATAAGAGAAGTTCTCTTCATGGATAAGAAAGAAATAATATTCCCTACCTTTAGAAAAACTGGATATTGGAATAGTGAGGTAGCAGACTTCTCTTCTTCTTTCTATAATTTCTCTCTATAATAATCGTAAAGCTTTTGTGAATTGGTGAGAAATGAAGGAAGAATGAGCTTCTATTTATAGAAAAATATAGTTTCGATAATTGCACGCTTTGGGGCTCAAAAATTTTAAAGACAATACCTCCAACTTTTCCTTTATTTTTAATTTAGTCATGGAAGTATTATCAAACTTGCACCACCTCCCTAATAGTAAATAATGTCATTCAATAGTAAATTATGTGAATCAATAGTTCTAGACATGTGAAAATACTGAATTACAAATATAAGACTCTCCATCTATACCTCCATTTTTAACTTAGTCATGCAAGTATTATCAATCTTGCACCAACTCCCCTAATAGTAACAAGAATGTGAAACAATAGTATACACATGTGAACAAATAGTTATAATCATGTGAAATAATAGCAATCAATTGCTCATTTATCCTGCTAAAATACTTCATCGGGTCAATATAACCTCCAGACATTAATTATTATCGAAATAATTATCGATTTTCACTAAAGCACAAATAATTCCAACACAATGAAACCATTTTTATCAAAAATATAAATTTTGAAATTTTGAAGTTTGATTTTTCCCAAAAAGTCAACTATTGACTTTTTGACCACATAGTGAATTCTAGAAAATTTTGTGTTTATAGACTATTTTTACTAATTTCATCGTTCCCACTCAAATATCACGTCCGCGTCTCCAAATTCAACTCCTAACACAACTTCAATTTTAATAACATTCATCATTAATATTATAACTCACAATATTTATCAACCAAAGTCGCTCCTGGAAAGAGGGGGCTTTCCAATAAGGATTTCTCCCTATCATGCCGCGCAATTAGGTGACCAAACCTCTCCTCGACAGTAACTTCTGCATACATTATAAATATTGCAATTTAATAATATGAATAACTTTGTCGCCTCAATTATTGATTTAATAAAATAACATATTATGCGGATGATACTACGACAATAATCGAATTAATAATACGAGATATATGATGCGCAATTAATTATCGTAGCAATAATTGAGTATAACTGAGTGACTTCTCACGTAAGCATCAATAATCAATACCGCGCTGCTACTATGCAACCACGCCAGACATCAGACTTTTACTACCCGGTAGTTCAACAGCTTAACTGTGAAAACTTCCGCCGTTATTTTCATAAAGTATTTTTGTCGTTTTCTCAATCCGACAATAATTCCGTTGTGGGGGATTCACCAATGATTGTGCCGTTTTACGAATATTCCCTGTTAAAATGAATATTTCCCGACCAATCGATTATTATATAACAACTTGCGTACTTTGCAAAATTTGTAAATATTACCCACAACTATAACATTATATCAAATTCACACCATAATATTCAAAAATATATTTCGAGAAAATTTAATCTTTATTCAAAAAGTTGGAGTCTTACCCATTGTTTCCTCCCAATCTTTTGCCATTATTGTTGTTGTCCTAATTTTCGGATTCATCATTACTTCTCTTTCTATCATCAGTCCTTCCAGTACCCTTAGGTTGAACAATGTTTTCTACAACCATGTACTTTCGTGCCTTCCTTTGAAGTTCTTCCATAGTTTGTGGAGGATTCTTAGCCAAGAAAACCTTTAGATGTTCGTTGGTTGTTCCATTAGTAAGAGCCACCACTGCTACAAATTGATCTAGGTTAGGAACTTTTAATGTCTCCTTAGTTGTAAGACCCCAACTTATTATTAATGAAATTTAATTTTCTCTATTTATTATTTTGAAATAGTAAGGGTTGATTTGATTAATGTGGATAGTTAGGGGTAAAATACGCAAATATTTCAAAATAAGCAAGTGGTTATAAAATATTCATTGTTGTCGAGGAATATTCGTTTGGTCGTGGAATATTCGTACTATCGGGGAATATTCGTACGACGGCGCAGCCATGTGTGGGCCCCATAACGGAAAGCGATTGGATGAAGAAAACGACAAATATAAGTGGTTTAAAAATAATCTACGTGGTTATTACTGGTATTATCTTCGTTAAAATACCCTTTGGTTAAAACACAAGATGATACCAGATTGCACCAATTATTGATTCTTACGTAAGAAGGCACTACCCAATAATGGTTACAGTAATTAACGATCAAGATTTTATTTTTATTGATTTAATAATTGTCTTTGCGTTGATATTTTATATTCTTTGTTGTTTCATAATTGTCATTACACAAGATTTTTCATTATCGAAGCAATAATTCATATTATCCTAATAATATTATTAGATAACATTATTGGCAATGTCTAGAAAATTACGCCTAAGGAGAGGTTTGGTCACCTAATTGCGCCGCCAAGAAGAAGAAATTCTTATTGAAAGCCCCTCTTCCTGAACCTGCTGGTTGTCAATATTGTGATTCTCGTAATATTATTTGTGAATAATTAATTATTGATTCATATGATGAGGAAAATATTGATTTTATGAGGATATAGATGGAGAAAATTTTAATGTGACAATTGTTGAAAATTAATATTTTATCTTTTATGATAAAATAATTCATTTAAATATATTATTATATTTTAATAATATAATAATGGTGATATTTTTACAAATCTAATGTGGGATATATGAGTATACGAGGAGGAAGAGTATTTTGTTGCAATAAATGTTTAAAACATGTTAAACATGTTGGTGGACCCCATTTATTGATCGAAATTTGATTATAACTTTGTAAAATTGCCCGTTTGTGGATTTCGGTCAATTTCTATTTGGAATTTGGAAAACTTTCTTCCGCAAAGTTGTAGAGAATTGAATTTCCTATAAAAGGTCGCGAGATTCAATTTTCTGATAAAAGGACTATTTATTATAAATTATTAAAGTTCAAGTCTTCAAATAATTAATTTTTGGAAGTTTTAAATATTTATATTCACAAAAACGTTTTTGTGTTTGGTAGGCATCTTTAACACATGTCATGTTGCTGAATTCAGATGCTTGATGCGTGGGAGGATGTAGAAAAAATTATAATATTAATTTATTAAATTTTACGCTTTTGGTGTTCTAAGCGATTTCTATAAATATAGTGTCTTGGGGTTAGAATTGAAAATCACACCGTAAACTCAAGTTTTCTCTCTATATTATCGAACGTATTCTTGTGAGTATTTTGAGTATACTTTGAGTATTGCTATACTATGGTGCAAGTCCAAGTCATAGCCTATATCCTGTTTCAAATTTAAGTCTTGATCTTTCGAGGTAAGGATGTTATTTTCTTCTCAAATGATATTATTTCTTCAATATCATTATCTTTGAAATATTGGTTGGAACTTTTTATCAAATTTGGAACTTTTTCATGTCGGGTTACTATTCATGAGTTACTTATTCACGAGTTACTATTCATGAGTTACTATTCACGATTTACTATTCACGAGTACTATTCATGAAGCGTGAAGATGTTTTTTGTGGAATTTCTATCTTTTGGTGTTCGAGTTACTATTCACGTGATACGACACTATTCACGATATCTGACACTATTCAATTTAGAAAATAAAATTTCTTCTTTTTGTCCAAAATATCTATTCGGATACTAGCTTTGATTGTATCCATGTTTTGATCATTCTTGAATTTTACACCACTATGATTATTTTGAGGTATTTTTGGACGTGGATAAAACAAAGTACTATCCTTAATCCTTAATCCTTGTCATTTTGTTTCACTTGGATTCGCTTTTTTAAAATATTTTTCATCATCTTCATCCTTAAATGATGATATTATGGAATATCTTTGGCAGAAGTCAAAGATGAATGATTTCTGAAGAATATCTTTGCCCGTAGTGCAAAGATGAATGTGTGTTTAGATGAACATGACCAATCGATGAATATCTTTGGCTGTAGTGCAAAGATGAATATTTGATTCTAGATGTATATTGATTGATGTTACGAGGATAAAGGATGAGCGATGAACTTTTAAATTCATACATAGAAGATAGTAGTTTGCATTCTCTACTTAACTCTTCTAATGAATTATTATTTCATTGCGAATATTGATTTAAAATTTGTTGTCTATTGTATTCTATTAGATTTTTCCTGTTGAAGACTAACGATAATTTGTTGTATATTATCTTAGTCATAATATTCTTTACCGAGCTAGTTGAGCTCACCCTTTTCCTTTTGTTCTATTTTTCTTCTCGGGAGGCGAGAATATAGCGCGAGTACGAGTCTGGGTATGGAATGAAGGTTTTAGAAAGAATTGTTTAGTAGTCCTCACCATTTTTGTAAAATAATGTATCAATAAATGTGATGAGGATTTATTTGAGTATAGATATTGTCTAGAAGATAATATTTGTATTCAAACTCACAGTTTTACTGTTGTAATAATAAAGTTGTAGTTGTTTCTGTACCATGTATTGACAACTCAGAATGGGTGATGTATACCTATTTTGGGGGCGTCACATTAGTGAACCAGTTCAAGTAGTCTTTCAGGGATTGTTCATTCTGTTAAACCACGAACATAAATGATACCGAACTTTTGGCATGAGTCTTTTCTCCAATGAACTAATTTACCAATAACTCACTCAATTTATGAAAATAATGAATTGAGACTGGAGTAAGTTGTCTATACCAAGTCTGGGTTGGAACCTTGAGGGTTTATGGAAAAGCCTTACACTTTATAGCATCTGAGACATTATGTAACAACAAAAGTGCATCAAAAATAAGTATATGATTTGTAAGATCACCTATTCCATCATACTTATCCATATGGGGCATCTTGAAACCATCAGGGAGAGGTTCATCCATGATATCTTGAGTGAATGGAGGAGGTCCTGCCTTATATATCATGCATCCAGGCCCTGCCCCTTGAATTTCTTGGGACTGTAGGACTTTTCGTAGTTCTTGGAAACGCCTCTAGACCTCTCTTTCGATCCTTGCCTCCTCTTGTACTTTAGGCCTCGAGCTAGCAGTCCTATTACTTTGGTGATGCTTTGACCTTTGTGACTGCCTAAACTCGCTCTATAGATCATGTAGTTGTTCTTGCAGATTATTTATACTTTCCCTCAATTGGTTAACTACGTTATCATCTGCCCTTGGGTGATGACACCTATGGGGGTTGTTCCTCCGGTCATGTTGATGACTATTTTGGATTCATCTACACAGATCTGGATCACCACGATTCTGATCCCATTATTTACTTGAATTGGTCATTAGGAATGCACAATATAGGGTCCACTATGAGTGCAGACATGTTCTTCTTGGATATGCGGAGATGGAGGATGATGATAGGGTTATGGAATATGAGCATATTATGTTCCTTGTTCTTGATTGTTAGTAGGTGGAGGATGTGGAGGGTTATGACCCTGTGCGCTAGCGCGAGTATTCACCATGTTGAT
The DNA here is from genome assembly GCA_020205615.1 of Panax quinquefolius. Taxonomy (NCBI): domain Eukaryota; kingdom Viridiplantae; phylum Streptophyta; class Magnoliopsida; order Apiales; family Araliaceae; genus Panax; species Panax quinquefolius. The sequence continues at coordinate 105,831,929 of CM035171.1, read as the reverse complement.
TATTTGGATTATGAAAAAGAGTCGACCTTTTGTTCTTTTCCCATAGATAGTGTCAATTTGATGCGTCAATTAGTAACCTTCAAACAAGGGTTTTGGTCAACTCACGAACTTTGACTTTGAGCATCGTTTGACTACCTCGATCTCACCGAAAAACCTACAAAAGGTCCACCGGAGTTTTGGGGGGGGGGGGCTCCGGGAGGACTCTCAGATACTTAAATTAGAACGTTGATATGAAGAGAAAAAATAATTATGAGGGTCAGAATTGTGTATAGCATAAGAGCCATCTCTTACATGAGTTAGGAATAAGAGTCATGCTTGGATTTAGAGACCCAGTAGGTTGTCAATCTTGACTGATTAAACATTCAAGACTTCTAATCCCTACTGGATTGAGTATTCTTGCAGAATACTTAATGAAGTCAAATTATTATAATGCCCCTCATTAATAGGGTCACCAAGATTACACATGACACTTTACTATTCATGAATATTTTTGTGACGCCCCCAAAATAGGTATACATCACCTATTCTGAGTCGCCAAATACATGGTACATAATACAAATACAATCTTTAATATACAACAAGAGAGTCATGAGTTTTAATACAAATCATCGCCTTCTAGACAATATCCACTCTCAGAATAAGTCCTCATTACATTTATTATCACACTGTTTAACAGAATAGTGAGGACTACTAATACTATCATCTGGTCCATCACTCCGTTTCCCGACTCGTCCCAGCTATATTTTCATTTCCTGAAGAGAACAGTGAAAGAAAGGGTGACCTCAACTAGCCCAGTAAAAATATTATGATTAAGATAATGTAGAATAAATTATCATTAGTCTTCAACAATGCTAAACTGATAAAATACAATAGACATCAAGTTTAACTGCAGCGGAACAAGCAATCCATTAAAAGAGTCAAGTAGAAAATAAAATCTACTATCTTTTATGATTTAAAAGGTTTTTCATCACTTTTATCGCTGAGACTCAGCTCAATAAATAATTCACATCATTAAATCATCCCTGCACTATAGGCCAAAGATATTCTTTAGTATCACGACCATGAATTATCCATGCACTACAGGCCAAAAATAATCGTGTTTCCATCAACGGTCCTGATCATGCCATAAAACAATTCATCTTTGCACCCTTGGCCGAAGAGAATCCATAGCCATAATCATACCAAAAACTGTCCATCAATGCACTACGGGCCAATGAGGACTTTTTTCACATCATTTGTAACATTACGGACATGATTACACCGAATAATCCCTGGTCATAATCATACCAAGTCCATCTATGCATTACAGGCCACAGATGACTTTCAATATAATATAAACATGAGGATGATGACAATGACATAATAATTCAATAAAACAAGTTCAAGAATTAATTTATCCAGGAACTAATAACGTCCAAATTGTTAACATGATACTTCTTGTAGAGTAAAATTCAAGAATGCTCGTAAGAATATTTCCATGAAAAGATCTTTGGATGAAGCAAAATATCAAGGATATTCCACTAATTTCATGGAATATAGAAGTCAAAACTTTAACCAACCGAGTATAATAAAGAATGGAATAACAAAAGAAATCACCATGCATGTGGTACTTGTGATGTATGTGTTATTCCAATGTAATAATAATAACGGAACTAGGTCAAAGTAAATTAAGACCGAGCGGATATTCCAATGAATAATAAAGAATGGAATAACAATGAAATCACCATGCATGCGGTACTTTGCATGATGTGTTATTCCAACGAGAATACTAAATAACGGAACCCGGTCAGGCGTAAACGCACCGAAGTGGATATTCCAATGTATAATAAATAACGGAACCAGTCCCACCGTAAAAACGCATGCATGTGATATTCCAACATAATAATAAAGAATGGAACCAGTCCCAAGATAAAACACACGTACATGATATTCCAATGTAATAATAAAGAATGGAATAATAGAAGAATTTCACCAAGTATAGGGTAGCTTGCATGATCTGAGTTATTCCAACAAAATGGTAAAGAATGGAATAACAGAAGTTGTCTTCATGAATACAAAAGAAATAATACCCCCTACGAGTACAACAAATAATATTCCCTATCTTAAGAAGAAGAGTACTGGATATATGAAAGTGAAGTAAGAATAATTTTTTTTCTTTCTCTCTATAGTTTATCTCTGTAGTTTCAAAGGAATTCGTAAGAAATAATGAAGGAATGAGCTTCTATTTATAGAAAAATGGACTACATAGTAATTCTAACTCATGAAACGGTCCAGATTGATTTACTTTAATCGACAAATCCATATTTAAAGCAAAATCTTTTAAATAAAATATAATATATTCTATTTATAATCTAATAAAACGAATAACTTTATAAAAGATTTTACTATGCAAACACTATGCCTAATAAAATATAATATATTCTAATTATTGTCTAGTAAAATGTATAACTTTATAAAAGTATTCTATTTTATATAAAAGATTTTACTATTAGCTCCAATAAAACGAATAACTTTATAAAAGTATTCTGCTTTATATAAAAAACTTTTCTGCTTTATTACATTAATAATACCAATAAAACAAAACCGAGTGACTTATCACATAAGCATCAATAATCAATACCGCAGTGCTACTACGCAACCATCGCCAGACATTATATACTTTACTACTTGAGTAGTTCAACAAAGATTAATGGTAAAACTTCCGCCGTTATTTTCAATAAAATATTTTTGTCGTTTTCTCAATCCGACAATAATTTTGTTGTGGGGTCCACCAATGATTGTACCGTCGTACGGATATTCCCCGACAAAAAGAATATTCCCCGACCAATCGAATATTATACAACAACTTGCATACTTTTCAAATTTTATAAATACTACCCACAACTATAACATTATCTCAAATCCACACCATAATATTCAAAAAATTATTTCGAGAAAATTAAATATTTATTCATAAAATCTGGGGTCTCACAATCTCCCCTCCTTATGAAATTTCGCCCTCGAAATTTATGTACGTACCTGATATGCCGAAGAGGTGAGGATACCTTGACTTCATTTCAGATACTAATTCTTGAGGTATAACCTTTGAGCGTCGAATATGATCCTTCTTATCCAAGATGTTAACACGTATCTCCTCATACGTTAAATCTTCTGCTATCTCGTCCGGTTCTAAATTAATAATGTGGTTCGGGTCGTCCACATATTTACGTAACATCGATACGTAAAAAAAATGTTCTGAACACGCAACATACTTGGCGGTAAAACGAGTCTATAGGCCACAGTTCCTACTTCATTGAGGATTTCAAATGGGCCAATTAAATCGAGGGTTGAGAGTTTCTCTCTTCGTCGATTCTTGCTTCTAGAATAACGCCCTCTTGAACCTTCTTCTTCACATTCATCAGCTCTGAGTATGTAGCTTGAACGGCTTTAACTTTATCGATTAAAGTCTATTCTAATCGTATATTCGTTATCTTCACGTGGGTTCGTATATTCGCACTTGTAACCGCATACAATCTTCTACTCAACACGCCAGCTACCACGTTCGCACTTCCACGATGATATTGCATGGTACGATCGTAATCTTCAACAGCTCGAGCCAACGTCTTTGGCGCATGTTACGTTCATTTTAGTTGAAGAAATATTTGAGGGTTTAAGAAATGGGTTTTGTACTGGGGTCAATACAAAATTCGATTTCACGCTCTAGGGATAGGCTAAGAAGTCTTCAAGAATACGTCAGGAAATTATTAACAATAGAAATATCATTCAAAACTGTGACTCTCATCCAAGACTTGGATAGCACTTCACATTGATACCTATCAACTTGTCATCGTCATTCACAATGTCCCCTACGAAAAGTTCGGCTTCGGTGTATTCCACACAAGGAAGACACCAGCGAAAGGCTCAGGGCTCTTTACTTATGGCTTAATATAACAGTGATTGACTTTAGTGGTTTGGTTGCTTGAATTTGCATAACAGGTTGGTTAGGAATATGAAAGCTAACAACCTAACGAAAAGCAAGATGAGTAGTTAACCAATCGATTCCTAAAATCGCATCAAAGGCAAGTATTTTCAAATAGACAAGATCGACACGTAACGTGAAAGTGTTGATTTGAACAAGATTTATAAATAGTGGATGTAACGAAGGTTTCTCCCAACTGAGTTTCAATAGATAAATCAAAATCTAACTTCTCCGGAGTTAAATTCAAACATTGAACACAACTAGGTGAAATAAAAGAGTGGGTAGAACTGGTATCTAATAAGGTATAAACTTCGCAAGAGTTTATCATTAACTTACCCGTAATAACTTCGTTCGGGTTCCTCGACAAACGCTCTCACTTAAACAACTGGATTTGACTTTGTTATAGGGTACATTCCACCCTTAAGTGCTTCTTCACATTCCTGATCTATGATTTGAATCATTATTCTCCGATCCATATCGAATTAGGGTTGACCGCTATGCACAGGATAATTCCGAATTCGATGTTGGATTCTCCCAATTGTTGTCCAAAAAGCAAAATCCATTTCATCTATTTTGGCTTTATTGGATCTGGACGCCTTTTCTACAATATCTACACGCCACGCGGCTTTTACCCATGCGTCATCTATTCTCCTTCGTTCATTGCTTCTTCTTTCATCAAAACTTTGATCATAAAGATTCTCGATTCTAGCTCTAATATCTTATACTCTGTCGAAAGAGTGTTTTACATTCAAGCGTCGCATTATCGGGTAACACAATTTTGAATTGTTACATCTCTTTGCTCCACGGCCTTTCGCCGTTCTTCACTTTCGCTTCTTCTAACTCATGAACATGATTTTTAATTCTAAGTTTCGATCATAAAAAATTCGCTCTAACCAATTCTCCTCGTGTTCCTCTTCTTCCTCTTCTTCCTCACTCTCACCGCTACCTCTGCAGAACTAGCTTTCGGTGCAACTATTAGTTCTTCATTCACCACGTAGATATCTCTAATTTGTTCTTCGTCGACAATCCGCATTAACTTTGATTAGTGATTAAAGGTGTCTCAACGGTCACATTCACTCCATCAGAACATTTTCACCGCCATTTCCAAATCTTGTCACAAAACAAGGGTTAATTAACATATCACATATTATCTCTATACTCGACCAATTAATTAAATATCAAATATACTTAGGTAGGTCATACTAAAGCGAAGGAATTCCCTGCCTCTCCTCCTAATTCTTGTCTCACATCTCACCAGGATCATATCCCTAAGCTTTGATACTTAATCGTGGCCCCCAAAATATAGGTATACATCACCTATTCGAAGTCGCCAAATACATGGTACAGAATACAAATACAATCTTTAATATACAACAAGAGAGCTATGAGTTTTAATACAAATATCATCCTTCAAGACAATATCCACTCTCGAATAAGTCCTCATTACATTTATTGTCACACTATTTAATGAGCGATTGAGGACTACTAATATTATCATCCGTCCATCACTCCGCCCCCCCGACTCGTCCCAACTATATTCTCATTTCACGAAGAAAATGGTGAAAGAAAGGGTGAAATTTCAACTAAATTTCAAAAAAATTTATCATAACAATAGTTTTTTGCTTATGTTGCTCAAGATTGGGATTTCCATTTACTGGGTTTTTTTTTCTTTTCCAAATGTGTAATTAATTTGTATTTCGTTTTTTTTCCTTTTGTGAATTGAGTTTGTTAATGTTTTATTATATGAGGTATTTTGGAGAGAGAAATTGATACACACTTTTCACCTAGGAAAAGTAAAGATATATTTTCATTATTAATCTTCACTTCTTTACATTACGGAATTATACGAGTTTGATTAAGTTTAAGCTCTTTGTGGGCTTGTGGTTGTTGATTATGAGAAAGAATGTGAGATGAAATTTATCAGAACTATTGTTTTTTTTATGTTGCTCAAGATTGGGATTTGTACTTGCCGGAATTTTTCGAAATGTGTAATTAATTTGTATTTCATTTTATTTTTCTTTTGTGAATTGAGTTCGTTAATGTTTATTATGAGGTCATTTGGAGAGAGAACTTGATACATAGTCTTTTTAATAGTTTTGAGAATATATAGATACATATGTTGTGTTTATAAATCTCGAATTGGCCTGAAAATATGGTGTGTTATTTGAAACAAATTGTTAGAACAGACATATGTCTCTAATAGTAAATTGTATGAACAACTAACGCGTATATGTATTGAGTTTAGCAATATTGTTTACAATGCACATGCTTACATTAAATATATATTTTAGTTTTTAGAGCAATTTGTTGCTACCTAAATATTCATTTATGCATCATAGGAATCAGTATATTTACAATTCCCCTGTAGTTTTCTGTCAGACCATTGCTGTAAGTTTTGGAACTCTTGTAATAGCTTTATGATTGCTCCGTCAAAAATTGTATCCACTTCCATTATTAAGTAACAATTTACAATTTACAATTTACAATTTACAGTTTGTAATGATAAAATTGGTTAAATAGTGCTTCTTGAAGCTTATAGCATATACATAATCCTCGGCAATTAGTTGCAATTGTCTTTGTCTTGCATTTTATTTCTTTGTTATATCTTGCAGCTATTCAAGGTTCATCTGTTGTATTTCACGTGGATGATGGTGATTCCTGCAGGGATGATTTCTTTCTTTGTTACACAGTAATTGTTCAAGGTATATGCCTGTTAATGCTATTAATTAGTTTTACCCAGTGAGGCTTTCTTTGTATTGTAAGCTTATAAGGAAATCGTCATTCTTAAATAAATTTGAATTTTACAGGGGTAAAAAATGTTATAAATGATTGTCGAGAGTGCAAAGTTAAAAGACTTATATACAACAGTACCGCAGATGTTGTTTTTGATGGGGCACATGATATACATGATGGAGATGAGTCACTGCCATATGCTTGGAAAGTATGTCAATGTTATTATTAGCCCTTTGTCATGTTTTAATAGAAGAGTTGGGACTTTTCTTACTAAGCAAGCTTGTGTATTTTTTTTCTTCTGTTTTTGGCCTTTTACCCCTTTTGGGTGATGGATGCTGTGATGCAGTTTGACAACACGTGGGGTGACCTTAAGGCCCAAGCAGAGGCACTTGTCCTGTTTGCTAACGATATTGACGGCCTCCTAACATGCGCTCTTCGTCCTAGCAATGTCTTCGGACCTGGAGATAAACAACTTGTTCCGTCTTTAATAGATATAGCAACATCTGGTTGGGCGAAGGTATATCTTTTGTACGTCAATGATTTTCAATTCATTGCATCATAATGCAATAATATTTTTGGTATTCCTTGTGATGTTGAATGTATTAAAGTGCAGATTATATATTATTTATACCTAAACATACAATATATCTCTCTGAATTTCTTATTTTCATTTTCATGTGTCATATCTCTTAGTCTTTCTGCTTATCGGTATCTTTCTGCATATGATAGCTTTCTGCATATGGGGAAAAATTGGTTGGGGGTGGGGAGGCCCAGGTTATAACTTTTGATCATATTTGGAACTTCTGCTCAAGGCTCAGTCCTTATTTGGCTAATATATATAATGTGTTTTGATTCTAAGCATGTACCGCTTTTTCACTTTTTCTTTTTTGAATAAGTAATATAGTTTCTCATTTCAGTTTATTATAGGAAGTGGTGAAAATATGTCTGACTTCACCTACGTGGAGAATGTTGCTCATGCCCTTGTTTGTGCAGAAGAAGCTCTAGGTTCTCGGATGGTTTCTATATCTGGAAAGGTATATCTAACTTTTTCTTATTCCAACTCTTCATAGATGAATAATGACAAATTGACAATATTTCTTAATGAAGTTTTGTAGGTTTTCTTTATCACTAATGTCGAGCCAATGAAGTTCTGGGATTTTGTCACTTTCATTTTGGAGGGCCTGGGATATCAAAGGTAAAGAAATCATCCCATTTTGTAATTTGAGAAACTTTCAAGGAATGCAACTGTAATTACAGTACACACATTATCCATGCATACTTGCATTGCTTGACTTGAGTTTGGAGTATGTTATCACTTGGCCTACTGACATTGGTCCTGTAGACTAAATTTATAGTCGAACTCTTTCGTAGGTGCGCAACCAGCAGTACTGTGTTATCTCCTTCCGTCTCAAACAGTTTGAATGCACCTTGATCTAATCCTCCAATCTTAAGCTAATTCCTTTCTGTCTAGATTTGAATCACAAATGAGGAATATCAGTTATTGCCATAACCATTTATGTGTTCGATTGATAACTGAAGTATCTATCACTTGCTCTTATATTTTTAGTGGGTAGCTTCTTGATAAAAATATTCGAGGCAAATTTCATTTCAAGTTTGTTTACTTCAATTATTGTTTGATACTTTGATCTGTTTATACTTTTGTTCTTTCTTCTCATCTTGTTTAACTCTTGTATTTTTTCTCTCACTTTCTTCTTTTTCTTTTTACTGGCTCTCATATTAATAGCATCTTTGGGTCTACTCAGTAATACTACAAGTTGAATAATACTGCACTAATTCATTCTTTATCTTTGTCAGTAACTCCGTATCCTGATATTGTTTAAAGATTGTGCTGCGCTTGTAATGTTCATGCACATTTCGACTTTGTTTTTAATTTTGCCTTTCAATTTTTCATCTTTTCAATTTATATTATGTTCTCCTTTTGTTTTACTTTCTCCAATCCCACTGTTTTGTACACTGAAATAAGGACAACTATTCAAATTAGTAATAGGATGAATTATGTAATCCTCATTTTGATACTCTCTTGATAGATTTCTACTTTGCTCTCTGAAATGGAGTTTCCACCTACTTCTGATGATTACAGACCTATGATAAAGCTTCCTGCTAGAATGATCAAGTATACTGTTTTGCTCGTCAAATGGATGCATTCACAGATGAACTCCAGAAAGCTCAACCATGCTGTGGGAATTCAAAATGTTGTTCAATTAGCCTCGTGCACCAGAACATTCAACTGCGCTGCAGCTCAGAAGCATATTGGATACACACCAATTGTCTCGGTGGAAGTAAGTCTTTGAAGTTTTTGTTCTAATGTATAATGTTTTGTTTCTGTTGTCTTTTCACTTTCTTCTCTTTGAAAAAACTATAGCCCTATTACCAAATGATTTAACCTTCTTTACCTATATTATTTGTTACATTGTGTTTGCTGTTGAGCGTAAACATGTGGATTTAGGCATATGGATAGCCTTTTTGTTACAAATCTTGCCAAGGGTGGCCCGTAGCTCTAAATTTCCGAACTGCCTGTATTTGCTGGAATTATACTGTAAACTACCCTTATCAATTCTATTTTAACGGAATTTCCTTTATTCTTCCCCCTCTTTCTTTCTGGAATTTATACAATTTAGGAAGTAGTAATTGTCTCTTTTTTTTTTCAAACAATAAAGTGAATGCTTTAATTACTTATTAAGTGATGATGAAGTTCTGCTGCCTACTGTAGTTGGTCAAGCTGTAGTACGATTGTATTCTCTTGATATCACAGTTAGCTAAAACTGATGAAGGTTTCTTGAATTTTTAGTGACTTGAGTAAACACCACGACGATCATGAATTGTTATGATTTAGTTGCTTAATCACTGTTATGGGAGCTGCGAAATTTAGTATTTACTTGTGTTATTATTGATTGGCAGGAAGGGGTCAAATCAACCATTGATTCATTCCCTCATTTATCGGAAGCCTTGTCTTTTATGATCTACAAAGACTTTGGTGAACCATCAAAAGTGGAGAAACTGCTAGGCGGTGGGACAGGTAGGAACCTTATCTCATCATGTGAGAGTATATCTGAATCTGCAAATATAACGAAGGTGCCACTTTTATATTGTATGGCTGAAATATATGGTTTCTCACTTGGAACTTTTGAGTAGTGTGTTTAATTGCAATTTGCAATTAATAGTGCGTTGGAGTTAAAGATCACAACCCTTTGAGCCTGTGTCGGCTTTATGTTTGGGTCCATTGGTTTGTTCTTGGATTATGTTAGACTGCAACTGGAATCCTGGATTGGATGTTAACATCATTATGCTATACTAATCCTTGGCCGTCAGGGGTGGTACAACTGTACAAGACGTCATTTTTTTTAATGAATTGCAGTTTGTCATAACATGCCGTCATAAGAATGATTTATGTTAACACGTCAATGTTGACACCTTAAACCTTTTTAGACACGGAATTGAGGAATAAATCCTTAGTCTTCAATACGACTGTTTACAAGAGGTTGGTCACATAATTGAATCTCACCTTTTAGGCTTTGATTTAAGAAAATTTTGCTAGTGATTAATGGTATAACTAATATTATTTGAGTACTTAAACAACACATCATATTTCTGGTAATGATCTATTGTGACGTTGTGCAGAATGTGCATTTAAATTTTTATTGTTATATTATTTATTCTTTTTCTCCATAGAAAATGACAGGATACAATGTTACTGCAGTTTCGGACATTTTGCTGTGGAGAGATGAGAATAAATCATTTACATATTTTCTCGTGCTGGCTCTGCTGTACTACTGGTTTTTCCTTTGTGGAAGAACTTTTGTATCCTCTGCTGCCAAACTTCTATTGCTTATTGCCACTATCCTTTTCGGATATGGTTTTCTGCCTTCAAATATGTAAGTACATATCAACGCCGGGCATATTCCCCTGGGATGGTTATGTTATTTTTATTTTTTTTGTTTGCAATTTACTTGTTTGAAACACATCATCTTAAGATGGCACATCACAATTGGAAATTGAATGGTCCATCCTGAATTCTCTATAATATAAAGTATAAACTACCTACTGAGTCATTATTTGTATTTTTGTTTGCAATTTACTCATTTGAAACGCATAGGTTAATATGGAAATTCACAAATTGGGATTTTAATTGGTCCGTTTCGAATTGGCTATAGTATATGGTAGCTACTGTATCATTATTACTGATGCAGCAGATTCAAGGGTTGAAGTGTTTCCAGCTTAAATGTGTACGATCTATTCTTAGTAATTGAGAGCATTCTCTCCACAATTATTTCAGGTTTATTGATTATGATGCCTTTGCAACAGATCTGGTTTAACAATTTCGAGGATATCCCCATCTTGTTTTGAGATTTCAGAAGTGGAAATGAAAAATTCTGCGACATCTGCGGCACATCTGTGGGAGAATGATCTATATGGCAAGATCATTGGCCCAAGGAGAAGACTGGTATACTTTTTTTAAGGTAAGCAATGAGTGAGTTGTTGGGTCAATGTTTTCTACTGAGTTGCTTTATCCATGTTCCCAGTGAATTCATAAACCGACTTCTTACACAGCGTAGTTTAAGATATTTGTTAGTCCATCTGATTCTAGTGAAGCACTTAATATATAATTTTTTTGGAGAGAAAGCTTTCTTAGTTTTATTGCTTGTAAATAGCATCTGCATTATTTTTTCTTATATTTTCTCTTTGCGGAAAAAAGAAAGTGGGGGCACTGTAACTTGCTCATGTATCAGTTTACTTCAAGATATCTGGGTTGTTCATCTGATACAATTGAACACTTTATTTTAATTTTTTTTTTTGGTTGAGAAGCTTTCTCATATGAATAAACAATCAGGAATCATTGACTGAGAACCCTTTTACTATTTTATATCCTGATGGGCTGAAATACCATTTGATCAAATATACCTGGGCTGGTATGCATGAGTTCTGGTTGTCTAGGTGGCATGACATTTTGGATTCACATTCCCACGCATAGAAGAATCATATTGTATACACACGCGCTTATATGTATTCACATATACATGCATATTTGTTTGCATAAAGTGTTGGTCTTTTTCCGCATATCATGTCTTTGTGGCATCTCTTCTCAAGTAATTTGCTGCAACTGTTTGTATTTTTGAGCTACCCTCACTTTAATATCATTTTTTGACATAAAATAAGAAGATTTAATTACAAAGAATATATATAGAAAAAACAAGGACTAACAGTCACAGAGAAATGAAGAAATGTCAAAGTCCTAATAAAGTTACCCTCAACTTTATTGCATTTCTAATAGTTAGTATATTAACTGATACAGGTTACAGTTCCATTGTACTTTTTCAAGCTGTACGTATTACATTCCTTGACAGCGGCTATTGGTGTAGGTAAGAAATATTCTCTGAACCTTTTGGTTTTATGTTTTACATTATTGTACTCCTTCAGTTCTTCCCAAAAAAAAAAAGAAAAAAGAAATGAAAGAGTCCTATTCTTCTTTTTGACTCCCCCCCCCCCCCCCCTCCCCCTCTCCCCTCTCCCCTCTCCCCTCTTTTCCTGAATATTAAGGATTTGCATAGCACTATAAGGCCAAGGACCTTGAGGAAACTTATTTGTACAAGGGCGCCAAAGGGTTCCATGCAAATTAAGTAAACCTTTTTTTTTCTTCCCCAAGTTTAGGGCAAGATAGCCTAACTTAGTGTTTCATTTTAGCGTGAGTAGTAATTTAGTATAATTAGTGTGAATTATATCAAAGAATATGAATAGAATGGCTTTTGTCCATCTCCATCAAGCTTTTGCTATCTTCTCCAATTTCTTTCCAGTGAAAAGTATACGCCCTCCATTCGAAAATATAAGATCATTGTTGACCTTTTAAAAGTCAATTTAAAACATTTTCAAACATAAAAATCGTTGATGCATTTACCAAATAATAAATTTTATAATTATATAATTAGTAGTACTTTTTAGATAGTCTACAATATTCATCATTTTAATATTCTAATGACTAAAATTGAATGAATCTAAATCGATTGTGTATTTGAAAATGTTGCAATTTGACTTTCAAAAAGTCAATAATTATCTTATATTTTGGAACGGAGAGAGTGCTGTTCTAGGATGGGGAGGGAATATTTCAGTTGGACCTTTTCTTTTCAATTGTTGTCAATCTTCTGTCTGACATAGCTTGAAATTGCAGCACTCTTCTTGCTTTCACTTCATTCTTTGTTTACGAGCAATATGAAGAGGAAATTGACGGAATAGCAGAGTTTCTGTTAAATATTACAAGGGCAGCGGTGACATTGTTGCTGAGAAACCTTCCTGTATCTGTAGCTTCGTTACTTTCTAGTAATGATATGTTGCATTTAGACGAGAAACTTAACAAACCGAAGGAGCAGAGATAATCGGCTGGAAAACATCACACTAAATTTCTCGTTCCTATTTTTGGACTGTAGATATTTGATCTGCTAGCTGAATTTGTTCTTGTACGAGCTTCAAAATGCAGGGGCATGTTAGTATTATGTTACCAGCTTTGAGTATTGATACAAACTTGAGGACACTGATATTACAGTAGATGTGTAATACCTGTAGCAATGAAATTCTCTGTAGACATGGCGCTGTAGTTTTAATACAAGGTTTACTGCACAATTGTGTGAATGGAATTTGAGTTCCCCCCCCCTCAGAGAATTCAATTAAATGGGAGAAAGGGGTCTAAAATATGCAGTCCAGCATTATGAAACGCCAAATTCTAAGTAAAGTAGGAGTATTACCAACACTTTTGTGGTATTGGGGGCATAATAATATTCAGTCTACCTATGGTATAAGTAATGCAAGTTAGGAATTTGATGTTATTTTATGGTCTAAAATTAGAAATGTAACTAGTTTTGGAGTGGACTAGGACCAAGACGGAAAGCATATATCTTGTCATACGAGTTGCAAAAGCATGAAATTCAATGGAGAATAATTTAATTGGCTACTGCTCTGACTATCCAAATAATAGATCAAATCAATTGAAAGAAAGATTGCATGGAAATAGGCTAGCAGCCCCCTTTTTCTTTTCTTATTCTGTGTCGTACTTGTATAGTAAAATATAAGATTAGTATTCTGTTTGTAGCTGCCTACCAAAAGGAAGTGATTGTGTTTTGTCAAGTCTCCTTGCCTCGTTCGGAGTGATAGTACCAACTGTTTTAAGCATAGTCAGTTAGTACTATCAAGTGACTTAGAGATTTAGAGTAAGGTTTTCGTTTATGATTGACATTTATGGGCAGGGTTTTTGCTTTTGTTTTTACATATTTACAGATTTAAGACACCATAACATTTTTAGAAGGGGTCAAAATACATTAGTAAAAAAAATTATTTATTGATACTTGGAGTGCTTCTTTCAAATTCATTTTGCTCAATTATAGTATTTCACAACATCCTATTCTAATATTTGTCAACCTTTAAGCTGCGAGTCTAATGACTTTAAATACACACACACACACACACACACACACATATATATATATATATATATATATATATATATTTAGGGGAATGATCCATAGCATCTATTTGCTATGGATCAAAAAGTGGCATATAGCATCTATACCGTTCGTGTAATTAATGAATGGCCGAGATCTAATTGAAAGAAAAGTCGTCCGCTAGAATTACTAGCGGACGCATTAAGTATAATTCGTCGCCCGGTTCGTCGCTAAAGGAGGTATGCAAGATATGTTAGATAACAAAAAATTAAAATAAGATTTTTTTAGTATAACAAAAATTAAGACTTTAGTGAAACTATAATTTAATTTGAAAAATAGGTCGACCTGGATTTAACCCATAACCATTTAAATCCAAACCACATAACCCATATTAAATATAGGTAATATTGTTTTGGTTCCAAAACCAACTCAAACTAATTTTATGTAATCCAAAATCAACCCAAACCTATTTTTTGTCAAGTCTATTTATACACCACTATATATTGATATTGGTGGTCCATCATATCATACTCCATCCGTTTCTTAATATAAGTCGTTTTAGAGTTGTACGCAAGTATTAAGAAAATGATTGTATAACATTAAATATAATATCAATTGTTTATATTGCTCTTGTATTGAAAAAATGTTTTATTTATTGGGTAAAAAATAGTGAGAGAACTAAAGTTATATTTATCACTTGGGGTAATATTGGAAACTAAGCAATTAATATTTACTTGAAATTTTCAAAGGACTTATATTAAGGAATAAAAATAATTTTCTAAAACGACTTATATTAAAGAACAAAGAGAGTAACATTTACCAAATGACCCTAATAGGTGACCCTTAAATTTAGGGGTACGCGTGTCACAAAATGTTTGTGAGTCTGAGAGAGGCAGAAACTAAACACACACACACACACACACACACACACACACACACACACACACACACACATATATATATATATATATATATATATATATATATATATACGAAAAGGATCTTAAGCTCACCTTTATTGAGCTCATCCCGAGCTCACCCTGTCTTTTTCTTTTTTTTTAAACAACTAATAAAAAATGTATAATAATTTTTGGAATTGAAAGTTTTTTAAAAAAAAGTGTTTTCAAGTGTGATTTGGGTACATATAACAAAACAAAGGTTGCACAAATTCAGACATTATATATATATATATATATATATATATATATATATATATATATGGTCGGATCAGTGCATACTTTATCTTACTAATTGCTATTTACCCCTTTAGGCGGTTTTGGTTATAGAAATGGTCGTCTATACTTTTAATGACGCTTATATGTTATCTGTCGCTAAAAGTATGTATTTACTGTTGTATAACCGAAAAATCGTCACTAAAGGGGGGGTGAGCACTTAAGTAAGAAGAAGTGGGTATGACTTGATCCTCATATATATATATATATATTTATATATAGGGAATGATCCATAGCATCTATTTGCTATGGATCAAAAAAGTGGCATATAAAGATCTATACTGCTCGTAATTAATGAATGACCGAGATCCGATTGAAAGAAAAGTCGTCTCATTAGAATTACTAGCGGACGCATTAATAATAATTCGTCGCCCGGTCCATCGCTAAAGGGGGTATGCAAGATATGTTAGATAACAAAAAATTAAAATAAGATTCTTTTAGTATAATAAAAATTAAGACTTTAGTGAAACTATAATTTAATTTGAAAAATAGGTCGACCTGGATTCAACCCATAACCATTTAAATCCAAACCACATAACCCATATTAAATATAGGTTGTAAGACCCCAACTTATTATTAATGAAATTTAATTTTCTCTATTTATTATTTTGAAATAGTAAGGGTTGATTTGATTAATGTGGATAGTTATGTGTAAAATACACAAATATTTCAAAATAAGCAAGTGGTTATAAAATATTCATTGTTGTCGGGAAATATTCGTTTGGTCGTGGAATATTCTTCTTTGTCGGGGATATTAAATGCGACCACAGCCTTTTTTTATGGGCCCATAACTTGAAAAAGCGATTGGATGAAGAAAACGACAAATATAAGTTGTTTAAAAATAACTCACGTAGTTATTCTGGTTAATCTTTATTAAAAATACTCGGTGGTTAAAACACAAGTAGCTACCTGTGATTGCACCAATTATTGATTCTTACGTGAAGGCACTACTCAATAATGGTTACGATAATTCTTATTCGATATTTTATTGATTTAATAATTGTTGCGTTGATATTTTATATTCTTTGTCGTTTCAAAATTGTCATTACACACTATTTTTCATTATCAAGCAATAATTCATATTATCTGAATAATATTATTAGATAACATTATTGACAATGTCTAGAAAGTTACATCTAAGGAGAGGTTTGGTCACCTAATTGCATGCGCCAATGGAGAAATTCTTATTGAAAGCCCCTCTTTCCGAGAACCTGCACAGTTGTCGATATTGTGATTCTGTAATATTATTTGTGAATAATTAATTATTGATTCATATGATGAGGAAAATATTGATTTTATGTGGATATAGATGGAGAAAATTTTTAATGTGACAATTGTTGAAAATTGAAATTTTATCTTTTTTGATAAAATAATTCATTTAAATATATTATTATATTTTAATAATATAATAATGATGATATTTTACTACGATGAATGTGGGATATATGAGTATATGTGGAGGAGGAGTATTTTTGTTACCAAAAATATTTAAAGCATGTTTTATGTGTTTGGACCCCATTTCTTGATCGAAATTTGATTATAGCTTTGTAAAATCGTCTGCTTGTGGATTTCGGTCAATTTCTGTTTGGAATTTGGAAAAACTTTTTTACGTAAAGTTGTAGAGAATTGAATTTCCTATAAAAAAGTGTGAGTTTGAATTTTCCGACAAAAGGGCTATTTATTGTGAATTATTGAAGTTCAAAAGCTCAAAATAATTGATTTTTGAAAGTTTAAAATATTTTAAATAACAAAACATTTTTTTTTATTATGTGTGTTACACATGTGTGTTGAATGAGTCTGAATTCAGTTCTTTGGAAGGTTGGCGTAGGAAAATTTAATTTATATATTAATATTATATTAAATTTTCTACTTTGGTGTTCTAAGCATTTTCCTATAAATAGGGTGCTTAGGTTAGAATTGAAAATTACACCAGAAACTGAAGTTTTCTCTCTCTATATTATCGAGCGTATTCTTGTGAGTATTTTGAGTATATTTTGAGTATTGCTATACGGTGCAAGTTCAAGTCATAGCCTATATCCGGTGTTTCAGCTAGAAGTACTGATCTTTCAAGGTAAGGGATATTATTTTTTTTAATGATATTATTTATTCTAATATCATTATGCCGAAGTATTGATCTGAACTTTTTAATCAAATTTGGAACTTTTAGTGTCGGGGTTACTATTCACGTATACGGCACTATTCACGTTATCTGATCTTATTCAACAATCTGACCTATTCATCGAAAAATGAAAATTTTCCTTTTCGTCCAAAATATCTATTCTGGATACTAGCTTTGATTGTATCCATGTTTTGATCATTCTTGAATTTTACACCACTATGATTATTTTTGAGGTATTTTTGGACATGGATAAAACAAAGCATGAATCCTTAATCCTTAATCCTTGTCATTTTGTTTTACTGGATTCGTTTCTTTAAAAATATTTTTCATCATCCTCGATCTTAAATGATGATATTATTGAATATCTTTGGCTGTAGTGCAAAGATGAATGATTTCGATAAATATCTTTGGCCGTGTAAAGATGAGCAGTGTTTAGATGAACATGACCAATCGATGATGAATATCTTTGGCTGTAGTGCAAAGATGAATATTTGATTCGAGATATATATTGATTGATGTTACGGGGGATAAAAGATGAGCGATGAACTTTTAAATTCATACATAGAAGATAGTAGTTTGCATTCTCTACTTAACTCTTCTAATGAATTATTATTTCATTGCTGAATATTGATTTAAAACTTGTTGTCTATTGTATTCTATTAGATTTTTCCTGTTGAAGACTAACGATAATTTGTTGTATATTATCTTAGTCATAATATTCTTCTCTTGGGCTAGTTGAGCTCACCCTTTTCCTTTTTGTTCCATTTTTCTTCTCAGGAGGCGAGAATATAGCGAGTACGAGTCGGGGTATGGAATGAAGGTTCTAGAGAGAGTTGTTTAGTAGTCCTCACCATTTTTGTAAAATAATGTATCAATAAATGTGATGAGGATTTATTTGAGTATAAATATTGTCTAGAAGATAATATTTGTATTCAAACTCACAGTTTTACTGTTGTAATAATAAAGTTGTAGTTGTTTCTATACCATGTATTGACAACTCGGAATGGGTGATGTATACCTATTTTGGGGCGTCACAGGTTGGTATCGAGCTTAGGGATATGATCTCTCCATGAGATCGGGAATAGAACTAAGAGGGAGAGCGAGTAAATCCTTCGCTAGTGTGTCCTACCTAAGCTTATTTGTTAGTTGGTTAGTATATAGGGATATTATGTGATATATTGATTTCCTTAATTAACCTTGTTTTATGGCGATGTTTGAGAATGTCGATTGAGAATATTAACAATGGAAATGAGACCGTGGAGACGCTTTGTACTCACCAACGAGGAGAAGCGTGCAACAGTGACAATGTTCCTCCCGTGAACAACACCAATGAAAGCGAGATGATGAGCGAGGGGATGTTTAGAAGCTTTTTGCGATTCATGCAAAATTAGACGAGGAGACTCGTGTTCAAAATCTGAGGAGAAATGATAGCAATTCACGGTTATCACGGACCAAAGCGAGTTCAAAGAGTTGGGACCACGAATTTAAGGGAAAGCGGATCCGATCATGGCGGAAACATGGGTCAAGAAAATTACCAAGATATTCGATGTCTTGGGATGCACGGAGAGAACGAAGGTTCCATTCGCCACCTTTATGTTCCGTGGCGAGGCGGACTCTTGGTGGGAGTCTCGTGAAGCGTACCACTCCATCTAGCCAAGACTCAACATGTCTTGGGAGACATTTGAAACTATTTAATGACAAATACTTTCACGAAAGTGTTCATTATAATCGTATGAAGGAAGTGGAGTTTATTAGGCCGGAGCGAGAATAACATGGCGGTGTCCCGATGCGAGGCAAAGTTTGCAGAGTTATCCGTGTTTTCACCTCATTTGGTGGAGAATGAGGAGCGTGTATACGCGGATGTTTCTTAGAGGTTTGAAACCCCAGATATCGTCGATATCTCATTTCTCATAAATTTTCTCTCTACTCGAGATGTTGTAAATGTGGCTCAATTATTAGAAGCGAGATAACGAGTATGGTCAACCGAGGGACCACAACTAGGATAATCTGGGAGATAGCGATCAACAAAACAACGATAACCAATGGAGAAAAGAAAAAGACGGACAAAAAATGGTAACCACTCTGGTGGTAATCATAGCCATGAAAATAGAAGAAGCGAATCGGAGGAGATTTTAAAAAGAGGAGATTTAACAACGACCATATGAAGACGACGGTCTTGGTGACAATGGGGTTCTAAGGAGAGAGAACGACCACCGGGTCATATCTATAAATCACGGAAAGAGGGACATATCGGTCAAACGCCTACAAGTTCAAGGTATGCTATAATTGTGGAAAGGAAGGACATATCGCTCAAGATTTTATGGTAGCGAAACCTAGTTCAATGAGGGATTTGGACTCAAAAGATCGTCCCGAGAAAAAGTCAAAGTCAACGGTTCTAGAAGAGCGTTTGTTGTGGTCGGTCAAAATCGAAGAACCCAAACGAGGTGATCACGGGTAAGCTATTTATAAATTCTTACGAAGTTTATACCTTACTTGATACCGGTGCTACCCATTCATTTATCTCTCCTGCTTGTGCTCAACGTTTAAACTTGACTCCGGAGAAATTAGACTTTGACCTATCTGTGAAAACTCCGTTAGGAGAAACTTTCATCACATCCACTGTTTATAAATCTTCTTTGATTCAAGTTGGCACCATCACCTTACCTGTTGACCTTATCTCTTTAAAGATACTTGTTTTTGATGTGATTTTAGGAATTGATTGGTTAACTACTCATCATGCCAAAATTGATTGTTTTCATAAGGTTGTTAGTTTTCATATTCCTAACCAACCTTTGTTGTGCGAATTCAAGCAACTAAACCATTAAAATCAATCAACATCATATCTAATCATAAAGCTATTCGTTTATTTATTGAAAAGCGGATGTCAAGCTTTCTTAGCCCATGTTATGGATTTGAATAAAGACACGTCAAATTTGAATAATATTCTGTTGTTATTGACTTTCTGACGTATTTCTGAAGAACTTCACGGTCTACCCCAAGAACGTGAAGTTGAATTCTTTATTGATCTTGAACTTTGTACAAAGCCCATTTCTAAAACCCATATCGAATGGCTCCTATTGAACTTCGAGTTAAAGGTTCAACTACGAGAGTTGTTGGACATCGGTTTCATTCGTCCCCAGTACATCTCCTTAGGGTGCTCTGTTTTATTAAGTAAAGAAGAAAGAGCGGTAGTATCGCGACTTTGTATTGACTATCGGGAATTGAACCATGTCACCATCAAGAATAGGTATCCTCTACCTCGTATTGATGACTTGTTTGACCAACAGAAGGAGCACAATTCTTTTCAAAAATCGATCTTAGCTTACGGATATCATCGGTAAAGATTAGAACCGAGGATATTCCAAAGACCGCCTTTAGAACTTCGATGCGGGCATTATGAATTCTTAGTCATGTCTTTGGATGACTAATGCTCCTCTGACTTTCATGGATATGATGACCCGAGTATTCAAGGAATATTTGGATCGTTCGTTGTTGTCTTTATTGATGACATCCTCATATATTCCAAAAGTCATGAAGATCATGAGCACCATTTGAAGTTTGGTACTCAAAAGGCTTCGTGAAACAAACTATATGCCAAATTAAAGAAATGCGAGTTACGGCTTGAGGAAGTAGCATTTCTTGGGCATGGTGTCAAAACATGGAGTATCCGTGGACCCGCGAAGATTGAAGCAATACTGAGTTAGAACAACAAAAGTCGGTGGCCAAAAATCACGTAGCTTTACTGGCTTAATTGGTTATTATCGGAGATTCGTGGAAGGATTTTCTCGAATCGCTACTCCATTAACTCAACTGACTCGGAAAGATATAAAATTAAGTATGGAGCGAGGAATGCGAGAAGAGTTTCCAAGAGCTCAAGAGGAGACTCATTTATTTTTGTTACAACAATACCATCTGTTCGGATGGATTTGTTATCTCTGATGATGCTTGAGCAAAGGGTTAGGATGTGTTCTCATGCAACGTGGGAAAGTCATAGCCTTTATGCCTCGTGACAACTTAAAGAATATGAGATGAATTATCCTACTCATGATCTAGAGTTGGCGGCACGATCGTTTTTCATGCTAAAGATCCGGAGGCACTATCTATATGGGGAGAAAGTGGAGATATATTCGGACCATAAAAAGCCTTAAATATTTCTTCACTCAAAAGAACTCAACATCGCGGTAGCGACGTTGGCTCGAGCTATTGAAAGACTACGACCACACTATTCAATATCATCCTGAAAAGCGAGCGTGGTAGCTAACGCGTTGAGTGAGAAGATCATATCTTGGGAATGAGTGCGATGATGTCAAGTATACATGTAGAGCCAACTTTAATAGAAAAAGTTAAGGTTGCTTTCGAGCCAATCGGAGGCGGAGATGATCGTATGAAGAAGAAAGTACAAGAAGGTGCTATTCGAGCGAGAATTGATGAAGAAGGAATACTTTAAGTCCACTCCGAATTTGTGTCCCTAACGACTCGATTTGAAGTACAAGATTATGATGGAGGCACACAATACACCATTTGCAATCCATCTGGAAGTACCAAAATGTATCGTGATCTTGACATACATTTTGGTGGAACAATATGAAAAGAGAGATTGCAAAGTTTATCTCAATGTGTTTAACTTGTCAACGTGTAAAGCGGAGCATCTAGTACCTAAGGGTCCGTTGCAACCACTTGAGATTCCAAAATGGAAGTGGAACACATTACCATGGATTTAGATTCTGGTCTTCCTACGGTTTCTCAAGGCATCAATGCTATTTGGGTTATTGTTGATAGATTAACCAAGTCTGCTCATTTCTTGCCGATCTGGAGACTTATTCCTTGAACGTCTTGCTAGTATATATTTAAATGAGATTATGAGGTTGCATGGCATGCCAGTATCCATAGTTTCGGATCGTGACCCAAGATTCACTTCAAGATTTTGGGTTAGCTTGCAAAAAGCTATGGGCACAGATTTACGATTGATTCGGCATACCATCCTCAAACAGACGGACAATCGAGAGGACTATTCAAACTCTTGAAGATCTATTAAGACTACGTGTCCTGAACTTCAAGGCGGTTGGGATAAGTATTTACCATTGGTGGAATTCTCCTACAACAACAGATTATCGAGCAAGTATAGGTGTGGCTCCATTCAAGCATTATATGGGCGAAAATGTCGCTCTCCAGATATGTTGGGACGAGGTGGGTGAAGCAACATTTTTGGGACCCGAGTTGAAAGCGTATGACTACGAAAAAGATCCAAATGATTCGACAACGTATACAAACGGCACAAGATCGACAAAAGAGTTATGCGGATCTTCATCGAAAGGGCGTGGAATTTAGTATAGGGGATCATGTATTGTTGCGAGTTGCTCCATGGAAGGGAGTTACAAGATTTGGGAAGGAGGAAAGCTCGATCCACGATTTATTGGTCCATTTCAAATTCTTGACCGAAGTAGGAAATGTAGCCTATAGACTCGCGTTACCTCAAAGTATGTCTCGTGTTCATAATGTGTTTCACATATACATGCTTATTAAATATGTGAAAGACCCGAACCACGTTATAGAGTTAGAACCCAGACGAGATAGCCAAGACTTAACGTATGAGGAAGTACTGTCGAGATCTTGGATAGGAAGGAGCATGTCCTACTGTAAGAAAGGTCATACCACAAGTTGTTTTGTGGAGGAATCATGCTATATAGAAAATGACACGGAAATTGAAAGCGAAAATGAAAGCGAGGTATCCTCACCTTTTGAAACACACCGTGTACGTCACGTCGATTTTGAGGACGAAATTTCATAAGGAGGGAGGTTGTAAGACCCCAACTTATTATTAATGAAATTTAATTTTCTCTATTTATTATTTTGAAATAGTAAGGGTTGATTTGATTAATGTGGATAGTTATGGGTAAAATCGCAAATATTTCAAAATAAGCAAGTGGTTATAAAATATTCATTGTTGTGGGGAATATTCGTTTGGTGGTGGAATATTCTTCTTTGTCGGGGAATATTAAATATGTGGCCAGCGATCTTTTGTGGGCCCCATAACTTGAAAGCGATTGGATGAAGAAAACGACAAATATAAGTTGTTTAAAAATAACAGGCGTAGTTATTCACAGATTAATAGTGTTAAAATACTCGGTGGTTAAAACACAAGAAGATACCACGGTATTGCACCAATTATTGATTCTTACGTGAAGGCACTACTCAATAATGGTTACGATAATTCTTTATTCGATTTTTATTGATTTAATAATTCTGCGTTGATATTTTATATTCTTTGTCGTTTGATAATTGTCATTACACAAGATTTTTTTCATTATCGAAGCAATAATTCATATTATCTGAATAATATTATTAGAAAACATTATTGGCAATGTCTAGAAAGTTACATCTAAGATGAGGTTTGGTCACCTAATTGTGCGCCATGAGGGAGAAATACTTATTGAAAGCCCCCTTTTTCTAGAAACTATGCAGTTGTCGATATTGTGATTACTGTAATATTATTTGTGAATAATTAATTATTGATTCATATGATGAGGAAAATATTGATTTTATGTGGATATAGATGGAGAAAATTTTTAATGTGACAATTGTTGAAAATTGAAATTTTATCTTTTTTGATAAAATAATTCATTTAAATATATTATTATATTTTAATAATATAATAATGATGATATATTTTTACGATGAATGTGGGATATATGAGTATATGTGGAGGAGGAGTATTTTTGTTACCAAAATATTTAAAGCATGTTTTATGTGTTAATTGGACCCCATTTCTTGTTGAAATTTGATTATAGCTTTATAAAATCGCCTGTTTGTGGATTTGGTCAATTTACTGTTGGAATTTGGAAAAACTTTCTTACAGAAAGTTGTAGAGAATTGAATTTCCTATAAAAAAAGCCGTGAGTTTCAATTTTCTACGACAAAAGGGCTATTTATTGTGAATTATTGAAGTTAGAAGCTCAAAATAATTGATTTTTGAAAGTTTAAAATATTTTAAATAACAAAACATTTTTTCATTATGGTGTGTTACACATGTGTGTTGAATGAGCTGAATTCAGCTCTTGGAAGGTTAGCGTAGGAAAATTTAATTTATATATTAATATTATATTAAATTTTACGCTTTGGTGTTCTAAAGATTTTCCTATAAATAGGGTGCTTGGGTTAGAATTGAAAATTACATCGAAATCAAGTTTTCTCTCTATATATTATCGAGCGTATTCTTGTGAGTATTTTGAGTATATTTTGAGTATTGCTATACTCTGGTGCAAGTTCAAGTCATAGCTTATATCCGGTGTTTAAATTAGAAGTCTTGATCTTTCGAGGTAAGGGATATTATTTTTTAATGATATTATTTATTCTAATATCATTATCTTGAAGTATTGATCTGAACTTTTAATCAAATTTGGAACTTTTAATTATAGAGTTACTATTCACGTGTCTGGTCTTTATTCACGAATCTGACTATTCAATACGGCACTATTCATCGAAAAATGAAAATTTTCCTTTTAAATCCAAAATATCTATACGGATACTAGCTTTGATTGTATCCATGTTTTGATCATTCTTGAATTTTACACCACTATGATTATTTTTGAGGTATTTTTGGACATGGATAAAACAAAGCATGAATCCTTAATCCTTAATCCTTGTCATTTTTTTTTTTTGGATTCGTTTCTTTAAAAATATTTTTCATCATCCTCGGTCTTAAATGATGATATTATTGAATATCTTTGGCTTTGTGGTGCAAAAGATGAATGATTTCGATAAATATCTTTGGCCGTAGTGCAAAGATGAGCAGGTGTTTAGATGAACATGACCAACTAATGAATATCTTTGGCACATAGTGCAAAAGATGAATATTTGATTCGAGATATATATTGATTGATGTTACTGAGGATAAAAGATAGATGATGAACTTTTAAATTCATACATAGAAGATAGTAGTTTGCATTCTCTACTTAACTCTTCTAATGAATTATTATTTCAATTGCGAATATTGATTTAAAACTTGTTGTCTATTGTATTCTATTAGATTTTTCCTGTTGAAGACTAACGATAATTTGTTGTATATTATCTTAGTCATAATATTCTTCTTTTGGCTAGTTGAGCTCACCCTTTTCCTTTTTTGTTCCATTTTTCTTCTCGGGAGGCGAGAATATAAGCGAGTGCGAGTCGGGGTATGGAATGAAGGTTCTAGAGAGTTGTTTAGTAGTCCTCACCATTTTTGTAAAATAATGTATCAATAAATGTAATGAGGATTTATTTGAGTATAAATATTATCTGAAGATAATATTTGTATTCAAACTCACGATTTCTTGTTGTAATAATAAAGTTGTAGTTGTTTACGTACCATATATTGACAACTTTCGAAATGTGTGATACCTACCTTTTTGGGGCGTCACATAGGTAAAATTGTTTTGGTTCCAAAACCAACTCAAACCAATTTTATGTAACCCAAAATCAACCCAAACCTATTTTTTGACAAGTCTATTTATACACCACTATATATTGATATTGGTGGTCCATCATATCATACTCCCTCCGTTTCTTAATATAAGTCGTTTTAGAGTTGTACGCAAGTATTAAGAAAATGATTGTATAACATTAAATATAATATCAATTGTTTATATTGCTCTTGTATTGAAAAAATGTTTTATTTATTGGGTAAAAAATAGTGAGAGAACTAAAGTTATATTTATCACTTGGGGTAATATTGAAAACTAAGCAATTAATATTTACTTGAAATTTTCAAAGGACTTATATTAAGGAATAAAAATAATTTTCTAAAACGACTTATATTAAAGAACAAAGAGAGTAACATTTACCAAAGGACCCTAATAGGTGACCCTTAAATTTAGGGGTACGCGTGTCACAAAATGTTTGTGAGTCTGAGAGAGGCAGAAACTAAACACACACACACACACACACACACACACACACACACACATATATATATATATATATATATATATATACGAAAAGGAGCTTAAGCTCACCCTTATTGAGCTCACCCCGAGCTCACCCTGTCGTTTTTTTCTAAACAACTAATAAAAAATGTATAATAATTTTTGGAATTGAAAGTTTTTAAAAAAAAAAGTGTTTTAGATGTGATTTGGGTACATATAACAAAACAGTGTTGTACAGTCTGTACATTTTTTATTAGTTGTGTTTTTTTTTATAAAAAAAATGCAGGGTGAGTTCGGAGTGAGCTCAATAAGGATGAGCCTAAGAAATGGACTGTGTGTATATATATATATATATATATATATGAAACTTTACTCTATTTTAAAAAAATGAAAGTTTCTGATATTTTTTTCTTAAAAATAATAATTATTTTTAAAACTTTTTAAAAATAATATTTTATTTTTAAATATTAAAAATAATTATTATTTTAAACTTTTTAGTTTTTTTAAAATTTAATTCGTTAAATTGGCTCGGGTAAAATTGGATCGAGTTGAGTCAAAATTTAATTAAAATGGGTCGAGTTGGGATCAAATCGGGTTAAATGAACGGAGACGCCAAAAATGTCATTTTAAGTACTCAATTGGTGAAAAATAAACTTTATGAACAATTTAAAAATAAATGATAACTTGTAGGGATAGAAGTGTTATTTAGCCTTAAAAATCATTTGAGAGGATAGAGTTTTTACTTGTCTTCAGAAATGTCACTTTATTAATTTATCCCCTCCGTTCATAAAAGATTGTCGTTTTAGAAGAAAAAATTTGTTCGGATTTATTTGTCGTTTATAACTTTTTAGGAGAATAAATTATTTACTTTCTTATATCACCCTTACCTTCTCTCATTGTACCAAAAAATTCTCTCCCTTGTATTAATAGTTTTCAACTTCTCATAAAGAGGTAGTGATGAAATTTCAAACAAATTTTAATTGTTAAATAATACTCCCTCCGTTCCTAAAAGATTGTCGTTTTAGAAGAAAAAATGTGTTCCAATTTATTTGTCGTTTATAATTTTCTAGGAGAATAAATTATTTACTTTCATATATCACCCCTACCTTCTCTCATTGTCCCAAGAAATTTTCTCTCTTGTATTAATAGTTTTCAACTTCCCATAAAGAGGTAGTGATGAAATTTTAAACAAATTTTAATTATTAAATGATAGTATTAAATGACTTTCTTAATCCATGTGCAAAAACTTAAAACGACAATATTTTAAGAACGGATGTAGTAGTATTAAATGACTTTCTTAATTCATGTGCAAAAACCTTAAACAACAATCTTTTAAGAACTGAAATAGTATCTATCTAACATTTGACATTAAATTATCAAAGTTGTGTACAGATGGAATTCAATAGTTTTGAAAAACTTGGTCAAAGTAATAAAAATATGTAAGATAAAAATTAATACTTATATATAAGTCCATAGGGAATCCTAATTTGTTTTTATCTTTTTCCTAAACACCTAATATTTGTTATAATTAAAATTAATTTCCTAAAGTTGTAGAACTAACACGTGTGTGTATCATTGTAGAGTATGAGAGACATGTAAATGAATACATCACACAAACATGATTAGCTACAATTTGGTGAACCTGGGTATATTATGTGTTTTTAATTTTCTATTTTTCATCTAAAATATGTGTGCTTAAGAATAGCTGAAAATTTAAAGTGTACGAGGTGATAGACCAATAGGAAGACCATTTATCTAATAAAATATAAATTATTTTGAATTTTTCGTTCACTCAATAAATTATTTGGACCGTCTAAAGTTTGGGATAAACAGTGCCGGAGGCACGGGACACATCTAGTTAATACATAGAAAATTTAAAGCGTACAAGGTGATAGACGAATAGGAAGACCATTAATACATAGTAGAAAATGTTCACCTTAACAAAAGCAGAAAATTTAAAGCGTACAAGGTGATAGACGAATAGGAAGACCATTCTCCGGGAAGGGAAATGGAGTATAAATAATCTTTTCATTGGGAAACACCTTGTCCCACCTAAAATTGGTAACCAAATGGTGCATGAATATTAGTACCTCCAGACGAGCAAACTCACTCCCAGGGCACATCCTTGGTCCTCCTCCAAATGGTATAAATGTGAATGGCATAGGTCCATCTCCTTCAAATCTTGAAGGATCAAACTCCTCTGGATTTTTAAAGTATTTGGGATCTTTATGTGTCGAGTATACGCTCCAAAAGATCTGCACAAGCACAAAATTAGAAGTATATTTTTATGTTTGTACAAAAAGCATGAAATCCTAACATTTCATTACTAATTATAGGTAGATAAAATATTATTATGTCATACTGTCAGGACTGCTACTAGAAATATATATTTTGTAAAAATTAGTTTAAGAAATATATCCCTAACTTGGAACAGATGATGAACAAATGCAGATTCTTTAGCTTGAGAGTATATAGTACTCGCTTCGCTTCCTCTTACCATTTGAAAATTTACAAATATTAATGCTATATTTTTAAATATATAAATATTATTCCCCTTCTCCAGTGAACCGTAGAGAGTGAACCAAAAACGAACTGGTTATAACGACGGTTTTTTAAGATATAGCGACAGATAGAACCATCGTCATAGCTATGTCGTCGGTTTTGTATGTTATAACGACGGAAAAAATCGTTGTTATAGCTGGTTCGTTTTTTGTTCGATACTTATAGTTCACTAGAGAACGGGACCGTATAAATATAGCATTAAATAATACATTTTTTATATTATTATTTTTTATTTAATACTTCAAAATTTATATTTTATTTCAGGTTATGTATGGCATAGTTGGAAGATTAAAATGGAAGGAAGATTTGTAATGTACGTTGTATTCTTTGATAAAAACGGTCATTAGGTACCGCACTAACAGTTGGTCTTGCCAATTGTCCTCTTTCTCCAGCACACAAAATCTCTAAAAAAAACACCATGCCAATTGTCCTCTTTCTCCATCATCCTTCCTCACAAACCCTAACCTAGGCCTAACCCTATCCCAACACCTTTCATTTAGCAGAACATAGACGAAGAAATTTCATTTCCCTGGCCTTGCCTTGCTTTTTTTTTTTCTTTTTTTTTATCAACGCGCGACGAAGATCTGCGATTTTAATATGTTCCTCAACATAACATGACGGGCTTACAACAAATTAAAAAATTTCTTATCATTTTGGTGCTTCATATAACCCAGCATTAATTAATTAAATTTTTTTTAGACTATCAAAGATTTTTTAGATCTTGGAAGTCTCATAATTTTTTTTTGCCTTTAGCTTAGGGAAAAATGGTGAAATGCGTTGCGCCTTTATTATGATGACAAACTTAAAAATATTTTATAATTTTATACTCCTTAAAAAAAATAGAATTACTTTTATGAAACAGAAGCAGTATTTAAATGACAAACATACCTTCCATCCTTTGGGAATGATGAAGTTTGCGTAACTGAATTTACTTGTAACTACTTTAAAACCTCCTTGAGAAGGAGGTACTAATCTCATAGCTTCATTTATAACATTGCGGGAATACTTCATCCTCTTTATGTCCTCCCAGCTCAAAAGTTCTCCTGCCCCTTTCGACTTTGCGATCTCCATTTGTTCTATATATATATATATATATAGACCAAAGTAAATCCATTAAATTAAATAATGAAAACTGTTAAATCCACGACCGAAAATGTTATTTTCACAACAAAAGTGTCGCTATAGATCTTATAGCGACGGTGAAAACCGTCGCTATACATAAATAATTCCCATAAATAATTTATGTTGGTTCCATAATGACTTATAACTTAAAACAATTCCCATAAATAATTTATGCTGGTTCCATAATGACTTATAACTTAAAACAAGTTGTGCATGTGTTTGTTTACCTGTGAGGACTTTAGCATAGATGTGAGGATGATCTGCAAGAAAGTAGACCACAGAGCCCATGGCACTGCTAGTGGTATCATGGCTAGCAATCAGTAAATTAAGAACAACGTCCGCAATATCCATTTCGCTGAAAAATTTCTCGCCCTCGCCATTGGAAAGCATAACGTGGGACAAAAGATCCTTTCGAGTCTGTAATTTATCACTTCTCCTCTGTTTTATCATCACCGAAAGCTCTTTTCTAATAAGATTGGCGGCCTTGATCCCACGGTTAAAAGCCGTGCCCGGAAAATTTAAAGGTAAAGACAATAATCCCGCTTTAACCTTCTCAAAAAGATGAGAAAGCTTCTGCACCTGCACCGGATCATTTATGCTAAAGAGCAGCCAACAGGCCAACTCAAAAGTCAGCGACTCTGACATAGCGAAAGCTTTCACTTCTGTACTCCCGTTCCTAATTTTTAATTCATGATTTAGAAGAAAACACATAAATAAAGTACTCTTCTAAAATATATTAAAGGATGAAAGTGAAAAATAATTGTCAAATTGAGTGCATATTTTGTATACTCACACTGTGTCACATTAAATTATCAAATATCTCGTATAATTATTCAGTCTTATTTTTTCTCTTGCGTATAACTAATAAACAATTGTACTCTTTTGTTTTTTCTTCAAAAAATATTGTACTCTTTTTAACAGTTACAATTTATTTGATTTCTGTATTTTTTTTTCTCAACATTTAACAACAATAAATATTGAATTCAACTTAACATCCCTAAATTAATTTCCTCTCTAAAATTTTGTTATATTTAATTTTAATTTTTTTATTCAATTTCTCTTTTAATTTTTATACACATTTTATCTCTAACATTTATTTCCTATCATGACACTTTCTTTCTTTTATTATTTACTCATTATTTCTATTTAAAAAAAATTCATTCACTGTCTCATTTTAAATTTTCTTTTCTTTATACAATTTTAGGAGAGATAGTATATAAATAAATTTAGATAATTTTTCCTTCTCTAATACTTGATGGAGTAATTTAGTATCTCCGTTATCCGTTCCAAATAGAGAATCAACTTTGATATTAAGGTGAGGTATTTTCAAGTTTAAAATTTATATGAAAACATTTTTATTGATATGAATAAATTAAGAAAAGAAATGATGATATGTATCCTCAAGTCTATTTGTTGTTGAAATTAACTCTACTTTTGTGTTGCTACTGCAACTGTTGAAAGCACATTTTCAGCCATGAATATCGCGAAAAATGAACTCCGTAACTAAATGAGAGATGAATGGATGAATGACTGTTTATTAACTTATATTGAGCGTGGTAATTTTATACTCCCTCCGTCGAAGGTAAAAGTCTTTAATACTATTTTTGGTAGTCACAAGTTAAATGTCTACTTACCTTAAATGATACTCCCTCCGTCCCAAATTAATTGCTCTGTTTTGACTTTTTAAAGTCAAATTGACTATTTTTAAAAATAATCTTTTTACTATTTTTGCTAAAATATAGGTGAAGAGATTATAACCAAAAGAAAGTATATACAATTTATTACTAATCCCAATTTTTATAATTTTAGAAATATATTTATATATCTTAATTATTAATTTAAAAGCAATCAATTTGACTTAAAAAGCTCAAAATTGAAAGCAGATTAATTTTAGAGACAGAGAGATATTTTTACAATAATTTGTCTATAATACCCTTTTTATTAATTGTTATATTTTTATTCTCTATGCGTATTAATGGAAAGATCACTAAGTAATGTCTGAAAAAACTACGCAATTAAATGAGAATTTAAATATAGATAATTTTGCCATTTTATCCTTTTTCTTAATATGCGTAAAAAGTCAACCAAAACTTTTATCCTGGAACGGATGGAGTAATTATTAAAAATGAGGTTATCACGTAACAATTTCAAGCAACGAAACTTCGAAAAATATTATTGTAAATAATATTTGAGAATTATTTAGTTGTGTTTCATGTTATTAAAATTTTATTCTCAAGGTTTTTTTTCGAATTTGACCCACTGAATTACGAAAAATGCTGGATCCGTCCCTGCACTAAACGCTCCAAACCCTGTGTAATCAAACATACACAAAATCTCTCCAAAAAGACGGATAAAAATTTAGAGAGAGAGAGAGTATTACAAACCATTTGTCTTCAAAGTGCTGCCTCGTTGTCCGATCCATGACAGAAATAAACTTGTGGAGCGCTTCGGGTTTTAAGAATTCAACAATTAGACTCCGCAAGGCTTTGCTTTTCTCTACCGAAGGTATTGTTGCAGTTAGGATTTTGGATATGGCAGGGGGCCACCAGGACACAACAAGCTTGTTTTCGTTGGAGAAAATGAATTTGTTCCCCGAGGCACCGCAGAAAACTACCATTTTCTCGCCTGCTAAGGATGTTGTGAAGACATCAGGGGAGTATTTCTTCATTCTTTGTGTTACGAACTTTTCAGGGTTGCCTTTTTGGCCACAGGAGATGAATTCTAGTGTTTCTCCAATTATGGGCCATCCTGTTTTGCCCGGAGGCAGTTTGTTTTGGCTACTTGGTTTGAAATTCCAAAAGAGGAATAAGCAAAAGACTAGTAGAAGAAGTAGTTGAGATAAGATAAAGAGATCCATGGATCAAGAATTCTGTGATTTTGCCCAAAATTCAGAAATGAAAATGAAGGTGGTTAGTGGTGAGGATATGTACTAAAATCTCTTTGGGTTAATTGCAAAATGGTCACTCATGTTTTCATACTTTTGCAATCTTGGAAAAAGCGATTGATAAAGTGTTTGTGTTATTTAATTTTTCGTACTTTTGTTGAAAATCTTACTAGTCACTATGCAAGTACCGAAGGACGGATCTACTCATAGACTGGATAAACAATATTTTAAAGTTCGAAAATTTGAAAATACGAAAACGCGTTTTTAGCGTGAATAGTGATTTTACGTCTTTTCTAATAAAAATATTTTTAATTATCCAAATAAACGATATGTCGTAATTCGAAAAGTTCAAAAAACGAAAAAGCGTTTTTTGCGTTTTATGAATAATGATTTAACATTTATATCGAAAAATTTCTACGCACATTCATAACCATATACTCCCTCCGTTCTTAAATAAGTGTCGTTTAATGTTTTTGCACATAGATTAAGAAAGTCATTTAATACTATCATTTAATAATTAAAATATGTATAAAATTCCATCACTACTCCTTTATGGGAAGTTGAAAACTATTAATACTAAGAGTGATAATTTCTTGGGATAATGAGAGAAGGTAGGGGTGATATAAGAAAATAAATAATTTATTCTCCTAAAAAGTTGTAAACGACGAATAAATTGGAACAAATTTTTTCTTCTAAAACGTCATTTATTTAGGAATAGAGGGAGTAATACGTAATCTATGTCAAAAATCAACATTTAACCACATAAAACACAAATATTTCCATAAAAATATTTATTTTATTTAATAAATATTAATAACCTTTAACATTATCGATCATTACAAAATTTGGTAAAATTACTTGGAGCTCATGCTAGAAAATATAAATACAAAAACTAAATGGAAATGTTGAGGAATAGTAACTAATTAATGAACACGA
Organism: Panax quinquefolius; assembly: GCA_020205615.1. NCBI lineage: Eukaryota > Viridiplantae > Streptophyta > Magnoliopsida > Apiales > Araliaceae > Panax > Panax quinquefolius. The sequence goes on along the minus strand of CM035171.1, from coordinate 105,798,038 downwards.
GCATGTTACTAAAACTGATTCAACAGTAGTTGAGACAATTAAGCAATAAATGGCCAACACTAAAATCCCTCACCGGCGCCACTGCTTATGGATTTAAAACTAAGAAATATAGAATAGTGTTTGCTTTAACAATTAGTCAATTACAATGTTTTTGACAAATGGGTATTAACATTGAACGACTGATGGCGAACGTTACTTATTAAGATGGATGGATGTGTGCCCTTGTACCGTCAACAATAAATGTAGTACTAGTAACGTGGCTTTTATTTAATCGCGTGCTGTTATAGACCATTGATTTCGAATGGCTCAAAATGTTTTTACCCTTTTGATGGGTGATATATCATTTTCATTGGTGGGACATAATTATTAGGGCCCGGTGGGTCAAAGTTTATTTGAAGTTATTTTAACTCATGTAAGAATCTTTTTAATAGTTGAGTAATTTAAGAAATTGAAGATTTTTAATTATATTTAGTTTCTAATCATTAAAGAAAGTGTCAGATTTTAAACCGACTTCCTTTCCTTAAGATAATTGTATTTGGTCCCATTAAGGAATTATACCTAATAAAAATTATTAATTCTACACGGAGAAAGACTTTATGGAGGTGGTGAGATCATTATAAATACAAGACTTTACCTTGATTCTAAGGTACACACTCTTATTATTTTCCAGTACTAGAGCGTTAAGTCTCCATTGTTAACCTTATTTAGCCAGTACTTATTCTTACACCGGAGTTATCCATCGGCGGCCCAAACTGTCAAGCTTTTGGTGTGATTTCGTTTTTGTGCAGGATTGGATGCGCTTTGGTGATTGAAGCGCGTGGACGGATCTTGGCGTTAACATTGGCGCTAGAAGAAGGGGTTTATAGTGTTGTTAATTTTCAAACAGGAGTTTTCCCGGTGTAATCATGGTAAACAGCAAGACAAACTCTAGAGTTGGGAAGTCAATGGCGGACGAGTCTACTCAGCCAAGAGGATCAGTCATGGATAGGTTGGGTCTGTCTAGGAGCATCTAGGATAAACTCAGGCCCCACAGTAACTCAGTGGCTCCATCAAGGGACATAACAGATGGCCCTCGGCGAAGATTGTTCTCGACTGCCAATAGGGATCGCCATTCACTGGGGTCGGTGTAGAGGATCTGTGATCTCCGAACATCGTCCCCATGATGACGACCCTAATGAAAGGAGGTTGATCTTATCCAAAAAGGTTCAGGAGACGGATGATGCCTTGAAAGCCTTGCTCTTGCAACAAAAGGAGATTGATCAACATATGGTGTTATTGATCGGGGGGAACGAGGAAGGTGCCTCCAGCCATAGCCGAAGGCGGTGGTGGGTGTCAGAGGATAAGTCCAGGGCACATCGTTTGGACGACTCTAGGCGGATCGAGAGCAAACTTTGAGGAAGTTTATGTCTAAGTCAGTAGAGAGGTGTTTTCCATTTTTTGATACATTGAAAGGGTCGAAGAACGAGAAGACCTTTCAATGGACTTCAGAATGCGAGGATGCTTTTCAGGGGATTAAGAAGTATTTGTCTTCGGCTCCATTGTTGGTGAAACCAGCTCCTGTTGAGCCTCTATATATGTATTTGGCGGTAAATTCATTGGCAGTAGGAGCAATATTGGTGCGGGAGATTGGGGGTAAGCAACACCCAGTTTACTATATGAACCATGCCCTTCAAGATTTGAGAAGTTTGCATATGCATTGATAATAGCCAGTCGGAAGCCACAACAATATTTTCAAGGTCGGCTAATTGCGGTATACACTAATCATCCCTTGAAGAAAGTGTTGGGCAAGCTAGACATTTCAGGTCGTCTTGCTGCGTGGTCGATGGAGTTGAAATAATTTATACTAGAGTATCATCCTTGGACAACAATAAAGGGGCATGCCTTGACCGAATTTATAGTGGAGTGTTCGTTTTATGAGGCAGGTGATAGTAAGAGTCAGACGGAAGGGGTTGTTCAGATCATCATGGATGTTCAGCCAGTTCAGAGTTTGTGGACGTTGTATGCGGATGGATCTTCTACTTTGGATGTCAGCGGTGTAGGTGTTATTCTGACAAGTCCATAGGGGTTCAAGGTTCACAATGCAATTCGCTTCGGGTTTAAAGCGACCAATAATGAGGCAGAGTATATATAAGGTAATTCTAGCAGGTTTGCGACTGACGAAGAGTCTTGAGGTGCAGAGGTTAGTGATCTTCAGTGACTCCCAGCTGGTCGTTAAGGAGATTTTGGGGGAGTATGAGGGCCGGGGGCAAGAATGGTTAGGTATCTAAACGAGGTCAAGGATCGACTGTAATACTTCAGTTTGTTTGCATTCCAGGGAGTTGACAGATTAAACAATACATTCAGTGGGTCGGTCTATTTGGAAATTTTGAATCAGCCAAGTGTACAACATACGGAGGTCATGTTTGTGGAGAGGTTAAATTGTTGGATGACCCCTTATCTTGATTATTTGGTTGATGGCGTCCTACCTTCGGATCAGATATTTGCAAAGAAAGTTAAGTACAGGAGTGTTTACTTTGTGCTCATCGATGGAGATTTGTATCGAAGGGCTCACTCTTCTCCTTTGTTGAAGTGTTTGGTTCCATCTGAAGCTGAATATGTTCTTCGGGAGGTCCACGAAGGTATTTGCGGTGATCACATGGTTGTGAAGGCGTTGTCCTATAAGGTGCTTCGACAGGAGTATTACTGGCCTATAATCTTCAAGGAGGTTATAGATTATGTGAAGAAATGCCCTAAGTGTCAGCTAAACCGCCCTATCACCCATTTGTCGCCAGAGGAATTATACTCGGTTTTGTCTTCGATTCCCTTTGTTGTATGGGGGATTGACATATTGGATCCATTACCGAAGGCGAAAGGCTAAGTCAGTTTTATAATAGTGGCTATTGATTATATGACCAAGTGGGTAGAGGCGAAACCACTTCGGCATATTACGGAGCAAGAGTGTTTAAAGTTTTTGAAGGTGTTTGTGGTTTTTCGGTTCGGTATTCCCTTGGTGGTGATTTCGGACAATGGCCGATAATTTGTGGGTTCAAAATTTGAAGCATTTTTGAAGGAGTTACGGATTCTGCATCGGAAGAATTCAGTGGCTCATCCTTAGTCGAATGGCCAGGTAGAAGTCACCAACAAAACTCTTTTGAATAGTATAAAGCAGAGGCTCGATGAAGCAAAAGAAAGATGGCCCGAAGAGTTACTCAGTGTATTATAGGCGTATCGTGTGAGATCCCGAATTTTATGAAATAAAAGTATTCAATTTTTCTATTTTGGTAAATAGTTAAATTGATAAAAGTTTAAAGTTAAGGGTGATATATGAAAATTTTTCAAAGTAGATAAGTTGTCATAAAATTCTCGGTTACTATTTACTCTAGTATTGTTCACTCGAGTATTTGGGGCACTTTTTGTGTCGGAGTACTATTCACGAGTTACTATTCACGGGTTACTATTCACCTGATTACTATTCACTCTAGTATTGTTCACTCGGGTATTTGGGACACTTTTTGTGTCGAGATATTATTCACAGGGTACTATTCTCGAAGTACTATTCACGGGGTACTATTCACCCGAAAAATATATTTCTTTTCGGTCTAAATCATTTTTGGGTACAATATTATTCCATGAAGAGATGTGCTAATTTTTCAGACCGTTGGTTGAAATTATAATAGTAAATCAATATGGATCGTTGGTTTAAAGTTTTAATAGTAAAATCTTTTTATATAAAACATAATACTTTTATAAAGTTATTCTATAAATAGAATATATTATATTCTATTATGCATAATGTTTTGCATAGTAAAATCTTTTTATATAAAATAGAATACTTTTATAAAGTTATTCTATAAATAGAATATATTATATTTTATTATGCATAGTGTTGCATAGTGCAATGCATAGTAGTGTTTTGTATAGTAAAATCTTTTTATATAAAATGCAGAATACTTTTATAAAGTTATTCGTTTTATTAGATTATAAATAGAATATATTATATTTTATTTAAAAGATTTTGCTTTAAATATGGACCGTCTGATTAAAAGTAAATCAATCTGGACCGTTCATGAATTAGTTACTTACGGTCCATTCTTCTATAAATAGAAGCTCATTCCTTCATTATTTCTTACGAATTCACTGAAACTCTAGAGAGAAAACTATAGAGAGAAAGAAGAAAAGTGTTCTCGCTACTTCACTACTTCTATATCCAATTACTCTTCTTTCTAAGGTAGGGAATATTATTTGTTGTACTCATAAGGGGTATTCTTTCTTTCTTATTCATGAAGAGAACTTTTTTATTCCATTCTTTATTATTACATTGGAATAATATGTATACGCTGGATACCTATATACTGGTGAAATTCTTTTGTTATTCCATTTTTATTATTACATTGGAATAACTTTGTTTATCTGAGTACCTGCATATACGTGGTGAAATTCTTCTAATATTACATTCTTTATTATTCAGCCGGAATATCCTGTTCATGCGTTCTGGCGGACCAGTTCCGCTTCTTTATTATTACGCCGGAATATCCTCATGCGTGCGTTTACGCCTGGGACTGGTTCCATTATTTATTATTATGTGGAATATCCTATCTATGAGTTTCTGGGACTGGTTCCATTATTTATTATTCTATCTAATATCACATGCGTACGCATGCGTTCTGTGGGACTTTAGTTCCATTATTTATTATCCCGTTGGGAATAACTTGCATTGCATCTATCGTGCACGCATGGTGAATCCTTATGTTATTCCATTCTTTATTATTCATTGGAATAACTCATGCATGTGGATAACCACATACGTGGTGAATGATCCTTCGTATTCATTCCTTATTAAATTATGGAAATGATCATGCTCACGTGGATTACTGCATGGCGGCAAAAATCCATTTGCAATTTCATATATTCAATTATACTCAGTTGGTTAAAGTTTTGACTTCTATACCCCATGAAATTAGTGGAATATCCTTGATATTTGCGCTTCATCCAGTATCTTTTCATGGAAATATTCTTCTGAGCATTCTTGAATTTTACTCTCTGAAAGAAGTATCATGTTGACAATTTGGGCGTTATTAGTTCTGGATAAATTAATTCTTGAACATGTTTTATTGAATTATTATGTCATTGTCATCATCCTCATGTTTATATTATGTTGAAAGTCATCTGTGGCACCAGAGTGCATGATGGACTTGGTATGATTATTACGACTAGGGATTATTCGGTATAATCATGGCCGTAATGTTATAAATGATGTGGAAAAAGTTCTCATTGGCCCGTAGTGCATTGATGGACGCTTTTGGTATGATTATGGCTATGGATTCTCTTGACCAAGGGTGTAAAGATGAATTATTTTATGGCATGATCGGGGCCACCGCTGATGAAAACATGATTATCTTTGGCACGTGGTGCATGGATAATTAGTGGTCGTGATACTTTAAAGAATATCCTTGGCACATAGTGTAGGGATGATTTGATGATGTGGATTATTTATTGTTTGAGTCTCGTGATAAAAGTGATGAAAAACCTTTTAAATCATAGAAGATAGTAGATTTTATTCTCTACTTGACTCTTCTAATGGATTACTTGTTCCGCTGCAGTTAAACTTGATGTTTGTTATATTGTATCAGTTTAACACTATTGAAGGCTAATGATAATTTATTCTGCATTATCTTAGTCATAATATTTCTTACTGGGGCTAGTTGAGCTCACCCTTTCTTTCATTGTTCTCTTCAGGAAATGAGAACGTAGCTGGGACTTGTCGGGGAACAGAGTGATGGTCCTAGATGGTGCATTAGTAGTCCTCACTATTCTGTGAAATAGTGTAATAATAAATGTAATGAGGACTCCATTGAGTGTGGATATTGTCTAGATGACAATATTTGTATTAAAACTCACAGCTCATGTTGTATATTTAAGTTTGTATTTGAATTATGTACCATGTATTTGGCGACTCAAGATGGGTGATGTATACCTATTTTGGGGGCATCACAGATGGTATCAAAGCCATAGAAAAGATCCCCGAGCCTTTATCTGGTGACTTCCAAGTCTTGGGATGCACCGAAGCCAGACTTTCCGTAGGGGACGCCATGAGTAATGGTGGCAAGTTGATAGGTATCATTGTGAAGTGTTATCCAAGTCATAGATACGGGTCACAGTTGGTATCAAAGCTTAGGGATATGATCCCTGGCTGAGATGTGAGACAAGAACTAGGAGGGGAGAGACAGAGAATTCCTTCGCTAGTATGACCTACCTAAGTTTATTTGGTATTTAATTGGTCGGTCAGAATATAGGGGTATTATGTGGTATGTAAATTAACCCTTATTTTGAAACTATATTCTTGAATGATATTTGAAATGCAGGAGATGAGAAATGGAAAATCATGATAGAGAGGAAATAACCGGGAAGGTACAATCTGAAAAGAAAGCAAGGTATTCTCATCTCTTCGAATATCAGGTACGTATGTAAATTTTGAGGGCGAAATTTCATAAGGAGGGAAGATTGTGAGACCCCGAATTTTATGAAATAAAAGTATTCAATTTTTCTATTTTGGTAAATAGTTAAATTGATAAAAGTTTAAAATTAAGGGTGATATGTGAAAATTTTTCAAAGTAGACAAGTTGTCATAAAATTCCCGGTAACTATTTACTCTAGTATTGTTCACTCGAGTATTTGGGGCACTTTTTGTGTCGGAGTACTATTCACGAGTTACTATTCACCCGATTACTATTCATTCTAGTATTGTTCACTCGGGTATTTGGGACACTTTTTGTGTCGGGGTACTATTCACAGAGTACTATTCCTGAAGTACTATTCACGGGGTACTATTCACCCGAAAAATATATTTCTTTTCGGTTTAAATCATTTTGGGTACAATATTATTCCATGAAGAGATGTGCTAATTTTTCGAATCATTGGTTGAAATTATAATAAATAAATCAATATGGATCGTTGGTTTAAAGTTTTAATAGTAAAATCTTTTTATATAAAATAGAATACTTTTATAAAGTTATTCTATAAATAGAATATATTATATTCTATTATGCATAGTATTTTCGCATAGTAAAATCTTTTTATATAAAATAGAATACTTTTATAAAGTTAGTCATAAATAGAATATATTATATTTTATTATGCATAGTGTTGCGTAGTGCACTGCATAGTATTTTGCATAGTAAAATCTTTTTTATATAAAACTAATACTTTTATAAAGTTATTCGTTTTATTAGATTATAAATAGAATATATTATATTTTATTTAAAAGATTTTGCTTTAAATATGGACCGTCCGATTAAAAGTAAATCAACTTTTACTGCTTCATGAATTAGTTACTATGCGGTCCATTCTTCTATAAATAGAAGCTCATTCCTTCATTATTTCTTACAATTCAAATGAAACTCTGAGAGAGAAACTATAGAGAGAAAGAAGAAAATTATTCACATTTCACTACTTATCCGATATCCAAAGATTTTCTTTTCTAAGGTAGGGAATATTATTTGTTGTACTCATAAGGGTATTCTTTCTTTCTTATTCATGAAGAGAACTTACATTATTCCATTCTTTATTATTACATTGGAATAACATGTATACGCTGGGATACCCTATACTTGGTGAAATTCTTACATTATTCCATTTTTATTATTTTGTTGGAATAACTTTGTATATGCTGATACCGCATACATGGTGAAATTCTTCTAATATTCCGTTCTTTATTATTACGTCGAATATCCTCGTAAATAAAGGCGTTTACGCTGACTTCGATTCCGATTCTTTATTATTCTGCCTTAATATCCTCATCTGCGTGCGTTTACCGGACTGGTTCCATTATTTATTATTCGCATGAAAATATCACATGCGTGCGTTTACGCCGGACTGGTTCCATTATTTATTATTCTATCGAAATATCCCGACCGCTAAGGCGTTTACACCGGGACTGGTTCCATTATTTATTATTCTATTGGGAATAACTCATCATGCGATCTATCATCACACGCATGGTGAATCCTTATGTTATTTCATTCTTTATTATTCTGTTGGAATAACCTGTCTATGTGGATTACCACATGCATGGTGAATGATCCTTCGTATTCATTCCTTATTAAATTATGGAAATGACCTGTCTACGTGGATTACCACATGGCGGGCGAAAATCCATTTGTCGTTTTATATATTCTATTATACTCAGTTGGTTAAAGTTTTGACTTCTATACTCCATGAAGTTAGTGGAATATCCTTGATATTTGCGCTTCATCCAGTATCTTTTCATGGAAATATTCTTCTGAACATTCTTGAATTTTACTCTACAAAGAAGTATCATGTTGACAATTTGGACGTTATTAGTTCCTGATAAATTAATTCTTGAACTTGTTTTATTGAATTATTATGTCATTGTCATCATCTTCATGTTTATATTATGTTGAAAGTCATCTGTGGCCTGTAGTGCATAGATGGACTTGGTATGATTATGACCAGGGATTATTCGGTATAATCATGACCGTAATGTTACAAATGATGTGGAAAAAGTCCTCGTTGGCCCGTGGTGCATTGATGGACGATTTTGGTATGATTATGGCTATGGATTCTCTTACGCGGGTGCGAGAGATGAATTGTTTTATGACATGATCAGGACCGTTGATGAAAATATGATTATCTTTGGCCCGTGGTGCATGGATAATTCGTGGTCGTGATACTAAAGAATATCCTTGGCCTGTAGTGCATGGATGATTTGATGATGTGGATTATTTATTATGTTGAGTCTCAGCGATAAAAGTGATGAAAAACCTTTGAAATCATAGAAGATAGTAGATTTTATTCTCTACTTGACTCTTCTAATGGATTGCTTGTTCCGTTGTAGTTAAGCTTGATGTTTGTTATATTGTATCAGTTTAACACTGCTGAAGGCTAATGATAATTTTTTCTGCATTATCTTAGTCATAATATTTCTTACTGGGCTAGTTGAGCTCACCCTTTCTTTCATTGTTCTCTTCAGGAAATGAGAACGTAGCTGGGACTAGTCGGGGAACAGAGTGATGGTTCTAGATGGTGCATTAGTAGTCCTCACTATTCTGTGAAATAGTGTAATAATAAATGTAATGAGGACTCCATTGAGTGTGGATATTGTCTAGATAACAATATTTGTATTAAAACTCACAGCTCATGTTGTATATTTAAGTTTGTATTTGAATTATGTATCATGTATTTGGCGACTCAAGATGGGTGATGTATACCTATTTTGGGGGCGTCACATATCGGACCACTTCGAGGACAACAACGGGAGACTCACCATTCAGATTGGCGTATGAAACTGATGCCCTAGTTCCTGTGGAGATCGGTTCCGATTCACTTCAGGTCAGTTAGTTCAAAGAGTTGTACAACGATGAGGGTTTGCGCACCAACCTTGATTTGTTAGAGGAGGTGAGGAAGTCAGCCCTGGTAAGGCTTGCAGCCTACCAGAGGAGAGTGGCCAAACATTACAACAAGGGGGTGAAACTCCAGAGATTTGAGGTAGGAGATTTGGTTCTTTGGGAGGTGGAAGCTTCTATGCCTCAGAATCTTGGAAAGCTTATTCTGAATTGGGAGGGGCCTTATGAGGTTATAGAAGTGCCTAAGCTAGGTACTTACCGGCTTCGAACAATGGATAGGACAAAAGTCAAGAATACATGGCATACATGTAGACTTCGGAAGTATTATCAGTAGAGCATGGCTAGGTGATTCGACTCTGTAATTTTCTAAGACTATTAATAAAATGAGTATTAAGTGTTTTAACGAATATTGTCACTGGTGTTTGATTTATTGTTCAGTTCCCTGGAACGAACATTGTTTATGGTGTTGATGTAATATTCAGTTCCTAGGAACGAATATTGTTTTTATCTTTGGTGAAAGGCAGAGTATTCAGTTCTTTAGAAGGAATATCGTCATTATTTTGGTGGTTTATTGTTTAGTTCTCAGGAACGACCATATTGTTAATGGGGTTCGGTCGAATATTCAGTTCTTTGGAACGAATTTTATTTATGAGGTTGCTTAGTTCTTCGAACGAGAGCCTTCTAATATAAATATTTGGTTCTGCCGAACGTATGCTCTCTTTAAAGGCGTTCAGTTCCTCAAAACGAATGTTATATATGGATATTCAGTTTGTTAAATGAATGCCTACTTTTAATTGGTTGTGGGGTATTCAGTTCTGCCGAATGGGTACTTCTTTATTATTAAGTGTTCAGTTCTTTGAACGAACCTTTTTATTATTTTGCCTAAGTGATCAATTCTTTGAATGAACCTTTTTATTATTTTTCCTAAGTGTTCAATTCTTTAAACGAACCTTTTTATTATTGTGCCCAAGTGTTCCTTTGAATGAACCTTTTTATTATTTTGCCTAAGTGTCCAGTTCTTTGAATGAACCCATTTTTTTATTATTTTGCTTAAGTGTTTAGTTCTTTTAGCAAACTTTCTTCATCCATGCATAGAATGATGATTGTTCAGTTGTACAAAAAAATTAAAGAAATATTTTCATTCAAATACGTAAGTCGATTACATTTGGATGATGACATTAAAAGCATTATTTCTATGGCGGGTCGTCTTTGGCTTTGTCATCATCTTAGTCTTAGAAAGAATCCAGAATAGAGACGTCCAGCTTACCTGCAATGATTTTTGCTTTGTCTTTGCCTCGGGCAGCCTCATACCCTTTAGAAAACATTTGCATCACCTCAGCAGATAATTCTAGAGATTTTCGATAATCTTGGCAAATTTTGTTTCGTAGCTCTTCGGTCAAGGGAGGGCCTAGTGCCTTGTATTCTGTGAACTGTTTATCTGGAGCAATGCACTGTTGATGGGTTTTTTCCTCCCTATTCATCAAATCTTTGTTCTGGCATCAGAGGATTTGGTTGTCATGTTTTAGTACTTCATTTTCCTTATGAACCGCTTTGTAGTTGGCGAAGACAACTTTTTGGCGAGCTTCTTATTCTGCGACCTCTTGTTTCAGTTTGGCCATATCACCTTCGAGGTTTTTGCAGTAGAAGGTCGTGTTGTCGTGGAGACTTCTTTCCTTTTCTAGAGCAGCCTTCAACAATTCGTTGTCCCTTTTAATTTGGTCTTCTTCGGCTTCAAGTTCTTTTCATTGTTGAAGGACGCGACCCCAGACGGCATTGACCTAAAATTGATAATATGAAATCAAAAGTAAAATTGGATGAAAGTTGCAAGTAAAGAATGGGTTTGAGGAAACTTACTCGGCCTTGGCGCATGATTTCGGCCGCAACAAGGTCAGTGGTAGAGATGTCTTTGAATCTGGGTTCGTTAGCTGGGAGGATGAAGTGGTTGAATAGTTCGAGAGGGTAGTTATAGGGGTTTTCCGACCAGAGGGTTGATGAAGATGTAGTCTTTTGGGTTCGGATTAGAGAAGGTTGTATGGGTGGAGATAAAATAAGTTGAGGAGAAGGTTCATGAGATTTTTCAGTATTGGCTTTTTTGTGTGGAGGTTCGGAGGTGGAGCTTTCAAGTTCTTTTCTTTTCTGGTTTTGGTTTGGGGGTGGTTTTGATGTACTAGTTGAGTTGGTTCCAACAGTGGGAGTGCTTTCAGTTTGGGTGATAGGGTTTTTAAATGAGGGGACTCTTAGGGCTTCAGAAGTTAAGGGGATGACCTTGGCACACCTTTTCTTAACCTGAAGGATCTTTGTCCTTTCAGAGGTCGGCATATCCAGAAGGCTTTCTATGAGGATGGGAGTTGGGATTATTTTTAGCTTTGGTGTTTTTAGATCGCTTTCTTTTTGATTCGAGTGGTTGTTAGCTCTTCAGATATTGTTTATGTGGGGATGGCTTTTGTAGTCGGTGGATCGGCAGATTCTTCAGAAGTCTTTCTGGAGAAGAAGTTTTCTAGGTCCTCCCTTTTGGCTTTCGACGGTCGTTGGTCTGATAAGAGATACTGCATTCGGAAAGTAAGTTAGGACGATCGGTGAGTAATAAAGGTGAACAATTTGAAGGGAAGGGTTCAGAACTTATGTTTATGATCGAAGATCCAAGCTAGTTTGGTCAGGATGTTGTAATTTCATTCTGCCATCGTCAACTTTTCTAACAATTTTGCTTGCTCCAACACCCGTTGTGGAGGGTTTCCCCGATGGAGACGTTCAGACTTCCGAAAGAGGTCTAGTTAACCAGTTTGTGGGTTTCTGGTCCTTTGACAAAGAACCAATCTTTGTGCCAACCTTTGTTGCTTGAGGGGGTGTTTATAATGGATCGCTTCTCAAACTTTTGGTTGGGTTTTGGTGGCTATTTGCACAAAGTCTTGAAGCCAGGTTTTGGGATTTGGTCAGTTGTAACAGAGTGAAGAGGAAGTCAATGGAAGTAGGGATGTCGGTCTCGTGACAGAAGGCTAGGAAGGCGATGATGTTAACTATGAATTTGGCACCATCTGGAGAAATCGATACCAATAAACCCTAGGAGGGTGATGAAAAGGCGTGAAGTGGTAGTCAAAATCCTTTTTCTAGCAGGTTTAGTGGCATCGTCGTCCCGTCATCGGGGCGGTGATTAGGGGTGAAAATGATCCCGAGTTGATCCGAACACCCTAATGCTCAAGCTCAATTCGGATCAAAAAATTTGTGTTCAGGTTCGACTCGAATTCGAACTGATAATTTCCAAGACTGCTCAAGTTCAACTCGATATATTACTCGATATTACTCGGCTCGGAGTTACTTGACTCGTTTTCATAACAAGTAATTCGCGAGCCTTTCTATTCGAGCTCGAGTCTTAGATGGATCACACCAAAATGAGGCATAAAATGAAAACTTCAAAAAACTTCACTTTCGTTTATATATAAAAATACATGTGTAATGTGTTACAAATATTCTTGATTTTCTATTTTTCTCACCACCAACCGCGTGATAGGATTTTATCGCTAATGTGTTCAAACAATGGCAAAATCTACATTTGTTTCTAAACATAATTACAAATGCTCACTTCTCAAAGAACAGGATATCACAACTCATTATTTAACTCTATAGTCTTATATCATTCACGATTCTAGACCACTTGCTTTCTTCCATTTTACCATAGACTTGAGGAATTCCATTACCTACACATATATCACAACAGAAAAATAATACCAAAAGATGCCATCTACATCACTCAACAACAAGAGAAGATCAGCTTTTAGTTACATAGCCAGTAGCGCTGCCAAACTGTAATTATCCCAAAAGATGCTAGAAGAATCCTGCAAATGGTATCATAATCAGTATTAACAGATTTATTGGAGATGAAAAATATAATATTTCTATTTCTATATAATTTTTGTAATTGTTTGCAACCTGTGTCACGGGCATGTCATTCTTTTTAACTGGTATATTGATCAAGTTTCTAAATTCATATGATAAGAAAACCAACAATCTGGTAGATTTGAAAAATTAAAATTAAAAATGTTTTAACCGACTCTTTTTTGATAATTAAATCAGGATAGGCAAAGAAAAAGAGATAATAAGATACTTGAGGAGCCTAAAATATGAAAAGCAATAGATTCGGTAGTTTCTATGAGAAGATATATTGTTATGTCTTGCAAAAAAATAAAGCACAAAACAAAAAGGAACAACAAAAGAATGAAACAGAGAACCATATATATATGCAGTAAAGCCATTAACGGGCAGAGGTGAATACAGTTAAGTCACATACCTCATATGGAGCTTTTTTGGTACTAATTGCATCATTTTCATTAAAAATTGGAATGCTCCTCAGAGCTAACAAAGAGTTCACTGTTTGATAAAGTTGCACTCTGAAGTCTGCATTCTTGAAATCATTATTTGTGACTAGAAGTTGAGAAGATGTCACATCCAGCTGAAAAGAAGAGCATTGTTCAAGCACAACCCAAAAAATAAAGAAATAAGAGGTGGCAAAAGGTATTAAGAACCGTCAATAGAACATATGCTGCAGAAAAAATATTTGGAAATTAAAAATCCAGCAAAATGACAAATGCATAACTATTTTAGTGTTGTTTAAAACTACAGAGCAATGAATATATATAGTCTATATTTACCTGGATGAACAAGGTATATCATAAAGCGCCATTAGGCCAATCTATCCAACAGTTGCACATGCGTTTCCATCGAGTTCAACTTGAGGCTTTTGGAGATCAGTAAAACTGCAAGATAAATATATGAACTCCTTATTAGACAATGCACACTTGAAGCTAATGTTCAAATTTCTTAATACATCCCTTTACGAAAAGACTATTATTAGTAGCACTAGATTTATAAATATGATGCACTTCAAGTTTTATACAATTTTCAGTAACAAAGTCTTAATATGTCAACTATTCTGTTGGGAGAGTGCATATTTTGATTTGATGTTTAAAGTAAATACTCATGATTATGTGTAAAGTCCTTTAAGGAGTATTTGTACAAGGGCTTAGTGATAGATCAAATTTGTTAGGTTGATCTAAACTATTAATGTGTATCATTATGTAAATGAATGTATAGATATGGAGATCAAAGTTGTTAGGTTGATCTTGAGATGTAATAGATAGGCTTCGAAGAGATCGTAGTGTATCAAGCTGATCAAGATTACAGAAGCTAAGGCAGAAACGAAGAGCATTGAGGATCGTAGTGTGCCTTCCTTGAAGGACCTCATCGAAAATCGTAGAGTGGTCCCAACTTTTTCCTAGCCAACTCAGACATCGTAGTGTGCTCTCGAAAACGTAGAGTTTGCAAAACAAGCAAGTAAAGATCGTAGTGTGCAAGTCTTTAAGAGAAATCGTAGTGCTCTTATTTGATAGCATCAGACCAAGCACCAACGTGACAAGACACCATGATCTGGATCGTAGAGTATCATCTGTCGTGTGTCAGTAGGATCGATCCCTACCTTTTGTTTGAAGACAAATTCCAACAAATGTGGAATGGGTTTTAAATGTTGAAGTCCTCATCAGTCCCAACGGTACAAAAGATATCCTTAGTATACAACAAAAGAAATGTACTGAAAAAGCTAAGGAAAGGACCATAGGACAGAGGAAAACACATTTTCAGGTGTTAGGTGAGAAAGCGATCTGTACCGTATGTCGGCTAGGCTAGCATCTTATTAAGATGTGTGAAAAGTCTCCATCAAAGATCAGAAATGTCAAACGCATTTAATGCTTCAACAAATGGCTTCAATGGATAGATTTCAAGGATCAAATATATGCAGAACATATGCAGATGAGAGATCTAAGCAAGCATTGAACAAAAACGCACAAGAACACTCAACTCTACGATCTAAAAAAAGAGAAAGCTTGCTCAGCTACTCAGTTCTTTCGTATAAGTGCTTAACAACAACTAAGTATCAACAACCAAGAACTCAACAACTACTAATCAACTGAAGTAAGAGTTCTAAGTTAGAAGGACTTGAAAAGTTCTAAGTGAACTGTGAAGAACCAAGTCTGCTGGACTTGAAGAGTTCAAGAGTGAACTAAGAAGTTCTGAGCTATCACGGTCTGTAAGGAATCTGTGAGATTTAGAAAGTGTAAAAGACATCCTTAGTGAATTTCCTACTTGAGGAGTAGAAGAGTGGACTAGGAGCTTTAAGTGCTCTTAACCACTTAAAACTGCTATGTCTATTACATTCTTGCTATAACTGCTATATCTGCCATAACTGCTATAACTGACTCAGTCTCATTAATTCACTATATCTTAAGGGAGATTAAAACAAATACTAATTCCGCTGTGTTTTAATCATTATCAACTAACAAGTTAAAATGAAAAGATTTTTAAATATCTATTCAACCCCCCCCCTTCTAGATAAATATTATGCCTCTGGGAACTAACATATTCCTTAATGAATCAAAATATGTGATTCATTCCCCATTTATTCATTTTCCCATCTCTTTCACTTAAAATGGTCAAAAGAGGAAGTAAATATTGAATATTCTAGCACAAAAAGAAACCATGAGATCCTGCTGTTGATCAATTTTCTGTATTTAAGCCTTTGGCGACCTGCTCTAACAGCACCTGGAGTCACTAAAATTATTTCAAAGTCGCGGGAGTTCAACTTCTCAAGCTGCATGCAAATCAATAATTGAAAGGTAAGGAATTGCCATGTCCTTAACTTTAGAGATATAGGAAGAACCTCACAATATGGCGTAAGAGTTTGGCTTTCCCTTTTAATTCCCCATTATTTTGTTTCTTCTTATTCATAATTGAAAGTTATTTGATTTATCAGCCGGTTTCAAGGAAGTTTTAATTCCAGCAATCATCAGTGCTACCTATTGTGATCAACAAAAAACACAAAATAATAAACTTTTGTACATAGTTTTATACATGGTCCAGATAGGTCTTCAATCAAACTTATGATCTCATTGTTACCTCAAACAAATAAACAAAAAAATATCAGAATTAGAGACAAAGGATATAACATATGTGTGCACAATAAAATTTTCGTAAAGAGTATACATAATTAGGCTGGACCCTACAGAAACCATATGATATGAATCAGTTAACTATTTGTTCTTGACAACTTGAGTTGACTTTAACAACGTTCAATTATAGGTGGCTTAACTAGTCATAACCCAAAGTAGAGTCACTTTAATTCATGAATTTGCAACATGGAAGCTTGCTTGATCAACAACTTTAAGTGTAACTTCCAAGGTTTAAAAGGGTAGTTCAAAGATTTTAAGTAGGAAAGTTTATATATAGCCGACATTCAAAATGAGCAATAACTTGTCACTATGAATATGTATGACTGCAGTATGATGAAGCTCTGATTTTGTTGTTTGTTACTTTGACCCATGAGTCATGACTCTTATACATTTCTACACCAAACTAATAAGTCAAATTTCTTAATTGCATTTCACATTTCTTGATATATATACCAAATGGTATCACATGCATTTCTTCAGTAATCAACAGTTGAACTATCTTACCTCAAGTGCTTCCAATTAGTGAACAATTCAATATTTTAACTGTTTACAGTAATATAAAGGAGTGAAGTCTTAAAGTTACAAATATTATGGGAAGTGTTGGAGTAGTGCTTCTCATCTTCCTTGGAAAGACATATGGAGGTAAGATGGTTAACTATGAAATCATTTTTTGAAACCATTTCCACCCAATATCAATGACTCAGAGTCTAACCATGAGATCAAAATCCCACATCTGTATAAATTTTATCAACATTGCCCACCTACCAATCCATACAACTTACAAGATCAACTACCCTTTTAGATTGCAACATTCATTTACCTTCCTAATTCCCATGTCATTATAAAGTTAGTTACTTTGACTAAAAATACAATATATATATATATATATATATAATACCTACTTCACATTATTTGCAATTCCTCAACGATCATATAAAGATTCAACATTGCAGATCTCAAATTGGGTATAAAAGCCAAGTTTCTAAATACAATCCACCATTTTTAAAATTAAGAAAAAAAATAACAGCAAATTCTTGCATATATAAAAAAGATCAGTTACATAGTCAAATTTTAAAATTAATGAATTCCAGGAAACTAATTTTCTATCAGACATTTTGTCAAACATATAGCAAAATGCAAATCATTACATGAGGTATACACATTAACATATGAATTAAGGCATTACGAACATAAAGATATGATTCAAACCCAAGTTTCAGAACATGCTCTGTAACATATGCAATTCAAAACCAAATCCAAATGGTGTTAAGAAACCAAAATTACTTAGAAATATATATACCTGAAGCCTCAAAGTGTTCCATTGAATAAGATCAAAAATTAAAACTTGAAAGCTATTAATTAGGGTTCTAATTTTATTGATTGGGGATTTTTGGTACAACAGAATTAATCAGAAATTGAGTCTGATTTTTGGATCGAAGGAGACGAGAAGTAGATGTTGATTTACCTCATGGTTGGATAAGAAATATTAAAGTTATACATATATATAGATTACTTAAGTGAAAGAAAAGATTAGAAGAAGAAAATATGAAAGAAAGAACTGACTTACACACATCAATCTTGGATGATTCAGTTTTTAGCCTCAAATCTCACTCCCTTGAGACTAGAAACTCTGTAAACGAAGCGACTAAAGAGTGAAGTTTGAAGAGATGAAAGGGTAGACAACCAAACACGTAACGGCTAAACCTTTCCAGTTTCTACTCGCTTATAAATATTAAGGATCGAGTAAGTACGAACCTGAAATGAGTAGGGTTCATCGAGTAAGGACCGAGTATGGATCAGGCAAAAGAGGAAAGCTCGAACCCTAAAATGAGTGAACGATATTGTGCGCATATTCAAGTTCAGTATTATAACCCAAAAAATGAGCTTGGCCCATATTCGGCTTGGATACCTACCGAATCTGAGTCTCGGATCATATTTTCGGGTCGAATCTGAATCGGGTACCAAACTACTCGGATCTATTTTCACCCCTAGCAGTGATACATGCAGTCAGTAGAAAAGGGGGCTTTGAGGTGATTGGTGGTTGGGATGCGGTAGTGTTCTCGAATGGTGGTAAGGTCACTCTCTGAGATCTATGATGGAGTGTTGGCATGGGAAAAATGATTTTCATCCGAATACTCTTGAATCATTTTTTGGAAGTCAGCCTCTACTTTGGATAAGGTGGATTCGGTGGTGCTGGCAGTGGCAGTGTTTTGGTGGTTCACAGTGGTGGATTTGGAAGCTATTATTGGGAGAGTAAGAATGGAAGAAAAGGTTATAGACCTGATGGGCTCATCGCTGGTGGAGGAGGATGTAGCAAGAATTTTGGAGGACGCCATTGATGGGAGCTTGGAGGTGTTTTTGCCAGGAAGTCTTGTCTTGCAAGAGGAGGGGGAGAATTATGAGAATTTAAGATTGCAAATGGGATGAGTGAGATTGTTGAGTTTGGAAGTAAGGGTTTAAAGTTGGGTTGTCCTTTCGAATTCGCGCATTTTTTGGAGGCGGCTAGTAAATATTTTTCCATCATTGCAAATGTGGGGGAGGTTAGTGGGCCCCTACTTAATGGGGTGAGTTCCCGAGGAGGCTGTTGGGCTTTTAAGCATTTACTGGTAATCATTGGGCTTTGTTCGAGTTACTCTTCAATTAAATGTTCTATTTAATCGAAGACAGAGGGACAATGTTGGGGCGTGATTAGTAGGGCCCGAATTATATGGTGTCCCAAAGTCCACGTGGACTTATTTTAACTCATCTAGAAACCTCTTTGGTTGATGAGTAATTTAAGGAATTGAACATTCCTTATTATATTTGGTTTCTAATCCCTAAGGAAAGTGTCAGGTTTTAAACCGATTCCTTTCCTTAAGGGAATTGTATATGATCCCATTAAAGAATTATACCTAATGAAGATTTCTAATTCTATACGAGGAAAGACTCTATGGAGGTGGTGAGATCACTATAAATACAAGGTTTTACCCTGATTCTAAGGTACACACTCTTATTATTTTCCAGCATTAAAGCGTTAAGCCTCCATTGTTATCCTTATTAAGCCTGTACTTATTCTCATACCTGAGCTATCCCTCGACAGCCCAAACTGTCAAGCTTTTGGTGTGATTTTATTTTTATGCAGGATTAGATGAGATTTGGTGATTGGAGCGTATGGACGGATCTTGGCGTTAACATTCATATTTCTGAAAATTTTTAAAAATTTTGTTTGGATTTATTTGTTTTCCATTTTCAAAAAAATATTTCCGAAAGAATTCTATTTAGATCTCGGAAAAATGTCGTTGATCTAAATAACCGCAAATATGTTCAAACACATTTTATGTCAAAATAAATAAATAAATCCAGAAAACATATCAAGAATACAAAAAAATGCAAAAAGAAGTTATAATCGAACACGCCCTTATATTTCACTTAGTTTGTTGCGGAAATAGTTACACGGGTAAAGTCTGGCACCAAATTTTCACCAACTTTCAAACCTTGTGATGGCCTGATTGCCTCCTACAACTAGTCAGCCAAACCGCACAATGATGTCCGTCGCATTATTTGAACCAACATCACACACACACACACACCCTGTTTATCTGTCTACTGTTAGGAACAAGTAATTTGCAAGCAATAATGAGTAACACATGAATTTATAGGTAAAACGTCCAACCTTTTATTGCAATCTCAATAAACCAGGAATTCACCCAAAGGCTTACAAAATTCAGCTCTCTAGCCTACTTTTTCTGTTGTCTCTACACCATACTACTTTTTGTGCATATAGCACTGGCTATTTATTGCCTGGTGGTCAGTTGACACCCCCAACTGCCAAGAGGTTTACACCACTAAGGTGCTGCCAACAAAGGGGTGGCAGTTCCCCCAAAATTGCCCATGAACAGGTCATGTCAATAAGTGCCACACATTTTGGGTCCCAACTATACAATCTGATGTCTGACCATGTTCCTACGAATTGGTTGGTGTCCTCAACTGCTGGTTGGTCAGCTTACCCACCAAAGGTAACTGCCACAACTGTTGTACAGCACCTTCCCACCATTTGGTAACCGCCCACAACTGCCTTGCATGATCTTGCCAACTAATGTCCACTTTCTGATATTTTACCCCCATGTCTTGTGAAATCTGGCACCACACCAACTGCACACAACATCTCCTTGACCCACCCAGGTTGCATCCAAAACTAACTATACATGTCAGCCCCATGGATTAGTCTTAAATGATGCCCAGCCTAACTTATCTAGCACTATTTTGTGCTCCGCCCAACAACTTTTGTTGTCATACAGCCCAACACCCAGCGTTGTTTGGCACCCCTCGTAGCCCAAGTCATGGTGTCGCCTTTTCCACCAACATAGCCCATCACTGATTAGTCTGAACCCATGAACCTTTTTGGCATACTAGGCCTTGCCTATGTCATGCCTATGTTTAGCCCACCTCGTGTGTCACCAAGCAACTCGTCTGTTAGTCCTTGGTCCTAAGCCAATTGTGTGTCAAGCCCAACCTTGACATTCCTTTGCCTAACATTGCGCCTATGTCTTCCTTGTTCGTGCCCAATCTATGCCCAACTCATGAATGGGTCTTCGATCCATCAAGCCATATATCCGTCTCATTAGCATTATTGTAAGGGAGCTCAATCAATGCCTAAACATGCCCCACACATTGGCCTTGACATCTTGCTCATAACCCCAGGTGACCTTCACGGAGCACCCCCCTATAGTAGCACTTAAGAAAATATCCAATTAAGTTACCTCCAACAGATATCCAGTGTGTTTAAGGAGTCATAATATATGTCCCTTGGAACTTACATTTTTCTAACATAATGTTTAATTGCTTGCTAAATGTGTCCAGTGCCCTTGGCTATCGCACACTGCCACATAGTGTCGCCCAAGTGATTGTCAAGGTCAAACCTTGGCATTTGGCCAAAGCCCAAATCTGTTGCTTGCTACACCCAACTGCCGCACGCTGCTCTTTGTTGCCGCACACTGCACTAAGCTACTGCACAATTTGAGTGTCAAGGCCGTGTCAAGCCGATAAGGGTCTAACAAACCACCCCCATTTGAAGAATTTGACGCCCTAGTCGAAGAACTTTTAAGCAGTCCCTCAATTTATTAAACCATGTAAACCTTTTCCCAGTCATTAATTCCATCTGATGCCTCTGTTTGTACTGAACTTGGCATCTCCCCCTCCAAGAACATTACCACACTCAAATTATTTTCGGTCACATGAAGGTCCCAGTACCTGCACACTGCCAACTCTAACAACATTGAGGCTTGCCTCTGCACCCGAATCAGACCCCTCATGATCTTCATCAGCCATCAACGCTGTCAATTTCACCTTTTTCGGGAAATCTCGTGCAAAATGTGGCCCGTTACAGATAAAACAACCACCCGCCTTGGACTGCCCCTTGTTTTTCTGCCCATAATCAGCAACTTTGTTACCCTTCTCCTGCCCATCACCAAGATTTCCAGCACCCCGACCCTTGTCTACCTTCTTGGTTTTGGATCCCCCCTGGTCAACCTTGTCCTCCTCAAACATTCCCTTGATGTCTAACAGTAGCGATGTAAAAATTTTCACATATTCTCGCACAGTCCCGTAGTGCTTTAGGCGTCTCAGCGCCTCCCTCGCTTGCCAACTCGAATTCGCCAGCAGGAACTGCCCCTTCAATTTTGTCTTCAATTCAGCCCATGTTGTTACAGCAGTATAGGTTCCATCTCCCACATTTGTACGCCACCATAACTTGGCATCACCAGTCAGATACATACTGGTAATGTCCACCATCTCGGCCTCCCAAGTATGGGCAGTTTTGAAGTACGACTCCATGTCCCACAGAAAATTCTCCAACTCCTTGGCACTACGATCCCCACCATAGGCCTTTGGCTCGGGAATTCTCATTTTCTGTCGCACCACCGTAGATTACGTCCCACTGGTTTGCAACATTGCCCGCTTAATGAGTGAAATCTCCCCATCAAGTATGTTGAAAGCTGCTTCCAATGTTTCCCCAATGGTTGTCTGTGACGCCCCTAAAATAGGTCCACACTACCCATTCTGAGTCGCCAGATATCGCACTGTTGAATTGTCGTGCAGAGTACGACAACAGATAAGCTGTGAGTTTTAATACAAATATATATAACTCTCGTGGTGCCTTGACCACAAGAATTTACAATGGTACCTTACATAAAGGTACAGTCAATAATTATTTTAGAAATTAAAATCTTTGGAAAATACTCAAGGAAACCTTCGTACATGGGAGACCATGCGTCTAGGTTATGATAGATATCATATGTCCACAGAATTATCCTTGGTTGAACCAAAAGTCCCCAAAGAAAAACAAGAAGATTATTATCATCTTCTTTCCAATGGTGAGTCTTCTCTTGATATATAATTATCTCCGTTGTCTCCAAGTGAAAATTATATTTCAAATAAACTCCAAGATCATATAGGTAGTGCTTGTAGATATACTCAGCAAGTGGATGTGCACAACCATGTCTTATGATAACACGAGGTTGTATGTCATTAGACATCTTGTATGATAGTGGCAAAACACCTTTTCAAAGTTGGGTTCACCCCACCCTATTCGGTTCACCAAAATTAAATATCAAATGACGTATACAATACGACACACTTATCTAAAGTTCTCAACAAAATTATTTCCATACTATTTAGGGAGAACCTCAACAGCTATAGACCACCGTTCTATTCCCCTGTTATCCCCGCTCGACCCGGCAACACTCTTATTACCTGAAAGGAATTGTGAAGCAAAAAGGGTGAGCACAACTAGTCCAATAAAGAATATCATGACTAAAGATAATTTACATCATCAATAGCCTTCATCAGTAATAAATCAGAGATTTAGAACATATGGTAGATGATAAAACTTTTCAACCATAGTTGCAGCAGAACGAGCAATCCATTAGAAGAGTCAAATAGACAATCAGGTCTATTATCTTCTCCATGTTAAAAGTCCACCAATAATGTTTTATCCATGTAACATTAATCAACAATTCATGTCCACAATCATATAAATAACTCGTAATCATAATTGTGATTCTAAATTCCTCTTCGCACCCAGGACGAAGATAATTTTCATCACCCATCTTCACCTGAAACATCAAAAATCATGGTTATACCAAATCTCAAATCCTGCTCATAATCATACTAATAAATTCATCTTTGCACTACGACCAAAGATATTCATTAACAATTCATCTTTGCACTAAATGCCAAAGACATACAACT
The DNA here is from genome assembly GCA_020205615.1 of Panax quinquefolius. NCBI lineage: Eukaryota > Viridiplantae > Streptophyta > Magnoliopsida > Apiales > Araliaceae > Panax > Panax quinquefolius. The sequence continues at coordinate 105,774,478 of CM035171.1, read as the reverse complement.
GTATTTTAGAAGAGTCAAGTAGAGCATGTTATCTACTATCTTCTACGAATTAAAAGTGTATAATCAATATTTTATCATTTGAGACTCGACAAATAAATAATCCACATCATCGAATCATCCTTGCACTACGGCCAAGGATATTCATGTAATCATCAATGGTTGTGATTATACCGAATAATCCCTGGTTATAATCATACCAATAATTATCCATCAATGCACTACGGGCCAATGAGGACTTTTACCACATCATCTATAACATTACGGGCCATGATTATACCGAATGATCCCTAGTCATAATCATACCAATAAACAGTTCATCTATGCGCATAAGCCAAAGATACTCGTCAATCAATATTTCATCTTTGCACGTAAGCCAAAGATATACAACTATAAAACCAATAATCAACAGTCCATCTTTGCACGTAAGCTAAAGATATACAACTGTAAAACCAATAATCAACATTCCATCTTTGCACGTAAACCAAAGATGACTTTCATCATAATATAAGCATGAGGATGATGACAATAATATAAACATTAATCAAATGAAATCAAGGATAAATATTAAAGACTTTAAACTTATCCAGAGTTTAAAATATCCTAATGCTATCAATCACTTAATAATCCCGTAATCTAATATCATTAATATTATAACAATATTTTAATTATTTCTTAAACTTATAAACAATTAATTTTAATTGTTTACACTTTATCAAATCCCTTATCAAAAATCTGCATATATCTTATATAGGATTTCCAAGCCATAAAATCCTATTGACCAATTTTCAACTTCACATAACATATTTAATTCATATGTTCGTAACTAAACCATTTTCATGAAAAATAACAAATCAGTACCAAAAAGTTTTCTTTTCTGGGATTTAGCAGAATATAGTCCCATATTGAACATATATTTTTCTCAGAATTTTTAAAATTCATTTACTATTTTTCATATATGCCAAAATTGATGAATATTTAGACATTTATCATAAAGCGTATACATCCAAAAATTCAAATTTACAGGGTATACTCCTGTTATATATATGTACTCCCAATAAAAATTTCACAAATTTTGGAGTTAACCACAAGGAGTTATAAGGGTTTACTTTTATAATAATCTTTTCCTATAAAATTCATAACTCCTAATCTATACATCCAAAAATATCAATTTTTGGACACAATCTAGAAAACTCATCAAATTATCATTTCAAATTTTTCCAGATTTTTTTAAGGTCAAAAAAATTACGAAACTGCAAATAGATTTTCACCCGCCATGCGGTAATCCACGTAGACAGATCATTTCCACAATTTAATAAGGAATGAATACGAAGGATCATTCACCATGCATGCGGTAATCCACATAGATAGGTTATTCCAACAGAATAATAAAGAATGGAATAACAGAAGAATTCACCATGCATGTGGTAGTCCACGTAGACAGGTTATGTGACACCCCCAAAATAGGTATACATCACCTATTCTGAGTCGCCAAATACATGATACATAATACAAATACAATCTTTAATATACAACAAGAGAGATGTGAGTTTTAATAAAAATACTGTCTTCTAGACAATATCCACTCTCAGAATAAGTCCTCATTACATTTATTGTCACACTATTTAACAGAATAGTGAGGACTACTAGCTAATACTATCATCCGGACCATCACTCCGCTCCCCAGACTAAATCCCAAACTACATTCTCATTTCACGAAGAGAACGGTGAAAGAAAGGGTGAGCTCAACTAGCCCAATGAAAAATATTATGACTAAGATAATGCGAATAAATTATCATTAGCCTTCAACAATGTTAAACCGATAAAATATAACAAACATCAAGTTTAATCGCAGCTTAACAAGCAATCCATTAGAAGAGTCAAGTAGAGAATAAAATCTACTATCTTCTATGATTTAAAAGATTTTTCATGACTTTTATCGCTGAGACGAAGCTTAATAAATAATTCACATCATCGAATCACCCCGCATCTATGACGAGGATATTCTTTAGTATCATGCGACCACAATTATCCATGCACTACGGGCCAAGAATATTTGTGTATTCATTAATGGTCATGATCATGCCAACAATCGTCCATCAATGCACTACGGGCCAATGAGGACTTTTACCGAATCATTTGTAACATTACGGTCCATGATTACAATCAATAATCCTCAGTCATAATCATACCAAGTCCATCTACATACTACGGGCCACGGATGACTTTCAAAAATATAAACATGAGGATGATGACAATGATATAAGAATTCAATAAAACAAGTTCAAGAATTAATTTATCCAGAACTAATAATGTCCGAATTGTCAACATGATCTTTGCTTTGTAGAGTAAAATTCAAGAATGCTTAGAAGAATATTTCCATGAAAAGATCTTTGGATGAAGCCTTGAAATATCGAGGATATTCCACTAATTTCATGGAGTATAAAGTCAAAACTTTAACCAACCGAGTATAATAAAGAATGGAATAACAAAAGAAATCACCATGCATGCGGTGCTTGATGAGGCAAAGTTATTCCAACGAATACTAAATAACGGAACCCGAATGTGTCGTAAAATTACGCACCGGCGGGATGTTCCAACAGAATAATAAAGAATGGAATAACAACGAAATCACCATGCATGCGGTACTTGGCGTATGGCGAGTTATTCCAATGTAATACTAATAAGGACAGAATCAGGTCCATCGTAAAACGCACAGACAAGATATTCCAACAGAATAATAATAAAGGCGGAACCAGGTCCGGCGTAAAACGCACAGACAGGATATTCCAACATAATAATAAAGACGGAATCAAGTCCGGCGTAAAACGCACAGAAAGGATATTCCAATAGAATAATAAAGACGGAATAATAAAAGAATGTCACCAAGTATAGGGTAGCCCGCGTATACAGGTTATTCTAACAGAATAATAAAGAATGGAATAACATAAGTTCTCTTCATGAATACAAAAGAATAACACCCCTTACGAGTACAACAAATAATATTCCCTACCTTAAGAAGAAGAGTACTAGATATAGAAGTAGTGAAGTAGCGAATATTTCTTTCTTTTTTCTCTATAGTTTATCTCTCTGAGTTTCAAATTAATTAAGTAAGAAAATAATGAAGGAATGAGCTTCTATTTATAGAAAATGGACGCATAAGTAACTAACTCATGAATCGGTCCGTTTGATTTACTTTAATCTGACGGTCCATATTTAAAGCAAATTTTTTAAATAAAATATAATATATTCTATTTATAATCTAATAAAATGAATAACTTTATAAAAGATTTAATTATGCAAACACTATGCAGTAACTATATAAAAATTTATGCATAATAAAATATAATATATTCTAATTATTGTCTAATAAAATGATAATTTTTAAAAGTATTACATTTTTATATAAAAAGATTTTACTATGCAAAATACCATGCAGAACACTTATGCAACACTATGCATAATAGAATATAATATATTTTATTTATAGAATAACTTTATAAAAGTATTACTTTTTATATAAAAGATTTTCTCGTATTATTACATTAATAATACCAATGTAATCGAGTGACTTATCACGTAAGCATCAATAATTAATACTGTGTGCTACTATGCAACTACGCCAGACATCGCACTTTTTTAACACCGTTGTTTCAATCAGCTAACGGTAAAACTTCCACCGTTATTTTCATAAAAAAAATATTTTTGTCGTTTTCTTAATCCGACAATAATTATTAATAGGGTCCATCAATGATTGTCTTGGTTATGCATTTAATATTCCTTGTTAAAACAAATATTCTCCCACCAATCGAATATTATATAACAACTTGCATGATTTTGCAAAACTTATAAATATTACCCACAACTATAACATTATATCAATTTCACTCCATAATATTCAAAATAATATTTATAGAAAATTCATCGTTATTCAAAAAGTTGGGGTTTTACTGGTTATTCTAACAGAATAGTAAATAACGGAACCGAATCATGTAATCCGCACGCATGGGATATTCCAATGAGAATAATAAAGAATGGAACTAGGTAAATGCGTAATACGCACAGCATGGATATATTCAACGTAATAATAAAGAATGTAATAACATAAGAATTTCATCATGATGCAGGTGCCAGATGTATGAAGTGTTTATTCAACATAATAATAAAGAATGGAATAACAACCCTTACGAGTATTGAAAGAAAATAACTCTCTTCATGAATACGAAGGAATAATACCCCTTACCTTAGAAAAAAAACTGGATATTGAAATAGTGAGGTAGCAGACTTCTCTTCTTCTTCCTCTCTATAATAATTGCTCTATAGCTTTAGTGAATTGGTGAAAAATAATGAAGGAATGAGCTTCTATTTATAGGAAAATATAGTTTCGATAATTGCACGTTTTGGGACTCAGAATATTATAGTATAATACCTTCCTCTTTTCTTTTATTTTTAATTTAGTCCTGCAAGTATTATCAAACTTGCACCACCTCCCCTAATAGTAAATAATGTGAATCAATAGTAAATCATGTGAATCAATAGTTCTAGACATATGAAAATACGAATTACAGTATAGTACCTCCATCTATACCTCCATTTTTAACTTAGTCATGCAAGTATTATCAATCTTGCACCACCACCCCTAATAGTATAAGAATGTGAATCAATAGTACACACATGTGAACAAATAGTTATAATCATGTGAATTAATAGCAATTACTTGCTCATTTATTCGGTGAATTACCCGATTGATCAATATAACCTCCAGACATTAATTATCATCGAAATAAATGTCGATTTCCACTAACACTAATAATTCGAACACAATGGAACTATAAATTTCATCTTTAATCAACATGAACTTATTTATCATTAATATTATAACTCACAATATTTAATAACCAGGTCGTTCCCAGGAAAGAGGGGGCTTTCCGATAAGGATTTCTCCTTATTGGCGCGCAATTAGGTGACCAAACCTCTCCTTGACAGAACTTCTAGACATTGTCAATATTGCAAATAATAATATGAATAATTTGCCGTCTCAATTATTGATTTGATATTATATCATATAACAGATGATATTGTGACAATAATTGAATCAATAATATGAGAGATATGATGCACCAATTACTGTAGCAATAATTGAGTATAACTGAGTGACTTCTCACGTAAGCATCAATAATCAATATCGTGTGTTATTATGCAATCACGCGTATTACTGTACTTTTGCTACTAGGTAGTTCAACAGTTTTAACGGTAACACTTTCGCCGTTATAAAAATATAATTCTGTCATTTTCTTACTACGACAATACATTCGTTGTGGGGTCCACCAATGATTGTGCAGTCGTACGAATATTCCCTGTTAAAATGAATATTCCCTGACCAATCAAATATTATATAACAACTTGCTTAGTTTGCAAAATTTTCAAATATCACCCTTAACTTTAAACTTTTATCAATTTAACTATTTACCGAAATAGAAAAATTGAATAATTTTATTTCATAAAATTCAGGATCTCACATTGTCAGTCGCTCCATTTGCTCTGACAGTCCATTGAATTTTCCATCTGTTGTAGTGTCACAATCCGTCATATGACTTTACAAGTTCTGTAGATCAACACCAATCGCCCTGCTTTGGTTTGACAACGAGTCACTTTCCCCCAAAAGTGACTCGCCCACATATTGTTCGATCCGCTGCATACGGTCCTGTAATTTGGCCTTCCAATTTGTATTCGCCACTGCCCTCAGATTTTCTACAGCAACAAGCCCACAAATTTTTTGCCTTAAAAAAAGTTCTAAAGTGATTCCACCAATTGAAACCACGCTCTGATACCAATTGTCACACGGGTAAAGTCTGGCACCAAATTTTTGCCAACTTTCCAAACCTGTGATGGCCTGATTGACTTTTACAACCAGTCAGCCAACCCGTACAGTGTTGTTCGTCGCACTATTTGAACCAATAACACATACACACCCTATTTGTCTTTCTATTGTTAGGACAAGTAATTTGCAAGCAATAATGAGTAACACACGAATTTACAGAAAAAACACCCAACCTTTTATTACACTCTTAATAAACTAGGAATTCGCCCAAATACTTACAAAATTCAGCTCTTTAACCTGTTTTTTCTGATGTCTCTAAACCATACTACTTTTTGTGCACCTAGTACTGGCTATTTATAGCCTTGTGGTCAGTTAACACCCCCAATTGCCAAGAGGTTTGCACCACTAAGGTGCTGCAAACAAAGGGGTGGCAGTTCCCCCAAAACTGCCCATGAATAGGTCATGTTAACAAGTGCCACACATTTTGGGTCCCAACCATGCAATCTGATGTCTGGCCATGTTCCCATTAACTAGTTGTTGTCCTCAACTACTGCTTGGTCAGTTTACCCACCACAGGTAACTGCCACAATTGATGTCCAACACCTTCCCACCATCTGGTAATCGCCCATAACTACCTTGCATTTTCTTGCCAATAGCTGTCCACTTCCTGACACTCTTCCCCCTATGTCTTATGCAATCTGGCACCACACCATCTGCACACAACTGCTCCTTGACCCACCCAAGTTGCATTGAAACCACTGTGCATGCCAAACATGTGTACGATCTTGCATCTTCAGCCCCCATCCCAAAGATGTCTAGCACTATCTTGTGCTCTGCCCAACACCTTCTGTTGTCACGCAGCCCAACGCTCAGCGTTGTTTGGTACCCCTCGTAGCCCAATTCATAGTGTTTCCTTTGCCACCAACATAGCCCAACACTGACTAGTCTGAACCCATTCACCTTTTTGGCATGCCAGACCTTGCCTATGACATGCCCACGTTTAGCCCACCTCGTGTGTCACCAAGCAACTCGTCCGTTAGTCCTTGGTCCTAAACCAACCGTATGCCAATCCCAACCTTGACATTCATTTGCCTAGCATTGTGCCTAGGCCTTCCTTGTTCGTGCCCAATCCATGTCTAAGTCATAAACGGGTCTTCGATCCATTAAGCCACATATCCATTTCGTTAGCATTTTTGTAGGGGAGCCCAATCAATGCCTAAACATGCCCCACGCATTAGCCATGACATCCTGCTCATGACCCCAGGTGACCTTCACGGAGTACCCCCCTATAGTAACACTTAAGAAAATATCCAAGTTGCCACCAACATACATCAAGTGTGTTTGAGGAGTTATAACGTAAGTCCCCTAGAACTTATATTTTTTTGACATAATGCTCAACTGCCTGCTAAGTGCGTCCAGTGCCCTTGGCTGTCGCATGATGCCGCACAGTGTCGCCTAAGTGATTGTCAAGGTCCAACCTTGGCATTTGGCTAAAGCCCAAATCGTAAACATTGCGCCCATTCTACATAGACGCTGCGCTTTTTGTTGTCATGACGTTCATGCTAAGTCACGTGCACAATTTAAGTGTCAAGGTGTGTCGTCGCCGTAAGGTCTAACAGAAACCATGGTTTTAAATAGTAAAGAAGAAAATAGTTGCAACAACAAACATTGAGTAATTAATATATATATATATATATATATATATATATATAAGTATATGAAAATAAAAGATAGTAGTAAGTAGATATATAATTATAACAATAAATATATTCTAAACATCAACTTTTTAATGTCAAAGTGAGACATTTTAAATTAAAAATTAATATTATTCATATAAATTTTAAATAATAAATTTTGTAATTAGTAGTATTTCTTTAATATTTTATAATGTTTATAATTGTATTGATTAAAATTAAATAAAATTAACATTAATTTGAAATTAAAATATTTAAAATAATTTCAAAAAATCAAATTTGGTCTTAAATTTCAAAGATGTTCAAAGGAGGAGGAGTACAGTTGGGCTAAATATAAATCTCCAAAAATATATAAAGCCAAACAAAAAAACCCTAGTTTATTGTTAGAAAATTATGAAATTATCGTCAACTGGATTTGAGGAAACACTTGCACACTAAGAAGTTGGAAACAAACTTGGATAACAATACCATTGAAGAAGCAAATCCACATTTGCTGTAAAACTTAAAGACCATACAAAATAGTTAAAAGTTCAAAAAAAACGAAGAATGCAAATTTCTTAATAGACTATAAGGATTTATCTAGTATCACATGGACACGATGGAGTTCATACTTCATTAAAACCACCGTCAAAGTAGAGTTTTTCTCTATTTCCAAAGCATAAAGACTGATGAGTTAAAATTATGTGCTACAAGTGCACAATGTCTATTGTAGATTTGGCAATTGCAGGTCGAACTACAGAGAATAGATCAATTCTTTAATCATTAATTAATATTTTAGGTAAATTTGAAACAAAAATGGTAGAGAAGATTTATTAACTAAATTATGCAAACTATTAATTAATAACGAAAACTATTAATGAAAAGAGATACCTAGGAATTAGAATCCACCAAATATTAACATAATAAATAATTTCTTATTTCCTAAATTAATTCCCAAATTATTTTTCCTTCCCTTTAACAATAATGATTCATATAATTAATATGGGCAAGTATAAGTTATAAAAAAAATTCACAGATGAACTATTATTTATCAAAACCTCGCAATCAATATAAAAATCATATGCAATTTATGCGGAGGAAAATATGAAGGAAAAAATAATTAGGTGTTAATTTTGGAACAGAAAGAAAATATTATTAAATACCTAATTTCATCATCATCTTAAGTATTAGAAATTTAGCTAGCCACGGAATTAAAAACAAAAATAAATAATATTAGTACTACTATTTGTATGAAATAAGAACAATAATTAAAAAAAGAATTATTATATCAATAAAAGAAAGTTACAAATACTCCATGACAGTAGTACTACACATGATTGGAATAAGAGAAAAGACAAAAGCTGTGACGCCCCCAAAATAGGTATACATCACCCATTCTGAGTCGCCAAATACATGGTACATAAATCAAATACAAACTTCTTTTATACATCGCGACAACAAATAAAGCTTAGAGTTTCTTACGAATATTGTCTCATGAGCAATATTCAAACTCAAATGAAGTCCTCATTACATTTATTATCACACTATTTCATAAAATAGTGAGGACTACTATAGCCACCATCTCGGACCCAGTCACTCTGTTCCCCGACTAGTTCCATTCGTTCTCATTTCACGAAAAGAACAATGAAAGCAAAAAAAGGTGAGCTCAACTAGCCCGGTAAGAAATATTATGACTAAGATAATGCATAATAAATTATCGTTAGCCTTCAACAATGTTAAACTAATAAAATACAATAAACATCAAGTTTAACTATAGCGGAACAAGCAATCCATTAGAAGAGTCAAGTAGAGCATGATATCTACTATCTTCTATGATTTAAAAAGTTTTTCATCAACTTTATCGCTGAGACTCAACTTAATAAATAAACCACATCATCGAATCATCCTTGCACTACGGGCCAAGGATATTCATGTAATCATCAATGGTCATGATCATACTGAATAATCCCTAGTTATAATCATACCAACAACTGTCCATCTATGCACTATAGGCCAATGAGAACTTTTACCACATCATTTGTAACATTACGGGTCATGATTATACTGAATGATCTCTGGTCATAATCATACAATCAACAGTACATCTATGCACGTAAGCCACATATGACTTTTATCACAATATAAGCATGAGGATGATGACAATGGTATAAGAATTCAATTAAAAGTAAGCAAATGATAAATTTTTAAATATTTATTACTTAATTTATCCAGAATTCAATAATGTCCAAATTGTCAACATGATACTGCTCTATGGAGTAAAATTCAAGAATAATATTGTATCAAAAAATAATTTGGACTGCAAAAAAAATCAATTTTTGTCATGAATAATTCCCCGGGTGAATAGTACCCGAGTGAATAGTACCCCGTGAATAGTACTTTGTGAATAGTACTTGTGAATAGTACCCGTGAATAGTACCTTGTGAATAGTACTCCGTGAATAGTACTTTGTGAATAGTACCATAAAAATGAATACTACTCATAGACAGTACTTCGGCATGAAAAGCTTAAAATTTAACAATAATGTACAGAAAATATCTTTGTGAAACGATACTAGATGAAGCACAAATTTCAAGTATATTCTACTAATTTCACGGAGTATAGAAGCAATACTTTAACAAAATGAGGGTATAATCAGGAATACGAAACGAAATAATATTACTCATATACTACAGAGTATGGAAGAAAATATTATTCATTATGAATACTGAAAAAAATAATATCCCTTACCTCAGAAGAAGACTGGATACTGGAATAGTGAAGTAGCAGACTTCTCTTCTTCTTTCTCTCTATAACTTCTCTCTCTCTATAAATGCTCTTGTGAGTCTTAGTGAATTGGTGAGAATGAAAGAAGAATGAGCTTCTATTTATAGGAAAATATAGTTTCGATAATTGCACGTTTTGGGGCTTGAAGTATTACAGTATAATACCTTAATCTTTTCTTTTATTTTTAATTTAGTCCTGCAAGTATTATCAAACTTGCACCACCTCCCCTAATAGTACATCATGTGAATCAATAGAACACATATGTGAAAAAAATAATTACAGTATAGTACCTTCATCTATACCTCTATTTTTAATTTAGTCATGCAAGTATTATCAACCTTGCACCACCTCCCCTAATAGTACATGCACGTGAACAAATAGTTATAAGCATGTGAACTAATAGCAATTAATTGCTCATTTATCCGATCAATTACTCGATTGGTCAATATAACCTCCAAAAATCAATTATTATCGAAATAAATGTCGATTTACACTAACACAAATAATCCCAACACAATGGAAACATTAATTTCATCTTTAATCAACACGAACTCAATCATCATTAATATTATAACTCATAATATTTAACAACCAGATCATTCCCAAGAAAAAGGGGGCTTTCCGATAAGGATTTCTCCCTATTAGCGCGCAATTGGGTGACCAAACTCCTTTTCTCGACAGAACTTTCTAGACATCATCAATATTGCAAATAATAATATGAATAACTTTGTCGTCTCAATTATTGATTTAATAATATAAAATATTAAGCAAACGATACTGTGACAATAATTGAATCCATAATATGAGAGATATTATGTAGCAATAATTGAGTATAACTGAGTGACTTCTCACGTAAGTATCAATAATCAATACCGTGTGCTACTATGCAACCACGCGTATGACGCCCCCAAAACAGGTATACATTACCCATCTTGAGTTGCCAAATACATGGTACAAAATTCAAATACAACTTAATTATACAACAGTCGTGTAAAATACAACAAAACATAATGTAATAGTTTTAATAAGAATATTGTCATCTAGACAATATCCACACTCAATGGAGTTCTCATTACAATTATTATCACACTATTCCATAGAATAGTGAGGACTACTAAAGCCACTTATCCTGGACCATCACTCCATTCCCTGACTCGTCCCAGCTATATTCTCATTTCCTGAAGAGAACAATGAAAGAAAGGGTGAGCTCAACTAGCCCAAAGAAGAAATATTATGACTAAGATAATGCGAATAAATTATCCTTAGCCTTCAACGATATAATAAGCGATAGAATACAATAGACAACAAGTTTTAGATCAACAACTGCAGCGGAAATAAGCAATCCATTAGAAGAGTCAAGTAGAGCATAAAATCTACTATCTTCTATGATTTAAAAAGTTTTTCACCAACTTTATCGCTGAGACTCGACAATAAATAAACCACATCATCGAATCATCCTCACACTACGGTTGAGGATATTCATGTAATCATCAATAATGCGTGATTATACCGAATAATCCCTGGTCATAATCATACCAACAACTGTCCATCAATGAACTATAGGCCAATGAGGACTTTTACCACATCATTCGTTACATTATGGTCATGATTATACTGAATAATCCCTGGTCATAATCATACCAAGTCCATTTATGCACGTAAGCCAAAGATGACTTTCAACACAATATAAACATGAGGATGATGACAATGACATAATAATTCAATAAAACAAGTTCTAGGATAAATTTTAAAGATTTATAATTTAATTTATCCAGAAATCAATAACGTCTAAATTGTCAACATGATACTGCTTTATGGGGTAAAATTCAAGAATAATATTCATGTACCAAAAAATAATTTGAATGAGAAAAGAAATAAATTTTTGAATAGAATAAGTACCCGTGAATAGTACCCTATAATAGTACCCGAAACCACGAAAAGTGTCCCGAATACCCGAATGAATGATACTAGAGTGAATAGTAATCGGTGAATTGTAACTAGCTGAAAAATAGTAACTCGTAAAAAAAAAAATACCAAAAGAAAATGATATTTCATGGCGAGTACAAAAGAAATGATATCTCATACAAGTATAATAGAATATACTGAAGCTATGAATGGATTTTCACCCGCCGTGCAGTAATCCACGTGACGGATCATTTCCACAATTTAATAAAGAATGAATACGAAGGATCATTCACCATGCATCGCAGTAATCCACATAGGCAAGTTATTCCAATAGAATGATAAAGAATGGAATAACGGAAGAATTCACCGTGCATGCGATAGAATCGCATGTATCTGAGTTATTCCAACGAATAATAAAGAATGGAACCGAGTCATAAGAATCCGCTTGAAACAGGATATTCCAACGTAATAATAAAGAATGGAACCGAGGTCGTGCGTAATCCGCATGCAGACGGGATATTCCAATAGAATAATAAAGAATGGAATAACAACGAATTCACCGTGCAAAGAATGCGATAGCCTTACAGAGCATGAGTTATTCCAAGAAATAATAAAGAATGGAATAACAAAAGAATTTTACCATGTATGCGGTACTTCGCATAGACAGGTTATTCCAACATAATAATAAAGAATGGAATAACAACCCTTATGAGTATTAAAAAAAAATAACTCTCTTCATGAATACGAAGGAATAATACCCCTTACCTTAGAAGAAACTGGATACTGGAATAGTGAGGTATCAGACTTCTCTTCTTCTTCGTCTCTATAATTTCTCTCTATAATAATTGCTCTATAGCTTTAGTGAATTGGTGAAAAATAATGAAGGAATGAGCTTCTATTTATAGAAAAATATAGTTTCGATTATTGCACGTTTTGGGACTCAGAATATTATAGTATAATACCTTCGTCTTTTCCTTCATTTTTAATTTAGTCCTGCAATTATTATCAAACTTGCACCACCTCCCCTAATAGTAAATCTTGTGAATCAATAGTAAATCATGTGACTCAATCATTCTAAACATGTGAAAAAAATAATTATAGTATAGTACCTTCATCTATACCTCCATTTTTAACTTAGTCATGCAAGTATTATCAATCTTACACCACCACCCCTAATAGTACAAGAATATGAATCAATAGTACACACATGTGAACAAATAGTTATAATCATGTGAATTAATAGTAATTAATTGCTCATTTATCCGATTAATTACCCGACATGTCAGTATTACTTCCAGACATCAATTAATATCGAAATAAATGTCGATTTCCACTAACACTAATAATTCCAACACAATAGAACTATATCTTTAATCAACACAAACGTATTCATTATTAATATTATAACGCACAATATTTAATAACCAGATCGTTCTCAGGAAAGAGGGGGCTTTCCGATAAGGATTTTTCCTTATTGGCGCGCAATTAGGTGACCAAACCTCTCCTTGACAGAACTTTTAGACATTGTCAATATTTCAAATAATAATATGAATAACTTTGTCATCTCAATTATTGATTTAATAATATAACATATTATACAGATGATACTGTGATAATAATTGAATCAATAATATGAGAGATATGATGTAGCAATTACTGTAGTAATAATTGAGTATAACTGAGTGACTTATCACGTAATCATTAATAATCAATACCGTGTGCTACTATGCAACCACGCGTATTCATCGTACTTTTTTACTACTGAAAGTAGTTCAACAATTTTAACGGTAACACTTTTTCCGTTATTTTTATAAAATGATAATTACATCATTTTCTAACTACGACAATACATCCAATTATGGGGTCCACTAATGATTGTGCTTGTCATCGTCTATAATATTTTCGTTAAAAAGCGAATACTCCCCACCAATCGAATATTATATAACAACTTGCATACTTTGCAAAATTTATAAATACTACCCACAACTATAACACTATCTCAAATCCACACCATAATATTCAAAAAAATATTTTGAGAAAATTAAATCTTTATTCATAAAATTTGGGGTCTTACAATCTCCCCTCCTTATGAAATTTCGCCCTCGAAATTTACGTACGTACCTGGTATGCCGAAGAGATGAGGATACCTTGACTTCATTTCAGATTCTAACTCTTGAGGTATAACCTTTGAGTGTTGAATACGATCTTTCTTATCCAAGATTTTAACACGTATCTCCTCATACGTTAAATCATCTTCTATCTCGTCTAGTTCTAATTTAATAACGTGGTTCGGGTCATTCACATATTTACGTAACATCGATACGTGAAAAAAAATGTTATGAACACGCGACATACTTGGCGGTAAAACAAGTCTATATGCCACAGTTCCTACTCGATCAAGGATTTCAAATGGGCCAATTAAATTGAGGGTTGAGATTTCCTCTATTCATCGATTCTTGCTTCTAGAATAACGCCTTCTTGAACCTTCTTCTTTATATTCATCAGCTTCAGGTGTGTAGTTTGAGCGGCTTTAACTTTATCGATTAAAGTCGATTCTAATCGTATATTCGTTATCTTCAAGTGGGCCACTAGAGTCTTTAACTCTATCTTCATCATTTGTAATTTATACGAAATGGGTTTTTGTGTTAACAACATCGCACTCATAAACGCATACGATCTTCTACTCAACGCGTCAGCTACCACGTTCACTCTTCCACAATGATATTGAATGGTATAGTCGTAATCTTCAACAGCTCGATCCAACGTCTTTGGCGCATGTTATGTTCGTTCTAGGTGAAGAAATATTTGAGGGTTTGAGAAATGGGTTTTGTACTGGGGTCAATACAAAATTTGATTTCACGCTATAGGGGTAGGCTAGGAAGTCTTCAGAAATACGTTAGGAAATTTATTAACAATAGAAATATCATTCAAAACTGTGACTCTCATCCAAGACTTGGATAGCACATTTAATGAAGGTTTCTCCTAACGGAGTTTCAACCGATAAGTCAAAGTCTAATCTCTTCGGAGTCAAATTTAAACGTTGAGCGCAAGCAAGAGAGATAAAATAATGGGTAGAACCAGTATTTAATAAGGTATAGACTTCGCAAGAATTTATAATTAACTAACCCGTGCTAACTTTGTTCAGGTTACTCACTTTTTGAGAAGTCAAGAAAAACGCTCTCCCTAAAACCACTGACTTTGTTTTGTCCGTATCCGCCTTTGGTGCCACCGTCCCAGCTGGACTTGACTTTGGTGCACGAAAAAATTGGGCTAAGTGACATTCTTTTCCACAATTGTGACATGCTTTGGACTGCATCACACAGTTTGGACTGATATGTCCCTCCCCTCCGCATTTGAAGCATACAATTGGTGGTCGCTCTCCTTCCTTCAAAACAGGTGTTGGTGCTGCTGTCTTTCCATCATTGTTGAACCTTCTCTTCTTGAAATTTCCACTCCTATTATCTTGGCCATGATTACCACCGAAGTGGTTACCATTCTTGGCATGGAAATTTCCCCCATGATGGTTATCATTGTTCCGATGGTCGTTGCCACCGGTATGATTATTATCGTGTTGTTGGTTGTTGCCTTTTGGTTGTGCTGACTCATTATCGCGCTCCAATAACTGAGCCCTATTCACAACATCTGAATATAAACAAAGTTTGTGAGAAATGAGATATTGACGTAAATCGGGTTTCAAACCTCTTAGAAACATTCGCGTCATTCGCTCCTCATTATCAACCAAATGGGAAGCAAACCGGGATAACTTCACAAATTTAGCCTCGTATTGCGACACAGTCTTATTATTTTGCTCCAACTTGATGAACTCCACCTCCTTTATGTGACGAATACTTTCGCGAAAGTACTTGTCATTGAACAACTCTTGGAACTTCTCCCAAGACATCTTGAGTGTGTCGAAATTTGGAGTACGTTTCTGATTTCCACCAATGTCGCCTCTTCACGCAACATAAAGGTGGCAAAGGGAACCTTTTGCTCCTCGGAGCATCCTAAGACATCAAATATCTTGGTGATCTACTTTAACCACGTCTCCGCCTTAAGTGGTTCTGGATTTCCCAAAAACTCCGGCGGTCCCAGCTCCTTGAACTGCTTAGCGGTGACCAACTGTGGGTTGCCATTGTTTCCACCTACATTATGAACATGAGTCTCTCTCGCCTGATGTTGCATGAATTGCATAAAGCCTCTGATCATCCCATCGTTCATCATCTGATCGGTGTTGTTGTTTACCTGAGGATTATTGTCTTCCTGTTGCACATTATCCTAGGTATTGATCGTTGGTGACTCAACGGTCTCATGTGCTTCATTGCTGATCTCAACATTTTCAGATGCCATTTTCAAACACTGTCACAAAACAAGGGTTAATTAACATATCACATATTATCCCTATACTCTGATCGACCAATTAAATACCAAATAAACTTAGGTAGGTCATACTAGCGAAGGAATTCCCCGTCTCTCCCCTCCTAGTTCTTGTCTCCAATCTCAGCCAGGGATTATATCCCTAAGCTTTCATACAAACTGTGACGCCCCCAAAACAAGTATACATCACCCATCTTGAGTCGCTAAATACATGGTACAAAATTCAAATATAACTTAATTATACAACAATCGTGTAAAATACGACAAAACATAATCTAATAGTTTTAATAAGAATATTGTCACCTAGACAATATCCACACTCAATGGAGTCCTCATTATAATTATTATCACACTATTCCATAGAATAGTGAGGACTACTAAAGTCACTTATCCTGGACCATCACTCAATTTCCTGACTCGTCCCAGCTATATTCTCATTTCCTGAAGAGAACAATGAAAGAAAGGGTGAGCTCAACTAGCCCAGTAAGAAATATTATGACTAAGATAATGCAGAATAAATTATCCTTAGCCTTCAACAGTATAACAACTGATAGAATACAATAGACAACAAGTTTTAGATCAACAACTGCAGTGGAAATAAGCAATCCATTAGAAGAGTCAAGTAGAGCATAAAATCTACTATCTTCTATGATTTAAAAAGTTTTTCATCAACTTTATCGCTGAGACTCAGCTTAATAAATAAGCCACATCATCGAATCATCCCTGCACCACGGCCAAGGATATTCATGTAATCATCAATGGTCATGATTATACTGAATAATCCTTGGTCATAATCATACCAACAACTGTCCATCAATTAACTACAGGCCAATGAGGACTTTTACCACATCATTCATTACATTACGGTCATGATTATACTGAATAATCCCTGGTCATAATCATACCAAGTCCATCTATGCACGTAAGCCAAAGATGACTTTCATCACGATATAAACATGAGGATGATGACAATGACATAATAATTCAATAAAACAAGTTCAAGGATAAATTTTAAAGATTTATAATTTAATTTATCCAGAAATCAATAACGTCCAAATTGTCAACATGATACTGCTTTATGGGGTAAAATTCAAGAATAATATTCATGTACCAAAAATAATTTGGACAGAAAAGAAATAAATTTTTCGGGTGAATAGTACCCCGTGAATAGTACTCCAGGAATAGTACTCCGTGAATAGTAGTACCCCTACACGAAAAGTGTCCCGAATACTCGAGTGAATGATACTAGAGTGAATAGTAATCGGGTGAATAGTAACCCGCGAAAGAAAAAATACCAAAGAAAATAATATTTCACGACGAGTACAAAAGAAATGATATCTCATACAAATATAATAGAATATAAAAAACTGCAAATGGATTTTCACCCGCTATGCGGTAATCCACATAGACAGATCATTTCCACAATTTAATAAAGAATGAATATGAAGGATCATTCACCATGCATGCGGTAATCCATAAAGATAGGTTATTCCAACAGAATGATAAAGAATGGAATAACAGAAGAATTCACCAGGCATGAGATAGAATCAGCATGCGAAAGGTTATTCCAATGTAATAATAAAGAATGGAACCAGGTCATGCGTAATCCGCACAGACAGGATATTCTAATAGAATAATAAAGAATGGAACCAGGTCATGCGTAATCCGCACATACAGGATATTCCAATAGAATAATAAAGAATGGATTAGCAACAGAATTCACCAGGCATGCGATAGACCACACAGATAGGTTATTCCAACAGAATAATAAAAAATAGAATAACAGAAGAATTTCACCATGTATGCGGTACTTCGAATAGACAGGTTATTCCAACATAATAATAAAGAATGGAATAACAACCTTTGCGAGTATTGAAAGAAAATAACTCTCTTCATGAATACGAAGGAATAATACCCCTTACCTTAGAAGAAACTGGATACTGGAATAGTGAGGTAACAGACTTCTCTTCTTCTTCCTCTCTATAATTTCTCTCTATAATAATTGCTCTATAGCTTTAGTGAATTGGTGAAAAATAATGAAGGAATGAGCTTCTATTTATAGGAAAATATAGTTTCGATAATTGCACGTTTTGGGGCTCAGAATATTACAGTATAATACCTTCATCTTTTCCTTCATTTTTAATTTAGTCCTGCAATTATTATCAAACTTGCACCACCTCCCCTAATAGTAAATCATGTGAATCAATAGTAAATCACGTGACTCAATAGTTCTAATCATGTGAAAAAAATAATTATAGTATAGTACCTCCATCTATACCTCCATTTTTAACTTAGTCATGCAAGTATTATCAATCTTGCACCACCACCCTTAATAGTACAAGAATGTGAATCAATAGTATACACATGTGAACAAATAGTTATAATTATATGAATTAATAGCAATTAATTGCTCATTTATCCGATTAATTACCCGATAGGTCAGTATAACTTCCAGACATCAATTAATATCGAAATAAATATCGATTTCCACTAACACTAATAATTCCAACACAATGGAACTATCAATTTCATCTTTAATCAAAACAAACGTATTCATTATTAATATTATAACGCACAATATTTAACAACCGGATCGTTCCCAGGAAAGAGGGGGCTTTCCGATATGGATTTCTCCTTATTGGCGCGCAATTAGGTGACCAAACCTCTCCTTGACAGAACTTCTAGGCATTGTCAATATTGCAAATAATAATATGAACAACTTTGTCATCTCAATTATTGATTTAATAATATAACATATTATACGAGATGATCTTGTGATAATAATTGAATCAATAATATGAGAGATATGATCTGACAATTCTTGTAGCAATAATTGAGTATAACCGAGTGACTTATCACGTAAGCTTCAATAATCAATACTGGTAGTGCTACTATGCAACCACGCCATTCTTCGTACTTTTACTACCGAATAGTTCAACAGTTTTAACGGTAACACTTTCGCAGTTATTTTTATAAAATGATAATTTTGTCGTTTTCTAACTACGAAAATACATCCGTTGTGGGATCCACCAATGATTGTGTCGTCGTACGAATATTCCCTGTTAAAATGAATATTCCCCGACCAATCAAATATTATATAACAACTTGCATACTTTGCAAAATTTATAAATACTACCCACAACTATAACACTATCTCAAATCCACACTATAATATTCAAAAAAAATATTTCGAGAAAATTAAATCTTTATTCATAAAATTTGGTGTCTTACAACGTGTATTACTGTACTTTTACTACCGGGTAGTTCAACATTTTAACGGTAAAACTTTTGCCATTATTTTTATAAAAAGATATTTCTGTCATTTTCTAACTACGACAATACATCCGATGTGGGGTCCACTAATGATTGTGCCGTCGTACAAATATTCCCTGTTAAAACGAATATTCCTCGACCAATCTAATATTTTAAAACCACTTGCTTACTTTGCAAAATTTGTAAATATTACCCACAACTATAACATTATATCAAATTCACACCATAATATTCAGGAATATATTTCGAGAAAAATTAATCTTTATTCATAAAACTTGGGGTCTTACAACCTCCCCTTCTTATGAAATTTTATCCTCGAAATTAGGGTACGTACCTGGTATGTCGAATAGGTGAGGATACCTTAACTTCATTTTAGATTCTATCTCCCAGGTCATTTCCTCAACATCGTGGTTTCTCCACAAAACTTTGACTTGAGGTATAACCTTGGAGTGTAGAATATGATCCTTCTTATCCAAGATTTTAACAGGTACCTCTTCATACGTTAAATCTTCCGCTATATCATCCAGTTCTAATTCAATAATGTGGTTCGGGTCTTTCACATATTTACGTAACATAGATATGCAAAAAACGTTATGAACACGAGACATACTTGGCGGTAAGGCGAGTCTATAGGCCACAGTACCTACTAGATCGAGGATTATAAATGGGTCAATGAATCAAGGATTGAGCTTTCCTCTCTTTCAAAATCTTGTAACTCCTTTCCATGGACCAACACGTAACAACACATGATCTCCAATATTGAATTCCACGTCCTTTCGATGAAGATCAACATAACTCTTTTGTCGATCTTGTGAGGTTTTTATACGTTGTCGGATCGTTTGAATCTTTTCCGTAGTCATACGTACTAACTCCAGTCCCAACAACATTGCTTCACCCACTTCATCCTAGCATACTGGAGAACGACACTTTCTTCCATACAACGCCTCAAATGGAGCCATGCCAACACTTGTTTGATAACTGTTGTTGTAGGAAAACTCCACCAATGGTAAGAACTTTTCCCAACTTACTTTGAAGTCAAGGACACAGAGTCTTAACAAATCTTCAAGAGTTTGAATAGTCCTCTCTGACTGCCCGTCTGTTTGAGGATGATATGCCGAACTAAATCGTAAATCCGTGCCCATAGCTTTTTGCAAACTAACCCAAAATCGTGAAGTGAATCTTAGTTCTCGATTATAAACTATGGATACTGGCATACCATGCAATCTTACAATCTTGTTTATGTACATACGAGCAAGACGTTCAAGTGTATAAGTTTCTCGTATCGGTAAGAAATGAGCAGACTTGGTCAATCTATCAACAATGACCCAAATCGCATCTATGCCTTTAGGAACCTTGGGAAGACCAGTAACGAAATCCATGGTAATGTGCTCCCACTTCCATTCTGGAATTTCAAATGGTTGCAATGGACCTTTTGGCACTTAATGCTCCGCCTTGACTCGTTGACAAGTTAGACACCTTGAGATAAACCCCGCTATCTCTCTCTTCATATTGCTCCACCAAAATGTATGTCGAAGATCACGATACATTTTGGTACTCCCAAGATCGATTGTAAACGGTGTGTTGTGCGCCTCTATCATGATTTTATACTTCAAGTTAGAATCGTTTGGAACACAAAGTCTGGAGTTGACTCGAAGCATTCCTTCTTCATCGATTCTTGCTTCCGGAATAGCACCTTCTTGCACTTTCTTCTTCATATGCATCAGCTCCAGGTCTATAGCTTGAGCAGCTTTAACTTTATCGATTAAATTCAGTTCTACTCATTTATTTGCCATCATCACATGGGTCCCTGGAGTCTTTAACTCTATCTCCATCATTTGTAAGTTATACAAAATGGGCCTTTACATTGACAATATCGCACTCGTACCCGCATATGATCTTCTACTCGATGCGTCAGCTACTACGTTCGCTTTTCCAAGATGGTATTGAATGGTATGATCGTAATCTTTCAACATCTCAAGCCATCGTTGTTTCCGCATGTTGAGTTCCATTTGGGTGAAGAAATATTTGAGGCTTTTATTATCCATATAGATCTCCACTTTCTCCCTATACAGGTAATGCATCCAGATTTTAAGCGTAAAAACGATAGCTGCCAACTCTAGATCATGAGTAGGATAATTCCTCTCATATTGTTTGAGTTGTTGTGAGGAATATGCTATGACTTTCCCATGTTGCATGAGAACACATCCTAACCCTCTGCCTGAAGCATCGCTATAGATGACAATCCCTCCGAGCCAGATGGTATTGTCAGAACACGTGCTCAAATGAGTCTTCTCCTATGTTTTTGAAAACTCTTTTCACATTCCTCGCTCCAACCAAATTTTGTATCTTTCCGAGTCAGCTGAGTTAATGGAGTAGCGATTCGAGAAAACTCTTCTACGAATCTCTGGTAATAACCAGCTAAGCCGAGAAATCTACGTACTTCGGTCACTGACTTAGGTTGTTCCCAGCTTTGAATTGCTTCAATCTTTGCCAGGTCAACAGATATTCCATAATTTGATATTACGTGCCCAAGGAATGCTACTTCCTCAAGCCAAAACTCGCATTTCTTCAACTTGGCATAAAGCTTGTTTTCACGAAGCTTTTGGAGTATAAGCCTCAAGTGTTGCTCATGATCTTCACAGCTTTTGGAGTATATGAGGATGTCATCAATAAAGACGACCACAAAGTGATCCAAATATTCCTTAAATACTCGGTTCATCATATCCATTAAGGCAGCAGGAGCATTAGTCAATCTAAAAGACATGACTAGGAATTCATAATGCCCGTACCGAGTTCTGAAAGCAGTCTTTGGAATGTCATCAGTTTTAATCTTCAACTGATGATATCTAGAATGAAGATCAATCTTTGAAAAGAATTTGGCGCCTTGCAACTGGTCAAACAGGTCATCAATACGAGGCAACGGGTACCTATTTTTGATGGTGACATGATTCAACTCTCGATAATCAATACAAAGTCGTATACTTCCATCTTTCTTCTTTATGAATAGAATAGGAGCACCCCAAGGAGACGTACTAGGACGAATGAAATCGATGTCTAACAACTCCTTCAGTTGGGTTTTTAACTCCTGAAGTTCAATAGGAGCCATTCGATATGGGGCTTTGGAAATGGGTTTTGTATCGGGTTCAAGGTCGATACAAAATTCGATTTCACGCCTCGGGGTAGGCCGGGGAAGTTTTTGAGGAATACGTCGGAAATTTATTAACAATAGAAATATCATTCAAATCTGACGTATTTTTGTTTAAATCTGTGACATGGGGTAAGAAAGCTTGACATCCATTTTTCAGTAAACGAATAGCTTTATGGCTTGATATGACAGTGATTGACTTTAGTGGCTTGGTTGCTTGAATTCGCATAATAGGTTGGTTTGGAATATAAAAGCTAATAACCTTACGAAAATAATTAATTTTAGCATGATGAGTGGTTAACCAAGCAATCCCTAAAATCACATCGAATGCAAGTATTTTTAAGGAAATAAGATCGACAGGTAATGTGTGGTTGCCGATTTGAATCAAACAAGACTTATAAACGGTGGATGTAATGAAGGTTTCTCCCAACGGAGTTTCAACAGATAAGTCAAAGTCTAATTTCTCTGGAGTTAAATTTAAATGTTGAGCGCAAGTAGGAGAAATAATAGAATGAGTAGAACTGGTATCAAATAAGGTATAAACTTCGCAAGAGTTTATGATTAGCTTACCCGTGATAACTTCGTTCGGGTTTTATCGCTTTTTGGGAGGTTACGACAAAAGCTCTCCCTTGAACTACCGACTTTGACTTCTCTGGGACGGAATTTGGTGCCTCCGTCCTAGCTAGACTTGTCTTCGTTGTATGATAAAATCGAGCTAGGTGACCTTCTTTTTCACAATTGTAACATGCTTTGGACTGCATCGCGCAGTTTGGACTGATGTGTCCCTCCCTTCAGCATTTGAAGCATACGATCGGTGGTCATTCTTCTTCTTTATCAACGGGTGCTAGTGCTGACGTCTTTCCATCATTGTTGAATTTCCTCTTCTTAACATTTCCACTCCTATTGTCTTGGCCATGATTACCACCGAAGTGGTTACCATTTATGGCATGTTTATTACCTCCACATTTGTTGTCACCGCTTCAATGACTGCTACCACTAGTATTATCGATTTTCCAGCTGCTCTCTCTTGGGTTTCAAACCTCTTAGAAACATCCGCGTCATTCTCTTCTCATTATCAACCAAGTGGGACGCAAACCGGGATAACTCGGCAAACTTAGCTTCGTACTGCGACACAGTCATATTGTTTTGCTCCAGCTTGATGAACTCTACCTCCTTCATGTGATGAATACTTTTAGGAAAGTACTTGTCGTTGAACAGTTCTTGGAACTTCTCCCAAGACATCTTCAGTGCGGCAGGTTAAGTACGCTTTACAGATTCCCACCAGTAATCTGCCTCTCCTCACAACATGAAGGTGGGAAAGGGAACCTTTTACTCCTCGGAGCATCCCAAGACATCAAATATCTTGGTGATCTGCTTTATCCATGTCTCCGCCTTAAGTAGTTTTGGCTCTCCCAAAAACTCTGGTGGTCCCAGCTCCTTGAACTGCTTAGCGGTGACCGTCCGAGAGTTGCCAGTGTTTCCACCTGCATTTTGAGCAAGAGTCGTTCTCACCTGATGTTTCATGAATTGCATAAAGCCTCTGAACATTCCATCATTCATCATTTGGTCAGTGTTGTTATTTTCTTGAGGATTATTGCCTTCCTGGTGCACATTATCCTGGGTATTGATCGTTGGTGACTCAACGGTCTTATGTGCTTCATTGCTTATCTCGGCATTTTCAGATGCCATTTTCAAATATTGCCACAAAACAAGGGTTAATTGACATACCACATATTATCCCTATACTCTGACCGACCAATAAAATAACAAATAAGCTTAGGTAGGTCATACTAGCGAAGGATTTACCCGTCTCACCCCTCCTAGTTCTAGCCTCACATCTCAGCCAGGGATCATATCCCTAAGCTTTGATTCCAAATGTGACGCCCCCAAAATAGGTATATATCACCCATCTTGAGTCGCCAAATAAATGGTACAGAATACAAATTCAAACTTAATTATACAATATGAGCTGAGATTTTTTACACGAATATTGTTTTATAGACAATATCCAAACTCAAATTCAATCTTCATTACATTTATTATCACACTAAATAATGAGGACTACTAAAACAACCATCTCAGACCATCACTTCATTCCCCGACTCATCCCAGCTATATTCTCATTTCTTGAAGAGAAAAATGAAAGCAAAGGGTGAGCTCAACTAGCCCAGTAAGAAATATTATGACTAAGATAATGCAGAATAAATTATCGTTCGCCTTCAACAGAGTGTTAAACTGATAAAATATAATAAACATCAAGTTTAACTGCAGCGGAACAAGCAATCCATTAGAAGAGTCAAGTAGAGCATACTATCTACTATCTTCTATGATTTAAAAAGTTTATCATCAATTTTATCGTTGAGACTCGGCTCAATAAATAGTATCACAACCACGAATTATCCATGCACTACGGGCCAAGGATACTCGTGTTTTCACCAATGGTCATGATCATACCGAATAATCCTTGGTCATAATCATACCAACAACTGTTCATCCATGCACTACGAGCCAATGAGGACTTTTACCACATCATTTGTAACATTTCGAGCCATGATTATACCGAATGATCCATGGTCATAATCATACCAATCAACAGTCCATCTATGCACGTAAGCCAAATATGACTTTCATCACAATATAAGTATGAGGATGATGACAATGATATAAGAATTCAATTAAAAGAAAACAAAGGATAAATTTTAAAGGTTTATAATTTAATTTATCCAGAATTCAATAATGTTCAAATTGCCAACATAATACTGCTTTGTGGAGTAAAATTCAAGAATGATATTGTATCAAAAATGATTTGGACCGAAAAGAAATAAATTTTTATCATGAATAGTACTCCGGGTGAATAGTATCCCGTGAATAGTACTTTGTGAATAGTACTCATAAATAGTACTTCATGATTAATACTTTGTAAATAGTACTTATGAATAGTACTTTATGAATAGTACCATATAAATGAATAGTACTCATGAACAATACTCCGGCATGAAAAGCTCAAAATTTAACAAGAATGTGCAGAAAATATCCTTGTGAAACGATACTAGATGAAGCGCAAATTTCATGGATATTCTACTAATTTTACGGAGTATAGAAGCAATACTTTAACAAAATGAGGGTATAATCAGGAATACGAGACGAAATTGTAAGACCCCAACTTTTATGAATAAAGATAAATTTTTCTATAAATATCATTTTGAATAATTATGGTATTGATTTGTTATAATATTAAAGTTGTGGGTAATATTTATAAATTTTGCAAAGTAAGCAAGTTGTTATATAATATTCGATTGGTCAAGGAATATTCGTTTTAACAGGAAATATTCGTACGACGGCACAATCATTGGTGGATCCCACAACGGATGTATTGTCAGAGTTCGAAAACGACAGAAATATCTTTTTATGAAAATAACGGCGGAAGTTTTACCGTTAACTGTTAAAATAACCAGTGTTAAAAGTACAGTAATACGCGTGGTTGCATAGTAGCACACGATATTTGTGGTCGTCTTCATTGATGACATCCTCATATATTCCAAAAGTCGTGAAGATCATGAGCAACACTTGAGGATGATACTCCAAAAGCTTCGTGAAAACAAGCTTTATGCCAAGTTGAAGAAATGTGAGTTCTGGCTTGAGGAAGTAGCATTCCTTGGACACGTAGTTTCAAGTCATGGAATATCTGTTGACCTAGCAAAGATTGAAGCAATTCAAAGCTGGGAGCAACCTAAATCAGTAACCGAAGTACGTAGCTTTCTCGTCTTAGCTGGTTATTATCGAAGATTCGTAGAAGGGTTTTCTTGAATCGCTACTCCATTAACTCAGCTGACTCAAAAAGATACAAAATTCGGTTGGAGCGAGGAAAGTGAAAAGAGTTTTCAAGAACTCAGGAGGAGACTCATTTCAGCACATGTTTTGACAATACGATCTGGCTCAAAGGGATTTGTCATCTACAGTGATGCTTCAGGCAAAGGGTTAGGATGTGTTCTCATACAAAATGGGAAAGTCATAGCATATGCCTCTCGACAACTCAAAGAATATGAGAGGAATTATCTTACTCATAATCTAGAGTTGGCAGCTGTTGTCTTCACACTTAAAATTTGGAGGCATTACCTGTATGGGGAGAAAGTGGAGATCTATACGGATCATAAAAGCCTCAAATATTTCTTCACTCAAAAGGAACTCCACATGCGGTAATGACGTTGGCTCGAACTATTGAAAGATTATGATCATACTATTGTATACCATCCTGGAAAAGCGAATATAGTAGCTGATGCATTGAGTAGAAGATCATATGTAGGTACGAGTGCGTTATTGTCAACGCAAAGGCCCATTTTGTATGACTTACAAAGGATGGAGATAGAGTTAAAGACTCCAGGGACCCACGTGATGATGGAAAACATACGAGTAGAACCAAATTTAATCGATAAAGTTAAAGTTGCTCAAGCTACAGACCTGGAGCTAATGCGTATGAAGAAGAAAGTGAAGGAAGGTGCTATTCCGGAAGCAAGAATCGATGAAGAATGAATACTTCAAGTCAACTCCAGACTTTGTGTTCCTAACGATTCTGAGATGAAGTATAAAATCATGATGGAGGTGCAGAACACACCGTTTGCAATCCATCTTGGAAGTACCAAAATGTATCATGATCTTCGACATACATTTTGGTGGAGCAATATGAAGAGAGAGATCGCGGAGTTTATCTCAAGGTGTTTAACTTGTCAACATGTCAAGGCTGAGCATCAAGTGCCAAAAGGTCCATTGCAACCACTTGAAATACTAGAATGGAAGTGGAAGCACATTACCATGGATTTTGTTATTGGTCTTCCCCCAAGGTTTCTCAAGGCATAGATGCAATTTGGGTCATTATTGATAGATTGACCAAGTCTGCTCATTTCTTACCTATACGAGAAACTTATTCACTTGAACGTCTTGCTCATATGTACATAAATGAGATTGTAAGACAGCATGGTATGCCAGTATCCATAGTTTCTGATCGAGACCCAAGATTCACTTCATGATTTTGGGTTAGTTTGCAAAAAGCTATGTGCACAGATTTACGATTTAGTTCGACGTATCATCTTCAAACGGACGGACAGTCGAAGAGGACTATTCAAACTCTTGAGGATCTATTAAGACTCTGTGTCCTTGACTTCAAAGGAAGTTGGGACAAGTTCTTGCCATTGGTAGAATTCTCCTATAACAACAGTTATCAAGCAAGTATCGGCATGGCTCCATTTGAAGCGTTGTATGGAAGAAAGTATCGTTCTCCAGTATGTTAGGACCGGAATTGGTACGTATGACTATGGAGAAGATTCAAATGATCCGACAACGTATAAAAACCTCACAAGATCGACAAAAGAGTTATGCTGATCTTCATCGGAAGGACGTGAAATTCAATGTTGGAGAACATGTGTTGTTACGTGTTGCACCATGGAAGAGAGTTACGAGATTTGGAAAGAGAGGAAAGCTCAATCCCTGATTCATTGGTCCATTTGAAATCCTTGATCGAGTAGGAACTGTGGCCTATAGACTCATTTTACCGCCAAGTATGTCTCGTGTTCATAACGTTTTTCATATATCCATGTTACGTAAATATTTGGAAGACACGAACCACATTATTAAGTTGGAACCGGACGAAATAGCGGAAGATTTAACATATGAAGAGGTTCCTGTTATACCTCAAGTCAATGTTTTGTGGAGAAACGACGATGTTGAGAAAATGACCTGGGAGTTAGAATCTGAAATGAAATCAAGGTATCCTCACCTATTCGTCATACCAGGTATATACCCTAATTTTGAGGGCGAAATTTCATAAGAAGGGGAGGTTGTAAGACCCCAACTTTTATGAATAAAGATGAATTTTTCTATAAATATCATTTTGATTATGGTATTGATTTTTTATAATATTAAAGTTGTGGGTAATATTTATAAATTTTTCAAAGTAAGCAAGTTGTTATATAATATTCGATTGGTCGGGGAATATTCGTACGACGACATAATCATTGGTGGACCCCACAACGGATGTATTATCGGAGTTAGAAAATGACAGAAATATCTTTTTATGAAAATAACGGCGGAAGTTTTACCGTTAACTGTTAAAATAACCGGTGTTAAAAGAAATGCGATGTCTGGCGTTAGTTGCATAGTAGCACACGGTATTGATTATTGATGCTTACGTGAGAAGTCACTCAGTTATACTCAATTATTGCTACAGTAATTGTTGCATCATATCTCTCATATTATTGATTCAATTATTGTCATAGTATCATCTGCATAATATTTTATAATTGAGACGACAAAGTTATTAATATTATTATTTGCAATATTGACGATGTCTAGAAGTTCTATCAAGGAGAGGTTTGGTCACTTAATTGCGCGCCAATAGGGAGAAATCCTTATTAGAAAGCCCCCTCTTTCCTGGGAACGACCTGGTTGTTAAATATTACGAATTATAATAATGATGATAAATGTTGTTAAAAATATTGAGGGGATTTTTATAAAGTATTTATGGACCCCCATTTACCCATTTTTCAAAATAATCGGTAAAAAATTATTCGGTATATTTTTATATAATAAAAGTTGGGCCACATGTGGGGCCTACGTGTGAATGGTTTTGGAAAAGGGGGGAGGTTTAACAATTAGAAAGGGAATGAATATTTTATATATATATATATATATATATAATCTAAATGTGTGTATATATTATGTATATATATATATATATTATAAGTTTTATTTTATTAGATTATAAATAGAATATATTATATTTTATTTAAAAGTTTT
Source organism: Panax quinquefolius (assembly GCA_020205615.1). NCBI lineage: Eukaryota > Viridiplantae > Streptophyta > Magnoliopsida > Apiales > Araliaceae > Panax > Panax quinquefolius. The sequence continues at coordinate 105,744,717 of CM035171.1, read as the reverse complement.
CGCTTTTATTAGAATATTTTATTGCATAGTCTTTGCGTAGTAAATCAAAAAAGTTCGAGGAAAATCGGTAGGAAGGTACGCTAGTGAATTAAATCGAATATTTACTTGTGCGATCAAGTGATTTTTAAATTTAAATAGTATCCTTTCCATTCTCCTATAAATAAGATGCTTAGTTAGAATTAAAAATTACACTAGAATGAGAATTCTTCTTCTATAATATTGAGCGTATTTCTTTCGAGTTTTAAAAAGCTTTGAGCGTAGAAAACAGTATAAGTTTTCTTCAAGAATATCTCCGCCCTACCAGTCGGAATACTCTACTTTTCAAGGTAAGAGATATTATTTTTGTTCAGTATTCGTATAAAATAATATTTTCTTCCATACTCTGTAGTATGTAAGTAATATTATTTCGTTTCAGATTTCAAATTCTATACTTATTTTGTTAAGTTTTGGCTTCTATACTCCATGAAATTAGTAGAATATTCTTGATATTTGCGCTTCATCCAGTATCTTTTCATGGAAATATTATTCTGAGCATTCTTGATAAGTTTTAACTTTTTTATGTCAGGGTACTATTCACGGAGTTACTATTCTCAAAGTTACTATTCACTCAGTTACTATTCACTCGGGATACTATTCATGATAAAAATTAATTTCTTTTCGGTCCAAATCTTTTTTGATACAATATTATTCTTGAATTTTACTCCATAAAGCAGTATCATGTTGATAATTTGGATATTATTGAATTCTGGATAAATTAAATTATAAATCTTTAAAAATTTATCCTTTGCTTTCTTTTAATTGAATTCTTATATCATTGTCATCATCCTCATGCTTATATTGTTATGAAAGTTATCTTTAGTCGTAGTGCATAGATGGACTTGGTATGATTATAACCAGGGATTATTCGGTATAATCATGACCGTAATGTTACAAAAGATGTGGTAAAAGTCCTCATTGGCTCGTAGTGCATTGATGGACAGTTGTTGGCATGATCATGACTATTGATGAATACACGAATATCCTTAGCACGTAGTGTATGGATAATTTGTGGTCGTGATACTAAAGAATATTCATGGTTGTAGTGCAGGGGTGATTCGATGATGTGGATTATTTATTAAGCTGAGTCTCAACGATAAAACTGTTGATAAACTTTTTAAATCATAGAAGATAGTAGATTTCATGTTCTACTTGACTCTTCTAATGGATTGCTTGTTCCGCTGCAGTTAAACGTGATGTTTATTATATTTTATCAGTTTAATACTGTTGAAGGCTAATGATAATTTATTCTATATTATCTTAGTCATAATATTTCTTACTGGGCTAGTTGAGCTCACCCTTTTCTTTCATTGTTCTCTTCCGAAAATGAGAATATAGCTGGGACTAGTCGGGGAATGGAGTGACGGTCCAGATGGTAGCATTAGTAGTCCTCACTATTCTGTGAAAAAATGTGACAATAAATGTAATGAGGACTTATTTTGAGTTTGAATATTGTCTAAAAGACAATATTCATATTAAAACTCACAGCTCATGTGGTATAATTAAGTTTATTTTTGTATTCAGTACCATGTATTTGTCGACTCAGAATGGGTGATGTATACCTATTTTGGAGGCGTTGCAGAAATAATATTACTCACATACTACAGAGTATGGAAGAAAATATTATTCCTTATGAATATTGAACAAAAATAATATCCCTTACCTCAGAAGAAGACTGGATACTGGAATAGTGAAGTTGCAGACTACTCTTCTTCTTTCTCTCTATAGCTTCTCTCAACATAATTGCTCTTGTGAGTATTAGTGAATTAGTGAGAATGAAAGAAGAATGAACTTTTATTTAAAGGAAAATATAGTTTCGATAATTGTACGTTTTGGGGCTTGAATTTTTACAATATAGTACCTTCATCTTTTCCTCCATTTTTAATTTAGTTTTGCAAGTATTATTAATCTTGCACCACCTCGCCTAATAGTACACACATGTGAATCAATAGTTCCATACATGTGAATCAACAGTAAATTTGCATGTGAACTAATAGCAATTAATTGCTCATTTATTCGATTAATTACCTGATTGGTCAATATAACCTCTAAAAATCAATTATTATCGAAATAAATGTCGATTTTCACTAACACAAATAATCCTAACACAATAGAAATATTAATTTCATATGTAATCAACACGAACTTAATCATCATTAATATTATAACTCACAATATTTAACAACCAGATCATTCCCATGGAAGAGGAGGCTTTCCGATAAGGATTTCTCCCTATTGGCGCGTAATTAGGTGACCAAACCCCTTTCCTCAACAGAACTTTCTAGACATCGTCGATATTGCAAATAATAATATGAATAACTTTGTCGTCTCAATTATTAATTTAATAATATAAAATATTATGCAGATGATACTGTGACAGTAATTGAATCAATAATATGAGAGATATTATGCAGCAATTACTGTAGCAATTACTGAGAATAACTGAGTGACTTCTCACGTAAGCATTAATAATCAATACCGTGTACTACTATGCAACCACGCGTATTACTGTACTTTTACTACTGGGTAGTTCAACAGATTAACGGTAAAAATTTGGCCGTTATTTTTATAAAAAGATATTTATGTCGTTTTCTAACTACGACAATACATCCGTTGTGGGGTCCACTAATGATTGTGCCGTCGTACGAATAATCCCAGTTAAAACGAATATTCCCTGACCAATCGAATATTTTAAAACCACTTGCTTACTTTGAAAAATTTGTAAATATTACCCACAACTATAACATTATATCAAATTCACACTATAATATTTAGGAATATATTTCGAGAAAAATTAATCTTAATTCATAAAACTATGGGTGACAGTACTGTGTATTGACACTCATTTTTCCAGGTATTTGTCCCATGATTATCCTCTAACAACGAAGGTTATGTGATAAGAATTACGTACTAGACGGTAAAGAATAGTCTCACATCGGTTGTAAATACAACATGGTGTAGGTTGATATACATCTTTGAAAGTAGTATGCATACAAATCAATCATATTTGATTGTAAAGTATATACTTTGTAAACAATCTTATTCATTTATTAATAAAAATATTTATTTATTAAAGATATTTAATAAACCCATAGTTTTAAGCAATATTTTTAGAATCATGATGAGATCATGCTAATGAGATCTAAATTTTTAAATAGCTTAAAAACTAAAATGTTCTCAATCGTTGGATTACTAAAAAGTGGATTAGTGAATCCGGATAGATTGGTACATACGTTACTTGCTCATAGAATGAAAAGCAAGTATGTAGATACTTGTTGAAAAATAAGTTCAGTGAACATGGCTCGCTAAGAAATACCTAATGGAGTTTTACTTGCCTTTCAATAGGAATTTCTGTAGTGATAGTAGTATAAGTGATCCTTAGACTTGAGATCATCATATATAGTATCTTGTGTATTTAATGATCAATAAAAAATCTATCGCTTCTTGTAAAAGGAATGAATGTCCTATGTGATTCGATAAATGACAACTTAGAAATCCTTGGCCAATGTGGAATGAAATTAAAAATGAGTTTCTAATTTGTATTATTTGGAGTTGTGCATTTTTTAATCGAAATACATATAATTAAATAAAATAAGACTTGAAAGTAATTTCATGTTTTATATTTAATTAGGACATTGTATGGTAGAATGATTGAATTGTACGGTAACTATTTATTCAAAAGTTCTTTTAAAATTAATGTTGAAATCTATATTATCTGAAAAGTCTTTGATCGCTATGGAGACTTATCCTTATTATAGAATAGATGTTATTTATTTAAATAAATTAATAGTTTAATTTATTTATTTAAATAAGATTAGAATTGTTCTAATTGATTTATTCATGTTGATTTAATATGGAGAACCTAAAAGGTCACACCATAAAAGAAAAATATTTATTTAAGAAGTAAATGTCATAATCATAATAATAAGTTAAGTGTATTTAATTTAATCTATTGTAATAGAATAAATTAAATAGCTTAATATTATTATTTAATATTTTAGAAATATTAAATATAAATTAATAAGAGGAGTCTTATTATTATTATTACTATTATTATTACATTAATTCCTAAAGGGGTTTCATAATTAATTAATAAATGTACTCTCAATTATTCTTAATTGGATTAGGAGCCTAATTAATTAAAGGAGTTTAATTAATTAAATTAAAACCCTATTCTAAAAGGTTTAGGAGGGTTGCCTACATTTATAAATAAGAAGGTCTTATTATGGATGTCGACGTCGGGATTTTTATTTGTCCCTTTTCTGTTCTTGTCTTTTGGTATTCTCATGTTAGGTGAGATTGGTTTGAAAAAACAAGTTGTGAAAAGGTCCGACATGCATATGTCGATGAGCGGACTGTAAGAGTCGCCAGTTGATTTTTTAAATGGTTGTACCAACACAACCGAGAAAATGTTTGCATATTGACTCAATAATGTGACACTGCTTAACGGGTCTGTGAAACCGAGACTCGTTAGGGTCCGGTGACTTGGTTATGCGGAGGGAACGTGTTAGGCACCCCCCGACATCCGTGTTGCCACGGTAACAGCCACTTTTCAATTAAACTGTTATATAAATGTGTGTGTGTGTGTGTGTGGATCAATGTGCAATTATTTGGAAGTAGTGTTATGCCTCGTTTGTACCTATATACAAAGGGTTTGAATTTTGTATAAAATTTAGTTTTAACAAGATATAGCAGTGATATTTTGTAAAAAGAGGTTTTTCAAATCCTTGTGCTCAATAGTAATTAAGGCCTTTGATACATCCATTTTATTATGTGTTCGGCTTGATTGCTTTTATTTTTGAGATGCAAAGCATCTTCGAGAAAATAATATACATAGCAGTGCCGAATTCCTTATGGGCATGAGAACCATCTAAGAAATTCGAACAATGCGAATAATTTACAAGCCGTGTACAGCTGAAAATGTCCATCACGGGAAACGAATCTAGATTCAGTAGACTGAATATGTGATCACATGATTCCTAGGCTCACATGATGTATCAATTTGTATGAAAGCTGTAAACAGTTATATATATATATATATATATATATGTGTGTGTGTGTGTGTGTGTGTGTGTGTGTTCGCGCGCGCGCGCAAGCAATCAACCACCACGAAGCACCTCCATGGGGGATTGCAAATATAAATAAAGCAGTAAAAACCAATCAACCACCACGAAGCACCTCCATGGGGGATTGAGAAAATGTAAATAAAGCAATAAAGCGATCAACCACCTCGAAGTAAACTCTAGGCGGGACAAAAATGTAAATAAAGCGGTAAAAAGCCACGAATTAAACTCCAGGCCAGACTAGAATGTAAATATATATATATATATATATATATATATATATATATAAAAGCGGTAAACGCATCGGATGTGAAATCCAGGCTCAATCAAAAAGAGTTTGATAGCAACAACATATATATAAGTATTTATATATATATATATATATAAGTGGTAAACGCTCCGGATGTGAATCTAGGTTCATCGAACAAAGTTCAACAACAATTTATATATATAAGTATATATATATATATAAGCAAATAAACGCTCCGGGCGTGAGTCCAAGCTCAATCGAGGCATAACTCGATAGTGTTAGTCCATATATATTAATATATAATATATATATATACAAAAATAAATAAAAGCCACAGACCGAAGTCTGGGCATACACACGCTACTCGACTCTCAATGTGAAGAACTATGTGTGCATAGTACTTGAGAAATGCTTTAGAAAGTGTAAGAAGACTTACAGTGGACTGCCAAAGAAGGCTTCAATGACTTTAAATGGATGAACACTCAGCTCCCGCCGATAAAAATATAACAATAAAGAAGCTCACAAGTGTTTAAAATGAGAAAGCGCTCAATTTATAGTGTGTACAGAGCAAATTGGACAGGGCTTCCTCGCCTTTTCTCTATGCAAAATGGCTGCCCCAAGCCCTCTATTTATAGAGGGGGGAGCCGTAGATGCACCTACAGCTGCCTGGGGTGCCCCGGGTTCCGCGAGTCCCACCGTCTCTGAAGTACGTGCACGCGTGCAACATGTTGTCCGCACGAACTTTCAGAACTTCAATCCGAGCATTCGATCGAGGTGTATAAGACCTTTTACGGCATGTTGTTGTCGAGAGCTACACAATGACATGGGATTAGAGGTTGTACGAAGTCAGGAAGATGGGACCATGCCCTTGGTCTTCAAGCTTCAAATTCTATCCGGTGTGCTGTTTTGTGCAGTAGTCACTTGGGATTGGAGCTCTTTAGTTCTTGTAGGACATTTCTATGTAAAATGTATGTTAGGATGTTTGTTGAGACGGCGCAATGGGATTGGGATGGAAAAATGACGATTCTTCCCCTCACCGAGGTTATCTCTGGTTTGAGCTGTTTTTAGCGGTCTTTGTTCAGGGTTATCTCTGAGATTGGACTGCTGCAGGTGTTGACCGTCCTCAAGGTTGTCTCTAAGGTGTGCCTCTGGGCTTCGGGAATGAGTGCCTCGGGGTTATCTCCGAGTGTTGAAGCTGTTTGCATGGGTTTGAAAAAGGCATTTTCGGGGTTATGTCCGGAAATGCAACTGCATGCCTCGGGGTTGTCTCCGAGATTGATACTATCTTTCTCGGTGTTGTTTTCGAGACTGAGACTGAGTATCTCGGGATTATCTCTGAGATGAAACGGTCTTCTTCGGTGTGATTTCCGGCATTTGGCCTGCATTCCTCGGGGTTATCTCCGAGGTTAAAAACTGAAACTCCTGGTGTTATTTCCGGGACTGAGCTGGATGTCTCGGGGTTATCTATGAGATGGTAATAACTGAATATCCCAGGATTGTCTCCAGGATTGAACTGAGCTGTCTTCCAGGGTTATCTGTGACACCCCCAAATCTGGGTACTTCAATTCCCACGGGATTTGGTGTTCACTGTCCAAACATCATGTATCTATCTACCCATAATAAATGAAAAACCATAAATAGATAGAAATAAATCCTCTCCTTATGGAGTTACAACATCTGAAAATAAATACATCAATCTCAGGTCATACTAACCTTAAATTTCAAATGCGGAAACATAAATAAATATTAAGTCTTGTACAACTTAAACATAAGTCTGAAACATAACATAACAAATAAACAACAAGTCTTCATCACTTGTTAACTTTGCCCTTGCCTTTACTAGAAGAAGGCTCATCGGACCTTTCGTTCTTAACTGCAATGTTATTATTACGCAAGAGTGAGCACGATTGCCCACAAGTATAATAATATAACAATAAAATAATAACATGCGAATGAATCAATAACTCTTGAAATAAAAAAACTTGGCTTTTGAATCAAGAATGAATAACAAGAATCAAAAGAACTTCTGAGGGTCATAAGACCTTGAACTACGTCCTAGGTTGCCAAATATTTATACTTGAAACCTTTAACAGTCATAAGACTATGGACTCTTATTCTCGTACTTAGGGGGATCAGCCCTTAGTACCATATTGTGCACAATATCTTAACGCTAAAGCATTATTAATCCCCTATAACAAGGTTGTTCATCTCAGTTTGACATTAGAGTCCGCACCAAAGAAAGTTTGGTTTGGATAAGCTCAACAATGGTTCTGAAATTTAGAACGTTCATCAACTATAGACTAGTCGAATCAATAAGGGTTCGCTAGTCTTACAAGGTTCAACAATAATTGATATTCAATTTGAATAATAAAGTTCAAGATGTATACAATCGAATAAGTATTGTATAACAGGAATCATGCTTTTAAAGAATGATAACATCTAATATGAAATCTTGACTTGAACAATAATAAACAAGATAGAATAAGGAACTTGTTTTATGTAAAGAAACAAGGTTTAGGAACTTGGCTCGTGCATAGGCTAAACGATTACTACTTCCGTTCACCACAAATCCTACACACATACCATATGTATTCACGACATTCATTAGTTACATTTTTACTTAATTATTTAATATAAACTTCACTTTATTTAACGAATCATTACCTTTCTAATTTAATTACTTAATAAAATTAGAATATTTTCATTCCTTACTATTATTACACTCGAATAAATTATTTCATAATAATTTTTATCGAATATTTATTTTATTCCATAAATATCTCAATTAAAATATTTACTTTATTTTATAAATATTTTAATAATAATTTTCATCGAATATTTATTTTATCCCATAAATATATCAATTAAAATATTTACTTTATTTTATAAATATTTTAATAATAATTTTCATCGAATATTTATTTTATTCCATAAATATCCCCATTAAAATATTTATTTTATTTGATAAATATTTTAATTAATATTTTTTTTATTATTATTATTTTATTTTTATTTTTTTATTTATTAGTTTGGTAACGCCCGCCGGGGGTGAGGTTACCCAGACTCAGTTTCTGCATAACAAGGCCAAATTAGGCCAAAAAATCTCTCACAAGTTAATATGTTCTCTTGAAGAACACAGAACATGGTCATAACTTTCAATTAAATTATTTCTACACGAATTTAGATATACCCAAACATTGTCATACACATATAACTATTACTTAACCCTTCTAGCATAATTTTAACATGTTAAAATACATAATTTTGCATAATCAAAACATATAAATTATTGTTCTTGATTTTCTTGAAAGTTTTCAACACAAAACATGAAAATCAACATTAAAGGTTCATTATAACACTAAATCTGTTCATTTGGAGTTTGATTCCTTCGTTTTAACATGCATAATTATATTCAAGTGTAAATTTATGATACCACTTATGATTATCGTGTTAAATTTGGTATGTAAGGCCATATGGCCGTATTTTCATACTCTGTAATTTTGAAGAACAACGTACGACATAATTTTTATGAAACTGAAGTTATGGTTTATACAACATAGTAAAAACATACTACGTTAACATATTAACACATACATGTATAAATTTATGATATAACTTATGATTATCGTGTTAAATTTGGTATGTAAGGCTATATGGCCATATTTTCATACTTTGTAATTTTGAAGAACAACATACGATATAATTTTTATGAAACTGATGTTATGGTTCATACAACATACAGTAATACATGTTATAATAACATCTTACCACATATATAACACATAATCACTACCCTTTTCCAATTACAGAAGTTTTAACAAAACTTAAAGTCATTTTCATGAAAACTTTAACAATCGTAAAAAAGAGAAATTGGGTTGAAGAGATTACCCTTAAACAATTCTTCTGACTTTCACGCTTTTCTACAATATCACAATAACTCACACTGTTTCTCTCTAATTCTCTGAAATTCTCTCTGATTCTCCTTTTCCAGACTTAACAAAACTAAAAGACTTAACAATAATAGAAGACGTATATAATATTTTGAAACTGACGCAGTTGTGGTTAGTTAACCGATCATGGGTTAACTGCCCTCAACCACCCCTAATGCCTTGTTTGGCTAACCTTACAAGAATTATAATCATTTAATTTAATAGATCTTTTATAATATAGTTTAATAATATTACACCCATTTACACAATAATCAAATATCTTATTTATTTTATATAAAATATAATAATTTCTCATTAATTCATATAGTCACAAAATTAAATTTCTCATTTATTAATTATGTCAAATTATTAAATCTCTAATTAATTATTAAAATAACATTATGCTTATTAAATATTTTATTTAATTCAATAAGCTCACATAATTACATACTTTGAATAATAAAATTCTCCACATTAATTTAATAAATATAACACATATAATTAAATTAATCTACCACAACTTCATCAATTAATTATTTAATCTAATAATTAAATCATCGAAAATATTTATTTAATTCAATAAATATTAAAATTAAATTACAAAATCTCGTTTGTCACATTATCTCTGCAAGACGATTCTGCCCTGATGCACTGTTAGTAACAGGTATGCAGAAAATTTCGAGTGTCTACAATGGATTAGGTTACGCACTTTATTCTAATAGTTGAGAGAGTACACATAATTCTATAGAGATAAAATCTAAGATTTTGCCAAACATTCATATTCTTAAATACTTGTTCTTCCTCAGTGGATCGCCTCTAGAGGCCAAACACTTGAGTGACTAACATTGATCAAATGAAGGATCAAACCTAGTGGATTCAAGTTGAACGTGAAAAGGAATTGGAGGTGAACTCGTACAAGAGGAAGCTAGTTTCTACAAGGGTATGAATCTGATCTTTTTTTTTTATTAATTGATAGTTAAGCATAAAGTATGATCGTGGTGATGGTTTGTATGAAAATTTTAAATTTTGTTTCATCGCGCTTCCGCTATGTTTATGTGATTTGATTACGTAATCGCGCTATGTACAAACCTACAGTCTTAACCTCACCCCTTGAACAACTAGCTTTTTAAGGTGGGTCAAATGAACTAAGATTTGTTTCATCGGTGTTTTCACTGAGAGTGTATACTTGTACAAGTCGGGACCGATAAACAGGACGACATGTGGAAATAGTAATTAGGGAGCCTCTCATACTAAAATTCCACTCAACAAACAATTATCCTAGGAGGAACGACCTTTCTGACCGGTCCAAAAATATTTTTTTGCTTTGACTCTCAAAAAATGTATAGTATTTTTTTCAACTGAAATTTTTACAAATTTTAGTGATTTTGGTGTAATTTCGATACATATAAAAAATAGTGTTGTACAGTATGTGCAACACTGCTTTTTATATGTATCTAAATTACATCTAAATTACTGAATTCTATAAAAAAATTAGTTAAAAAAATATTATATATTTTTAGAGAGTCAAAAAAAAAAATTGAACCGTAGCTAGACCATCGGAATGGACGGTCAATGTAGAAGTACTGCTCAACAAAAGTCCGCATAAGGTTATTATATTAGTCCTACCAAGCTACACACAGAACATAACTAATACTACTATCAATCCATATATATAAATACAGCACAACCAATTAATTTGAAACAATTGACAATCAATTTCAAAATTCGGTGAGTCAATCCCACTTAATTTACTGAGTTAACTCGGTTCAATTGAAGAAGTACATTACTTTTTATACGCATTTTCCAATTCTTTCAAGAATGTTTCCTCTTCCTCCCCTTTTCTTCTTCCAATTTCAGTTTCTCTACTTTTTGCAATTATTTTCATCTTCCTCTTCTTCCAATTTTAGTCTCTCTACGTATTCGCTATGTTCCTTCTTTCCCTCCATCACAAATCTCGATCTCCTCCCCATCCCATAAAACCCTAGAATTGGGTTGCAACAACAACTTCTGACCATAAACGATATCAATGGCGGCGAGAGGATGAAGGATGGAGCAATTCGATCGTTCGATTTTTGTTCACAAGCGGTTAATCGGTGAGTATCTTTGAGATGCTTTTGATTCCATAATTTCTCTTACAATGATTGTAATTCTAAGTGATGTAAAAATGAAGAACAACCAGAATAATCGAATTGAGCGCAGATTAATTCATAGCTCACATCTATTTACTTTGTATTTCAGGTACGTATACATACATATAATATATATCAATTGGTGTATGTATTAGCAGATCGGTAGAATAATCTGATTGAAGTTTTTTGTTAATTTTTGTTTTGCAGGCTTTGTGAATAATTTTGAGTCTATTAGAGTAAATCGTAGAGGTCAATTAACCATGTTTGCGCGAGTTTTTGGCAAACCTAAGTGTTGGGTCATGATATTTCTCCCATTGGGCCGAATGGATTGGGCCTACTTATTCAGTTAGTCCACTGGATCTTCACTATAGGGTGTTGATATTATTGGGCTTAGTCACTACCTTATTTCTGTTAAGCCTTACAAGATCGGATCGGGTTAGTGGATTGGCCCATCATATATTTTAATATCTCTATCTTTGACTTATAATGATGAAAAAGTATGATGGTTGACTAAAATACCTGCCATGCATTAATGTGGATGGGATCATAGCCGGCCGGCGATAGAAACAGTGACCAAAAGTAGTAGATAGACTACATGCGATTTCGGCAGACCCATCGGATCGGTATGTGTGTCGACAAGATGAGTGAGTGTACTAAATCCCGCAAAGAGAGTATAACCTAGCAAGGAGGTCTTCGCAAACAGGTATGACTTCATTCATAATCACATACACACACCTGAGAATTATTATCTCTCTCAATACACTAGACATTATATCCTCCATTGTTAACCTTGTGAACACGTGATATCGACTCTCACGCTGAAGCTATCCCCACCGGAACAGTAGTCAAGCTTGTGGTGTTTATCGTGTTTACTGTGCAGGATCAGGGCGTCTTACGTGATTGGGACATGGTAGAAGATCTTGGCGTTAACATTGGCGCTAGAAGGAGGGGAGAGTTCTAGTGTTTTTGAGTTATCAATCACAATCCTTCCAACTGTTCTACATCGAAAGTTATGTTAAGGATCGTCTGGGTCCTTATAAAAGTGCTCTCGAGAGTACGGCTTCCAAGCATAAATCAGGGGGTTCTCGTTCGAGAGCCCACGGTGAAGCTTCCAAGATGGTTGGTCTTTCTTTAGCGACAAGGAGGCGTGATCATGGCCGGGCGCGAGTATAAGGCACCACTTAGAACTCATCACCGAAGTGGTCGATTTATAAGATAAAAGCCAAACTGGTGAAGATGGCAGATGGAGCAGATAGAGCTTTGGAGGTTCTCTTGGAGCGGAGTGAGGATGTAGTGAAAGCGAGAGGTAGTAGCCGAACAAATAAGCAAGGATATAGTTGTGCGATTCTTGGATTCACAAGTCGAGGGACAAAGTATTCAATTATGTCCAGTCTGAAATATGTGGTACGCCTAAAGATGGACAACCGTGAGTTGGAAAGCAGTCTATACACTTTGAGGACATGTCTCAAGGTGATCCTCATGACCAAAGAAGACCAAAGAACCGTATTCCTGAGCATCCGAAGAGGGTATTCCGCCCTATTGGTCTTCGGGATTATGGTCGAAGCAGAGTAGATGAAGATCCAATGACCCATTCTCCGATTGGCCAAAGAGGGTATTCCGCCCTATTGGTCTTCGGGATTATGGTCGAAGCAGAGTAGATGAGGACCCAACAGCCATTTTCCTGATTGACCGAAGAGGGTATTCCGCCCTATTGGTCTTCGGGATTATGGTCGAAGCAGAGTAGATGAGGACCCAATGACCATTTTCTGATTGATAAAGAGGGTATTCATACTATTGTTTCTCGGGATTATGGTCGCAGCAGAACAAAGGAGCGGACAGGAGGATATTCACCGAGAATGCAAAAAAGGCACTCTGCCTTGAATGTTCTCGCCACAGCGAAGGACTCGTCACCAAAGCAGATCTATAAGCCGCACTCCTGGAAATCCGAACACTTCGGTAAATATTTCCAAGGTCGATTGACATTGTGGTCGGACAATTCTTTTCTGAAGCTAATAATAGTTAAAGAGAAGTTGTGGAGTCCGATAAAGCCGTTGCAATTCTTCAGCAGAAGCAGAGCTCGTGGACATTGCATGCAGATGGATATTCTATTTCGGACATCAGTACAACAGGCTATCAAAGGGTCGATCACAATAACAATTTTACTGCCGATGCATTATCAAAGTTGGCCACTATAGATGCTTATAACTTTGATGACAGATGGCGTCTTTCCTTCGGATCAGATGCTGGCAAAGTAGACCAAGTGCAAGAGTGTCAATTTTACTCTCATTGATGAGAATCTTTATCAAAAGACCTTTTTCGTCATCATTGCTCAAACATTTGGCTCCATCCGAAGCAGAGTATGTTCTTCGGGAAGTTCACAAAGACATTTATGGCGATTATTTGGCTCGAAGTTGTTAACCTACAAAGCACTTCGGCAAGGATATTCTTGAAAGAACTGGGGATTCAGCACAGAAAGACTTCGGTGGCTCATCCACATTCACTTTTTCACAATTGATCCTGTTCCTATTTGTCCTAAGTTCACAATGGTGTAAGGAGGTATGGTAGGACTCGCTGGCCATTCGATGGCAGCCCACTTATTTGTTACCCCGTGTGGTAGACAAATCCTATGTTCCTATATTAATTTTACCAAGGGTGGTAAGTCAATGGTCACTATTGATCCTGCTCCTATTTGTCCTAAGTTCACATGATGTAAGGAGGTATGGTAGGACTCATTTGGCCATTCGATGGCGTGACCACTTATTTGTTACCCCGTGTGGTAGACAAATCCTATGTTCCTATATTGATTTTACCAAGGGTGGTAAGTCAATGGTCACTATTGATCCTGTTCCTATTTGTCCTAAGTTCACAATGGTGTAATGAGGTATGGTAGGACTTGCTGGCCATTCGATGGCAACCTTATTGACAGGAGTGTCCTTATGAATTTGTGACCCTGTGTGATAGACAAATTCCATGGTCTTTATATCTTGGTCCTTATATAATTGTTTCACCCCGAGTGGTAAACAAAATTCCGATAGTACAAAGAGGATCAGCCAAATTCATCTGACACATGACCGATCTCACACTTTGGAAATGATAAGTATACATTACTTTATTTTGTTCAAGTGTTGAGTTCAGTTCATTCAATTCTGTTCATTAAATTCTATCCATTAAATTCAGTTCACTTCATTTCATAAATTAACTGTTACACGCCTTATCTAGTTTATGTCCTAAGTTAAGTTCATACAGATTAATTGATACTGAATTATTGATAAGAAATGTTCACACAGAAGTAATAAGGCATGAAGTTGATATTTCATTAAATATTAACTGTTCACATAAAGTTAGAATTTTCACAGAAAGTTCTATAGCTAAAGGTAAAGGGGAGGTCATCTTCTGGCTTCTTCATCATCACAGATTTCATCTACTTCGGCATTACATATGGTTGATCTCATCGTCCAGATCGACGGATTTTCTGTATGCTACTTGGATTTCTTATGAAGGTCTTCGGTCAGTGGCGGACTCAAATTCTTAAGGGCCCGAAGCTCTTTGAGCTCTTCTTCAAGCTTCTGACGATGTACCAGATGCTTTGATCCTTTAGCTTGACAGATCGATATTTATATCAGTGATGACCCGATGAGTGGCCTTGGTCATTTTCAGTTCTTCTTTGACCTTGTCGATATCCTTCCAGAGGCACTTATTATTGAGGAGAACAATGTCAAGGTTGTTTCTTTCTTTTTGCCAACCACGAGACGAATGGCTTTCTCCCTTCGGGTGGCATTCTCTTCAGCATTCTCTTCGTTATCCTCTTCGGCTTCTTTGTATTTGAGACGGAGGTACCCGAAGACAGTGTTTACTTGCAGATGACCAATATTAATCGATCAGTTCAGATTGATGGTCAAATCTCAAGTTCCTTTAGTCTGGTATTTCACTCCTTCACCCATAAGTTCCATGATGGAATTATTGCTGAACCGATGATCATCGGTGTCGCCACAGCTTCGGGCCTAGATTCATAAGAAAATGGTTTTTGTGGCGAAGGTCTGAGTTGTTCGGGAGGCGGTGAAATATTTGTTGTTGTATGTTCGGCTGGAGTAGGCTCTTCAATTGGACTTTCGATCTTAATTTATGATGCTATTTGATGTTCACCAGATGGGCTTCGGTAAACCGTATTTTGGGTCTTTATTGGTCTTATTATAATTCTTTTTGTCCTGAACCGATGCCATTTATAGTTTCCTATTAAACCTCCTATTTAATAAAAAACTAGGGGGCAATGTTGGGTCGTGATATTTCTCCCATTGGGCCGAATGGATTGTGCCTACTTATTCAGTTAGTCCACTTGATCTTCACTGTAGGGTGTTGATATTATTGGGCTTAGTCACTACCTTATTTCTGTTAAGTCCTTACAAGATCAGATCGGGTCAGTGGATTGGCCCATCATATATTTTAATATCTTTATCTTTGACTTGTAATGATGAAAAAGTATGACGGTTGACTAAAATACCTGCCATGCATTAATGTGGATGGGATCATAGCCGGTCGGCGGTAGAAACAGTGACCAAAAGTAGTAGATAGACTATATGCAGTCGGCAGGACCCATCAAATTAGGGGGCTGTGTCAGATAGTAGTGAGTGGCAGGGTAATCCGGGCAAAGAGAGTATAACCTAGCAAGGAGGTCTTCGCAAATAGGAATGACTTCATTCATAATCACATACACACAACTGAGAATTATTATCTCTCTCAATACACTAGACATTACATCCTCCATTGTTAACCTTGTGAACACGTATCTATCGACTCTCACGCTGAAATTTATCCCAAATAGACGGTAGTCGAGCTTGTGGTGTTTATCGTGTTTACTGTGCAGGATCAGGGCGTCTTACGTGATTGGGACGTGACAGAAGATCTTGGCGTTAACACTAAGCAAGAAGCAAATGCCGTTGCAACCTTAGACAAGTTAAATGAGGTATTTTAGATTAATTGTTTTGTTAGAATTAGTTTTCTGATGTAGTTTTGTTAATATGAGTGGAATATGGTTGGGTTGAAGTTTTTTGGCAATTTATGGAGCTTTTGAGTTTACAACACCTGCTTCTGATGATGTAATTTATCAACCAATAAAAATTGTAATTGTTTACTTTTTTGTTGATGTGAAATTGCCTAAGCTGTGGATATATTTCATAAAGATGGTATTTTTTTAATTATATTGTTTCATGTTCTTTGTTGGGTACCTAGGGCTATTATCAAAATATAAATGAATATATTTATATATATAGGTGAAGGGATGATATTTCTTTCTATTTCCTTTTTTTAACCCAAAGTGAGAAAGTTAAGGGCAATGTTTGACTACATAATTTAGTCTTGAGGTTATCCATGAAGAAGGGAACCTAAAATTACTATATTATTACAGCAGGTAAAGAGGTAGTAAGCTCACTACTGTATATCTCAGGACTAAAGAAAAACTATGCAATATCTAGATGGTAAAAGGAGTTTTCTCAAACATACTAGGTAAAAATGAGATTGGGTTGTGAGTGGTCGTCACTTTTCATCTTTGCATTAGTAGGTGTGTTTTGACAACAACACAGGGCATGCAAAAGATTTATTGTTGTAATTTTAAGTTCGGTTTTAGAAGCGGTTTTAAATAAAAATATGTAGATGTTTTGGAATATTTGGGTTGTGGTTCATGACTTCTGAACGCCCGATGTTATTTCCATGCTAACAAATGAAAATGTGGTTGATATGAAACATGATTGAGTATGTATGTGATTAATTGTATGTGAGTTGAAGTTTTACATTTAGGAAAAGTTTTGTTCTCTTTAGGAGGTTTCAATTGTCAATTTTGTAATTTTAATTCAAATCGTGAAAGCGGTCTCTATTATGGTTTGCTCGATCTGGAAGAATCACCATCATGGGGTCTCAAAATGTGAACAACTTCAAGAAATTAGAGCACATTGACAAAGGCACTTGCGTGTAAAACTAATTACTAGGTGAACTTTTTATATGAATTCTTCTTTTGCTTCATATTTTTGAAATTAATTGTTGCAATATGTTTATTTGTTGGTAGTAAAATGAAGGGGAAAAAACTTAAATATATGTTTTGATCTCAATTATTAATTTTTCATTTCGTTTGTATAGTCTATAACTTTAGGTCATATATTCTCATTGTCTTCATCTTTTACTAATTACCAGGTGAGCATTTTTATATGAATTCTTCTTTTGTTTCATATTTTTGGAATTAATTGTTGCAATATGTTTATTTGTTGGTAGTAAAATGAAGGAAAAAAAACTTAAATATATGTTTTGATCTCAATTATTAATTTTTTATTTCATTTGTATAAGTCTATAGCTTTAGGCATGTATGATCTCATTGTCTTCATCTTTTAATTTTATTTTGAACTTTCTTATATTATAGCACTGCAAGGCCGAGGGCTCGAGATCTCGAGTTAATTTCAAGGTATGCTGCATCTGCGATCATAATTTATCTATTATCAATGTTTGAAATCATGACATTTCTATTTGTTTCTTTTTTGGACTATGGAGTTAAGTCTAATCAAGGATGATGCTACTGTTTTGATATGGTAATATTTTGTTTTATGTTAGCTCAAAATCACATGTATTAACTCAGCCAATTAACTTGGTTAAATTAAGTTGATGTTTGGCTAATGTTTTTGGGTACTATTGGAGCCATTGGAGATGGCATGTCAACAAACTGTTTATTAGTATATGTTAGCCATCTTTTTAATACCTTGGGTTATGGTAAGACTCTACAAAGTCATGGCAACTTTATGGCTGAGATTAAAAATGTGCTTTACTACCTTCATTTCTAGCTATAATCTTAAATTTTTCTTTTTATATATTGCTAGCTAGCTTAAAGAGCTCTCTTTTTCTCATCTTTTTTATTTTTATATTACAAATCTGATTTATATTTTGTATACCTGGGATTAGAAGTGATGGTGGTCGCTTTTATAGGTAAATATATAATCTCTTTCAACTATTTTTCCCTCAATAAGTGGTATATAGTGTAAAACCCCAACTTATTATTAATGAAATTTAATTTTCTCTATTTATTATATTAAAATAGTAAGGGTTGATTTGATTAATGTGGATAGTTAGGGGTAAAATACATAAATACTTCAAAATAAGCAAGTGGTTATAAAATATTCATTGTTGTTTGGGAATATTAGTTTGGTCGTGGAATATTAAATCTTTGTCGGGAAATATTAAATAGGGCCAAGCAACGACCATGTGTGGAGCCCATGTGCTTGAAAGCGATTGGATGAAGAAAGCGATAAATATAAGTGGTTTAAAAATAACTAGCGTAGTTATTCTCAATTAATCTTGTTAAAATACCGGTGGTTTAAACACACGATGCCTAGCACCGGTATTGCACCAATTATTGATTCTTACGTGAAGAAGCACTTACTCGATAATGGTTACGATAATTCTTTGTTCGATTATTTTATTGAGTTAATAATTCTTTGCGTTGATATTTTATATTGTTGTTGTTTGAATAATTGTCATTATACAATATTTTTCATTATCGAAGCAATAATTCATATTATCTGAATAATATTATTAGATAACATTATTGGCAATGTCGAGAAAGTTACATCTAAGGAGAGGTTTGGTCACCTAATTGCTTGCGCCAGAAGAAGAAATTCTTATTGGAAAGCCCCTACTCTGAGGAGCGATGCGGTTGTCGATATTGTGATTACGTCATATTATTTGTGAATAATTAATTATTGATTCATGTGATGAGGAAAATATTGATTTTATGTGGATATAGATGGAGAAAAATTTTAATGTGACAATTGTTGAAAATTGAAATTTTATCTTTTTCTGATAAAATAATTCATTTAAATATATTATTATATTTTAATAATATAATAATGGTGATATTTTTACAACGAATGTGGGATATATGAGTATCTGAGGAGGAAGAGTATTTTTGTTGCAATAAATGTTTAAAACATGTTAAACATGTCGGTTGGACCCCATTTATTGGTTTGAAATTTGATTATAGCACAATAAAATCGTCCGTTTGTGGATTTGGTCCAATTTCTATTTGGAATTTGGAAAAACTTTCTTCTGCAAAGTTGTAGAGAATTGAATTTTCTATAAAAACACGCGAGATTCGAATTTTCTGATGAAAGGGCTATTTATTATGAATTATTGAAGTTCCGAATCTCAAAATAATTGATTTTTGGAAGTTTAAAATATTTAAAATTAGAAAACGTTTTTTCATTATGGTGTGTTACACATGTGGGTTGAATGAGTTGAATTCAGTTCTTGGAAGGTTAGCGTAGGAAATTTTATTATAAATAATAATATTATATTAAATTTTACGCTTTGGTGTTCTAAAGCATTTTCCTATAAATAGGGTGCTTGGGGTTAGAATTGAAAATCACACCGAAGCTGAAGTTTTCTCTCTCTATATTATCGAGCGTATTCTTGTGAGTAATTTGAGTATACTTTGAATATTGTTAGGCAGTGCAAGTTCCTTGACCTTATACATTATTCCAAATTAAATCTTAATCTTTCGAGGTAAGGGATGTTATTTTCTTCTCGAATGATATTATTTCTTCAATATCATTATCTTTGAAATATTGGTTGAAACTTTTTATCAAATTTGGAACTTTTCCATGTCGGGGTTACTATTCATGAGTTACTATTCACGAGTTACTTTATTCATGAGTTCTTATTCACGAGTTCTTATTCACGAGTACTATTATTCATGAAGCGTGAAGATGTTTTTTTGGGAAATTTCTATCTTTTGGTGTCGGAGTTACTATTCACGTATACGGCACTATTCACGTATATGACACTATTCACCGAAAAATAAAATTTCTTCTTTTTGTCCAAAATATCTATTCTGGATACTAGCTTTGATTGTATCCATGTTTTGATCATTCTTGAATTTTACACCACTATGATTATTTTTGAGGTATTTTTGAACATGGATAAAACAAAGTACGAATCCTTAATCCTTAATCCTTAATCCTTGTCATTTTGTTTCATTGGATTCGTTTCTTTAAAAATATTTTTCATCATCCTCAGTCTTAAATGATGATATTATTGAATATCTTTGGCCTGTAGTGCAAAGATGAATGATTTCTGAAGAATATCTTTAGCCGTAGTGCAAAGATGAACAGGTGTTTAGATGAACATGACCAACTGATGAATATCTTTGGCCTGTAGTGCAAAGATGAATATTTGATTCCAGATGTATATTGATTGATGTTACAGGGATAAAAGATAGACGATGAACTTTTAAATTCATACATAGAAGATAGTAGTTTGCATTCTCTACTTAACTCTTCTAATGAATTATTATTTCCATTGCGAATATTGATTTAAAATTTGTTGTCTATTGTATTCTATTAGATTTTTCCCTGTTGAAGACTAACGGTAATTTGTTGTATATTATCTTAGTCATAATATTCTTTCTTGGGCTAGTTGAGCTCACCTTTTTCCTTTTGTTCCATTTTTCTTCTCGGGAGGCGAGAATATAGCGAGATGCAGCCGGGTATGGAATGAAGGTTTTAGAAAGAATTGTTTAGTAGTCCTCACCATTTTGTAAAATAATGTATCAATAAATGTGATGAGGATTTATTTGAGTATAGATATTGTCTAGAAGATAATATTTGTATTCAAACTCACAGTTTCTTGTTGTAATAATAAAGTTGTAGTTGTTTACGTACCATGTATTGACAACTCGGAATAGGTGATGTATACCTATTTTGGGGGCGTCACGGTTAATTATCGAGCTTAGGGATATGATCTCCAAGCGGAGATCGAGGAATAGAACTAGAAGGGAGAGACGAGTAAATCCTTCGCTAGTGTGTCCTACCTAAGCTTATTTTTTTAGTTAGTCAAGATATAAGGATGTTATGTGATATATTGATTTCCTTAATTAACCCTTGTTTTATGACGGTGATTTGAGAATGTCGTGAGAATATTAACAATGGAAATGAGACCGTGTGGAGGCCTTTACTCACCAACGAGGAGAACGTGCAACAGTCGGCAATGTTCCTCCCGTGAACAACACCACCGAAAGCGATGATGAGCGAGGGGATGTTTAGAAGCTTTTTGCGATTCATGAAAAAAATCGACGAGGGAGACTCGTGTTCAAAATACAGAGGAGAAATGATAGCAATTCACGGGTTGTCACAAACAAGCGATTCAAAGAGTTGGGACCACCGAATTTAAGGGAAAGCCAGATTCGATCATGGCGGAAACATGGGTCAAGCAAATTACCAAGATATTCGATGTCTTGGGATGCGGAGGAGCGAAGTTTCTATTCGCCACCTTTATGTTCCGTGGCGGCGAAGCGCAGACTCTTGGTGGGAGTCTGTGAAGCGTACCCATCTAGCCGCACTTTTCAAAGATGTCTTGGGAGACGTTTGAGAACTATTTAATGACAAATACTTTCACGAAAGTGTTAAATCGTATATGAAGGAAGTGGAGTTTATTAGACTAGAGCGTAACAACATGGCGGTGTCTCAATGACGAGGCAAAGTTTGCGAGTTATCCGGTTTTGCACCTCATTTGGTGGAGAATGAGGAACGATGACGCGGATGTTTCTTAGAGGTTTGAAACCCGACATACGTCGATATCTCATTTCTCATAAATTTTCTCTCTATTCGGATGTTGTAAATGTGGGGCTCAATTATTAGAGCGAGATAACGAGTACTACCAACTGAGGGACCACAATCGAGGATCGTACCGGAGATAGCGATCAATGTAATAATGATAACCAAACGGAGAAAGAAATAGAGCGGACAATTTAGACTTTGACCTATCTGTGGAAACTCCGTTAGGAGAAACTTTCATCACATCCATTTGTTTATAAATCTTGTTTGATTCAAGTTGGCACCATTACCTTACATTGACCTTATCTCTTTAAAGATACTTGCTTTTGATGTGATTTTAGGGATTGATTGGTTAACTACTCATCATGCCAAAATTGATTGTTTTCGTAAGGTTGTTAGTTTTCATATTCCTAACCAACCTGTTGTATGCAATTCAAGCAACTAAACCATTAAAATCAATCAACATCATATCTAATCATAAAGCTATTCGCTTATTGAAAAAGCGGATGTCAAGCTTTCTTAGCCCATGTTATGGATTTGAATAAAGACACGTCAAATTTGAATAATATTCCTATTGTTATTGACTTTCTGATGTATTTCTAGAAGAACTTCCGGTCTACCCCGAGCGTGAAGTTGAATTCTTTATTGATCTTGAACTTTGATACAAAGCCCATTTCTAAAACCCCATATCGAATGGCTCCTATTGAACTTTAGGAGTTAAAGGTCCAACTACGAGGAATTGTTGGACATCGGTTTCATTAGTCTAGTACATCTCCTTGGGGTGCTCTGTTTTTATTTGTAAAGAAGAAAAGACGAGTATGCGACTTTGTATTGACTATCGGGAATTAAACCATGTCACCATCAAGAATAGGTATCCTCTACCTCGTATTGATGACTTGTTTGACCGATTGCAGGGCACAATTCTTTTCAAAAATCGATCTTAGCTTACGGATATCATCAATGAAGATTAGAATGAGGATATTCAAAGACGCTTTAGAACTCGACACGGGCATTATGAATTCTTAGTCATGTCTTTCGGATGACTAATGCTCCTAACGACTTTCATGGATATGATGAACCGAAGTATTTAAGGAATATTTGGATCGGTTTGTTGTTGTCTTTATTGATGACATCCTTATATATTCCAAAAGTCGTGAAGATCATGAGCACCATTTAAGTTTGGTACTCTAAAGGCTTTGTGAAAACAAACTATATGCCAAATTGAAGAAATGCGAGTTACGGCTTGAGGAAGTAGCATTCCTTGGGCACGCGATGGTGTCGAAACATGGAGTATCTGTTGATCCGTGAAGATTGAAGCAATACTGAAAGTTAGAACAAATCAAGTCATGGATCAAGTACGTAGCTTTTTGGGCTTAAATGGTTATTATCGGAGATTCGTGGAAGGGTTTTCTCGAATCGCTACTCCATTAACTTCATTAACTTCGGAAGGATACAAAATTCGTTTGGAGCGAAGAATGCGAGAAGAGTTTCCAAGAGCTTAAGAGGAGACTTATTTCGCACTGTTCTAACAATACCATCCGGTTCGGATGGATTTGTTATCTCTGACGATGCTTGAGCAAAGGGTTAGGATGTGTTCTCATGCAACGTGGGAAAGTCATAGCCTATGCCTCGCGACAACTTAAAGAGTATGAGAGGAATTATCCTACTCATGATCTAGAGTTAGCGGCCGATCGTTCAGCTATTAAAGATATGGAGGCACTATCTATATGGGGAGAAAGTGGAGATATATTCGGACCATAAAAGCCTTAAATATTTCTTCACTCAAAAGAACTCAACATCTGGCGGAATGACGTTGGCTCGAGCTATTGAAAGACTACGACCACACTATTCAATACCATCCCGGAAAAGCGAGCGTGGTAGTTGACGCGTTGAGTAGAAGATCATATCACGAGGAGCGAGTGCGATGATGTCAAGTATCGCGTAGAGCCAACTTTAATAGAAAAAGTTAAGGTTGCTCGAGCCACCGGCCTTGAGGCGATCGTGTATGAAGAAGAAAGTACAAGAAGGAGCTATTCCTAAGAGAATTGATGAAGAAGGAATACTTGAGTCCACTCTAGACTTTGTGTTCCTAACGACTCGATTTGAAGTACAAGATTATGATGGAGGCACACAATACACCATTTGCAATCCATCCTGGAAGTACTAAAATGTATCGTGATCTTGACATACATTTTGGTGGAACAATATGAAGAGAGAGAGATTGCAAAGTTTATCTCAATGTGTTTAACTTGTCAACGTGTAAAGGCGGAGCATCTAGTACCTAAGGGTCCGTTGCAACCACTTGAGATTCCGAAATGGAAGTGGGAACACATTACCATGGATTTCGTTCTGGGTCTTCCTACGGTTTCTCGGGGCATCAATGCTATTTGGGTTATTGTTGATAGATTAACCAAGTCTACTCATTTCTTGCCGACACGGAGACTTATTCACTTGAGCGTCTTGCTAGTATGTCGTGAATGAGATTGTGAGGTTGCATGGCATGCTGTATCCATAGTTTGGGATCGTGACCCAAGATTCACTTCAAGATTTTGGGTTAGCTTACAAAAAAGCTATGAGCGCAGTTTACGATTCGATTCGGCATATCATCCTCAAAGCGGACGGACAATCGGAAAGGACTATTCAAACTCTTGAAGATTTATTAAGACTACGTGTCCTAGACTTCAAGGGCGGTTGGGATAAGTATTTACCATTGGTGGAATTCTCCTACAATAACAGATTATCGTGCAAGTATAGGTGTAGCTCCATTTGAAGCATTATATGGACGAAAAGTGTCGCTCTCCGGTATGTTGGGGCGAGGTGGGTGAAGCAACACTTGTTGGGACCCGAGTTGAATACGTATGACTACTGAAAAAAGATCCAAATGATTCGACAACGTATACAAACGGGGACAAGATCGACAAAAGAGTTATGCGGATCTTCATCGAAAGGGCGTAGAATTTAGTGTAGGGGATCATGTATTATTGCGAGTTGCTCCATGGAAGGGAGTTACAAGATTTGGGAAGAGAGAAAGCTCAATCCACGATTTATTGGTCCATTTCAAATTCTTGACCGAGTAGGAAATGTAGCCTATAGACTCGCGTTACCTCCAAAGTATGTCTCGTGTTCATAATGTGTTTCACATATCCGTACTTCAAAAAATATGTGAAAGACCAAACCACGTTATAGAGTTAGAACCCACGAGATAGCCAAGACTTAACGTATGAGGAGGTACTGTCAAGATTTTGGATAGGAAGGAGCATGTCCTACGCCAATGAAAGGTCATACCACAAGTTAAAGTTTTGTGGAGGAATCATGCTATAGAGAAAAAATGACACAGGAATTGGAAACGGAAATGAAAGCGAGGTATCCTCACCTTTTGAAACACACCAGTATGCGTCGTCGTCGATTTCGAGGGACGAAATTTCATAAGGAGGGAGGTTGTAAGACCCCAACTTATTATTAATGAAATTTAATTTTCTCTATTTATTATTTTAAAATAGTAAGGGTTAATTTGATTAATGTGGATAGTTAGGGGTAAAATACTGCAAATACTTGAAAATAAGCAAGTGGTTATAAAATATTCATTGTTGTCGGGGAATATTCGTTTGGTCGTGGAATATTAAATGCTTGTGGGGAATATTAAATGCGACGGTAGCGACCATGTGTGGGCCCCATAACGAAAAGCGATTGGATGAAGAAAACGACAAATATAATTGGTTTAAAAATAATCTACGTAGTTATTATCACAGTTATCTTTGTTAAAATACCCGGTGGTTAAAACACGAAGCACACCAGTATTGCACCAATTATTGATTCTTACGTGAAGACACTACTCAATAATGGTTACGATAATTACTTGCTCAAAGATTTTATTGAGTTAATAATTGATGCGTTGATATTTTATATTGCTATTGTTTGATAATTGTCATTATACGATATTTTTCATTATCGAAGCAATAATTCATATTATCTGAATAATATTATTAGATAACATTATTGGCAATGTCTAGAAAGTTACATCTAAGGAGAGGTTTGGTCACCTAATTGCGCCAAGATGAAGAAATTCTTATTGAAAGCCCCTCTTCCTGAGGAGCTACTTCGATTGTCGATATTGTGATTCTGTAATATTATTTGTGAATAATTAATTATTGATTCATGTGATGAGGAAAATATTGATTTTATGTGGATATAGATGGAGAAAATTTTAATGTGACAATTGTTGAAAATTGAAATTTTATCTTTTTACGATAAAATAATTCATTTAAATATATTATTATATTTTAATAATATAATAATGGTGATATTTTTATTGAATGTGGGATATATGAGTATACGAGGAGGAAGAGTATTTTTGTTGCAATAAATGTTTAAAACATGTTAAACATGTCGGTGGACCCCATTTATTGATTGAAATTTGATTATAACTTTATAAAATCGCTTGGTTTATGGATTTCGGTCAATTTCTATTTGGAATTTGGAAAAACTTTCTTACTGCAAAGTTGTAGAGAATTGAATTTCCTATAAAAACACGCGAGATTCGAATTTTCGATGAAAGGGCTATTTATTATGAATTATTGAAGTTCCAAAGCTCAAAATAATTGATTTTGGAAGTTTAAAATATTTAAAATTAGAAAAACGTTTTTTTTTCATTATGGTGTGTTACACATGTGGGTTGAATGAGTTGAATTCAGTTCTTGGAAGGTTGGCGTGAAATTTTATTATAAATAATAATATTATATTAAATTTTACTGCTTTTGGTGTTCTAAGCGTTTTCTATAAATAGGGTCTTAGGTTAGAATTGAAAATCACACCGTAAAGCTGAAGTTTTCTCTCTATTATCGAGCGTATTCTTGTGAGTAATTTGAGTATACTTTGAATATTGTTAGGCGGTGCAAGTTCCTTTGAAAGACTATACACGTATTCCAAATTAGAAGTACTTAATCTTTCGAGGTAAGGGATGTTATTTTCTTCTCGAATGATATTATTTCTTCAATATCATTATCTTTGAAATATTGGTTGAAACTTTTTATCAAATTTGGAACTTTTCCATGTATGGGGTTACTATTCATGAGTTCTTTATTCATGAGTTACTATTCACGAGTTACTATTCATGAAGATTCTTATTCACGAGTTCTTATTCACGAGTACTATTCATGAAGCGTGAAGATGTTTTTTTTGGGAAATTTCTATCTTTTGGTGTCTGAGTTCTTATTCACGTATCTGGCACTATTCAATTCAAAAATAAAATTTCTTCTTTTGTCCAAAATATCTATTACGGATACTAGCTTTGATTGTATCCATGTTTTGATCATTCTTGAATTTTACACCACTATGATTATTTTTGAGGTATTTTGAACATGGATAAAACAAAGTACGAATCCTTAATCCTTAATCCTTAATCCTTGTCATTTTGTTTCAATTGGATTCGTTTCTTTAAAAATATTTTCATCATCCTCGGTCTTAAATGATGATATTATTGAATATCTTTGGCTTTGTAGTCACAGAAGATGAATGATTTCTGAAGAATATCTTTAGCCAGTAGTGCGAAGATGAACATGTGTTTAGATGAACATGACCAATCGATGAATATCTTTGGCACGTAGTGCAAAGATGAATATTTGATTCCGGATGTATATTGATTGATGTTACGGGGATAAAAGATGAGCGATGAACTTTTAAATTCATACATAGAAGATAGTAGTTTGCATTCTCTACTTAACTCTTCTAATGAATTATTATTTCATTATGAATATTGATTTAAAATTTGTTGTCTATTGTATTCTATTAGATTTTTCCTGTTGAAGACTAACGATAATTTGTTGTATATTATCTTAGTCATAATATTCTTTATTAATTTAGTTGAGCTCACCCTTTTCCTTTTTGTTCCATTTTTCTTCTCGGGAGGCGAGAATATAAGCGAGTGCAGTGGGGTATGGAATGAAGGTTTTAGAAAGAATTGTTTAGTAGTCCTCACCATTTTTGTAAAATAATGTATCAATAAATGTGATGAGGATTTATTTGAGTATAGATATTATGCAGAAGATAATATTTGTATTCAAACTCACGCTTTCTTGTTGTAATAATAAAGTTGTAGTTGTTTACATCTACGTATATTGATTGACTTTCGAATGAGGTGATGTATACCTATTTTGGGGGCGTCACATATAGGCCTTTTTTTGGATATATAATGTCTCATGATAGACGAAACTAATGATCACATTAGATCACTACTTTGGTGTGTCGAAGTTGCAGTTCGTTTCTACTGATGCAATATTTTTTTGATGGTGATTCTATAATAATGCTCATTTTAATAGCAAAGTGATCATTTTTGGTATTTTTAAACAATGCCAAGGTAGTACTTGCAAGAATATACATTCTTGATATTTAAAGTATCAATTTATCTATTATCAATTGCCTTAAAAGGTTGTAGTTTTTGTTCTATGCTGAAATAATAATTATTATATTTTGATTATATATATGAGTATATTATGTAGTTGAACTTATTAATGTTGCTTAATATAGAATGTATTATGTTTTGTATTTTTATTCTAACAACTAGTCCGGGCATTACACGGGCTACCAAGCAGTATATATATAATAATCATAGGGATTGACATGAAGGGACCAAATTAATTAATATTTGATGATTAGATTGAAAGGGATGGGAAATTATTGCGCAATTGAAGATAAAAGGT
This sequence comes from Panax quinquefolius, assembly GCA_020205615.1. Classification (NCBI taxonomy): domain Eukaryota; kingdom Viridiplantae; phylum Streptophyta; class Magnoliopsida; order Apiales; family Araliaceae; genus Panax; species Panax quinquefolius. The sequence goes on along the minus strand of CM035171.1, from coordinate 105,716,032 downwards.
AAAATCGACCGACTGTTTTCAAATTATTTCGAACCATGCAACCGACAATATTATAATTGGCAGTTTGCACATGGACATTGCTTTTGGTGTCAGTGTGTCACTGCTCTATGTAATTGTGTTGCTTCGGCTGACCAGAACCAGCTCAAATTAAACTGCCGTGTTATGTGGTGAATGAAAACCAATTAACTTAATTAATAAACTTATCATACATGAATGACTTATTTTTAGGGGTTGTTTGATTATCTTGAATGGTGAATGATTGGTGATTCAATCATTCAAATAATGCGTTATTTTTTTAAATTATCCGAATGACCGAATCGATCATTACCATTCGCACAATTTTGGTTAAATAGATAAGTCCCATTTTTTTGGTTAAATGGGTTGAATGAATTTTTTTTTACAATATTAACTATTATATTATATTAAGTAATATTAAATAAATTTACAATAATTTTAAATTTTTTTCAGAGAGATAAAATAATAAAAATATGTTATTCAGATGTTTCAGACATGTCAATCATCAAATAACTTTTTTCATTCAGATTCAGATCATTCAGATTCAGATTCAGATTCTTTCAGTTTTTATCAAACACCCCCTTAGTACTTCTTTTGTCTCAAATTAAATGTTTAATTTTATTTTTTTGGGTTAAATTGATTATTTTTAAAACTATTTTTTATACCATTTTTGTCAAAATATAGGTGAAAAAAATTAATTATAACCATCATAAAGTATAAACAATTTACTACTAACCCTAACTTTTATACTTTTAAAAACATATTTATATATATTTAATTAGTCGTTTGCATTAAATTGAAGGCAAAAGATGCCACCTTAATTGTAACACAATTACAATTAATTAAGTCTTTGTGCCCGCCAAGCTATATATTTAATTAAGCTATTTATTTTCTCAAAGATGCCCATGTGTTCGTTAGGTTCCATACAATATTTTAGCATGGGGTCAAGGCAATCTAGAGTCCTTCGGAGAAGATTGAAGGAGACATAAGAGGCCCTTTGAGTTGGCATGCAGCTTGTGTGTGCAACACATATAATTATTATTATTTCTTTTTTTGCTCTATTTAAATCAAAATCAAAATCAAAATTAAAATTATAAGTCCCCTTTTGGTGCATCTTTGGTTATAAAGTTGAGTAGTTATGGCATAACAACTAAATTTTAATATTATACTTGAGGTCATTGCTTGTGCATTTTATATTATAATTAATTGAAATGGGACTTTTTTTAATGAAATTAAATGAATTATCAAATAAAATTGATAATTTCATCGTCCCTAATAGACTTGCACTCTTAACTCCCCCAACAATTCCCACAACAACTCCCATGCTTGTTTAATTTCATCGTCCCCACCAAAGAATTTTGTGGACACGATCTTCCCCGCCAAACATCGGTAGCCATCTTCAACCACTTTCTTAGTACTATTTAAATTGCACGATTTTTTTATCCTCTTTTAAATAATTTAAAACTATTTTTAAAAATGGCTTTAATAGTTTGTCAAGGGGGGAAAAAAAATTGTTCTTTACTCTTGTGGCGTAATTTAGTGGCCCGTGTGATTTAGTGGGGCTTATTCCACGTGGCGGTATATTCCAGACATGGGAACCGTTCGGATTGATTTCGACTTCTCATTTTTAAGAAGATTGACTCCTATTCAAGTATGATTATTGACTTGATAAGGAGTTCTATTCCTACACGGGAATAAGGCGTTAAGGAGGCATGATCAGCTATAAATACACGGCTATACCCTAATTCACAAGTAATGACACTTTGAGCACTAAAGCATTAAGTCTCTATTGTTAACCTTATTCTCTAACTTGTACTTTTTCTTACACCGGATATATCCCCTTACGGCCCCGACCGTCAGGCTCCTCAGTGTGATATACCGTTGAATGTGCAGGATTTAGCTCGTTGCATGGTGATTGAACGAGCGGACAGATCTTAAGCGTTAATGTGACGCCCCCAAAATAGGTATACATCATCCATTCTGAGTCGCCAAATACATGGTACAGAAAATAACTACAACTTCATTATTACAATTATCGTGCAAAATACGACAACACATATGTTGTGAGTTTAAATACAAATATTATCTTCTAGACAGTATTCAAACTCAAATAAGTCCTCACTACAATTATTGATACACTATTTTACAAAAATAGTTAGGACTGTTTAAACAATTTTCTAGAACCATCATTCTATACATCGACTAGTTCCCGCTATATTCTCCCCTCCTAAGAAGAAAAATGGAACAAAAAGGAAAAGGGTGAGCTCAACTAGCCCAGTAAAAAATATTATGACTAAGATAATGAACAATCAATTATTGTTAGCCTTCAACAAATCAGATAAAATATAATGGACAAAAAATTTTAGATCAATATTCGCAGCGAAAATAACAATTCATTAGAAGAGTTTAAGTAGATAATAAAATTTACTATCATCTATGAATTTAAAAGTCCATCATCAATATTTTATCCCTGTAACATCAATCAATATACATGTAACACCCCCTTTCCAAAATAGAAAGAGAGATTACTCAAAACACAACAAAACTAATAAATTTAATAGTAAGTCTCAAATCCACAAAAGAATAGTCTTAATAACTGATAAATACCACAAGTCAACCATAATAAATCTCCAACTGTCTCAAACCACAATCTAAAATAATTATTACAATTCCAAGTAAACCCGACACATCAAGTCTAAATGAATATTTCTAAATCATTGGAATGAATGGAGCTCTCATCACACTTGCCTTGATTCCCCGATTACATGCCGAAAGAAAACACAACATGAGCCAAAATGCCCAAAGACGGATATAGAATACAAATAATGAACCAAAATAACTAACTCGATTAAATGAAAAGAGATGAAACGAATCAAACGAAACGAACAAATCTAACACAACGAAATAATATAATAGTGAATCAAATGGTGGGTGTTATTTCATACCGAGCTCGAATAAAATAGAATATACCTTGCCACGCAGTAAGTCAAATAATTCCACATAGTGAATCAAATAATGTCACACGAGTAAGTCACACACATTGGACCGCGATTCCAATGCATGTAAAATCGGAAGGCGTGTTTGGCACAAACATCACCAATCCGCGAAATGTAATGCAAGCGAGAAAAACTAGGGTCGACCCATACGCCTCTCACAACAAAACACCAAATGGCCAACTCCCAACGGAGCACAAAACGGAGACGCCGTGGACTGATCACACCGCCACGGAAGGTGTCATGCCTCGGTGCCAAGAGGACATGCATGTGGTACCCCCACAAGTGGTTATAGCTCAGGTATACCCTACGATATATTCTAACAAGGATACCATGTCACAACACATGCGACACAATATCAACACAAAGGGGTTCTAATATGTACATGCTAAACTGAAATGAATCGTCAACTCAAAGTCCTCAAAAATACTAACATGCACATTACTACAAATATCAAAATAATTTAGACATGTTGTACTAGTCTAAAGAGTACAAATATGAGTTCCAACTATGAACGCCAAACGAAACTATCACAATGAATTGACAAGAAATGATTATGAGAGGCAATACTAAATTTCAAAATGAATAACGAAACGAACAAATCAAAAACAAAAGAGTCTCGTTGAAAGAGTACGGAATCCGTACCTGAATTGAGCAATGTAATACCCAAAGTTTATACTCCAAATTTAACCCGTTTAGACTTTCTCCGTTCAATCTAAATAATTTAATAAGATTTTATTATAATCCAATCATTAATAACGTAATACAATTAAATTTATTATTAAAACTTTTATAACTATGTCGGCAAAATTAATTAATTTAAATTAATATACATAACTTCAATTTGATTTACCAATTCCGATTTATAAATTTCATGGCCAAATACTTATTAAAATATAATATGTCAAAAGATTATTAAAATATAATATAATATATATAATAAAATCTACACCTGCAGCAGTGCTGCAGGCAATCCAGCACATGATACATATATAGTCCTAGCTTATTAATTACTTGTAGTAGCTTATCTTTCGCATCATGATAATTTTCTTTTTCTTTTTTTTTTTCTTTTTTTTACAGCAGACACCGCATATATATATATATATATATATATAATATTTATATTGTCTACTCCCTTTGTTCCTATATGGTAATCTGGCAAACATATATATACACATCCGGTCAAATCAATCAATCATGTATACTATTTTAATTTTAACTATGAACTAAAAGAAGTCAGAAGCATCATTGCTATACAAAAGGCACCGAAACGGAAAAAGAAAACAAACAAACCTGATGCTCTTTTTCTTATTACTTCGTACGCGACTTCTCTCACAAATACAATAAGGGCGGCTTGACTCCTCTTTCTCTTTCTCAGGTTATATAAGGAAAATAAGATTAGGTTTAGTTATTTATTTTTACTTAAAAATAGATTATATTAATTAATATATTTTATTAATTATCTTAATTATAATAGTATTTAATATTACCCACATATAAATTAATCTCAATTAGTTTTAAAGCCCAATTTTGCTAAATTAATTTACACATCTCTTATTAATATTTATTAGCCCACACAAATTAAATAACTAGTTTGACCCAAAATAAATGACAAAGTCCAATTAATATGTTTTAAAACAAAATATTTTATTATTATTATTATTATTTTCGGGTATTACAATACATCTTGAATCAAATATTTATCTTTGCACTACGGGCCAAAGATATTCATTTGTATCACCAGTTGGTCATGTTCATCTCAACATCTGTTCATCTTTGCACTACGGACCAAAAATATTCATCAGGTAATCATTTATCTTTGTACTACAGGCCAAAGATATTCAGTTATATCATCATTTAGGACCGAGGATGATGAAAAATATTGTAAAAAAACAAATTCGGTGAGATAAAAGAACAAAAATTAGGGATTTGTACTTTAGATAATCCAAGTTCAAAAATACTCCGTAATAAACCATAGTAGAGTACAATTCAAGAATGGAGATCAAAACATTGATACAATCAAAGATAGTAACCATAATAGACATCTTGGACAAAGAAGAGAAAATTTCATTTTTCTGTGAATAGTGTCGTATTTGTGAATAGTGCCGTATACATGAATAGTAACCCCAAAACGAAAATATAGAAATTCCACAAAAAAATCATACTTCGTGAATAGTACTGTATTCGTGAATTGTGCCGTATACGTGAATAGTGATGTATACGTGAATAATAATCTCGACATAAAAAGGTAAAATTTTCATAATAAAATTCATACCAATATTTCGGTATAATGATATTGAAAGAAGTAACATCATTTACGAAGAAAATAACATTCCTTACCTCAAAATAACAGTACTTCCAGCTAAAATATCAGGTATAAGGCTGAAGGAAACTTGAACTGAATAGCAACTCTCAAAGTATCTAAATACTCACAAAAATACGCTTGATAATATAGAGAGAAAGCTTATGATTCTGGTGTGATTTTCAATTCTAACTAAGCACCCTATTTATAGGAAAATTCTAGAACGCCAAAGCAGACTAATTTGCTACCTGATGGCTTTACCTGCTACTATTCACGCCTACCACTTTTGAAATAAAATTTCAACACATTTCTCACCAACCAAAAGTGGGGCCCACCCATTCTACAAAATTTTCAAAATGTTTTATATTTAAAAATAATCAGCAACTTTAAAAATTCATAATAAATAGCCATTTTATCAAAAAAATACGAATTTTATTTTCATTCTATAGTAAATTTAATTCTCTACAACTTTGTAGAAGAAAGTTTTTCTAAATTCCAAACAGAAAATGCCCGAAATACACATACGAACGATTTTTAATACTTCCATTTTGATAAAATACTGATAAAACACCTCAGCATTAATTCCTTCATTTATATTCACATAAAAATAAATATTTCCTTAACATATAAATTAATAAATAATTATTCACAAATAATATTAAAGAATCACAATAATGACAACCAGGTCGTTCCCAGGAAAGAGGGGGCTTTCTGATAAGAATTTCTCCTTATTGGCGCATAATTAGGTGACCAAACCCCTTTCTTAGACAGAACTTCCTTAGACATTGCCAATACTACTATCTAATAATATTATTCAAATAATATGAATTATTGATCTAATAATGGGAAATACTGTGCAGTGACAATTATTGAAACAACAATAATATAAAATATCAACGTAGAAATTATTGAATCAATAAAATATAATATTAAACATTAATTACTGTAACAATTATTGAGTAGTACCTTCTTACGTAAGAATCAATAATTCAAAAATAATGTGCAATCTCGCAGTGTCTATTACTTATCTGACGCCAGATTCTTCAGATTTTAACCACCGGGTATTCCAACAGTGTTAACGGTAACAACTACGCCATTATTTGTAAAAACTCAAACTTGTCGTTTCTTTCATCCGACCGTTTTCCATTATGGGGCCCACAAATGGCTGCGCCGTCGTACGAATATTCCCTGATAGTAAGAATATTCCACGACCAAACGAATATTCCCCGACAACAATGAATATTTTATAACCACTTGCTTAATTTTGCAAAATTTGCACATTTCACCTATAACCAAAGCATTATATCAAATTAACATCTTATTATTCAAAATAATAATTAGAGGAAATTCGGTTTTATTTATAGAAAGTTGGGGCCTTACAACCTCCCCTCCTTACAAAATTTCGTCCTCGAAATTGACGTACGTACCTGGTGTTTCGAAAAGGTGAGGGTACTTCACTTTCATTTCCGATTCTAAGTCCAAGGTCATTTCTTCAATAGCATGATTCCTCTACAAAACCTTGACTTGTGGTATAACCTTTGTGCGTAGGACATTCTCCTTCCTATCCAAGATCTTAACAGGTGTGAGACCCCAGATTTTATCAATAAAGATTTAAATTTGGTCGAAATAATTTTTTAATATTATGGTGTGAATTTGAGATAATATTATAGTTGTGGGTAGTATTTATAAATTTTGCAAAGTATGCAAGTGGTTATATTATATTCGATTGGTCTGGGAATATTCGATTTAGCGGGGAATATTCGTATGCAAACTACTCAATCATTGGTGGACCCTCTAATGAAATTATTGTCGGATTGAAAAAAACGACAAAAATATTTTATTGAAATAACGGCGGAAGTTTTACCGTGGTTACTTGTTGAACTACTCGGTAGTAAAAAATACGATGTCAATACGTGGTTGCATAATAGCATACCAAGATTGATTATCGATGCTTATGTGAAAAGTCACTCGGTTTGATTCCATTATTGTATTAATAATATGAATTATTATAGCGATAATGACGCTTTTGTTTTATTCAGTATTATTAACGTAATAAAATGAAACATCTTTTATATAAAATAGAATACTTTATTAAAGTTATTCTATAAATAGAATATATTATATTTTATTATGCATAGTGTTGCATAGTGTTTTGCATAGTGTTTTGCATAGTGTTTGCATAGTAAAATGTTTTTATATAAATAGAATATATTATATTTTATTTAAAAGATTTTTCTTTAAATATGGACCGTCAGATTAAAAGTAAATCAATCTGGACCGTTCATGGATTAGTTCTTATGCATTCCATTTTCCTATAAATAGAAGCTCATTCCTTCATTATTTTCTTTTAATTCATTGAAACTCTAGAGAGAAAAATATAGAGAGAAGCTATAGAGAGAAAATTATAGAAGAGAAGAAGAGTATTCTTCTACTTCACTACTTCATATTCAGGTTTTTTACTAGTAAGGGTTGTTATTCTTTCTTCTTGAAGAGAACTTCATTATTCCATTCATTATTATTCTGCTGGAATAACTTTTGTAAAAGTGGCATACCCTATACATAACCTCGTGATCACGCCAGATACCCTATACTTGGTGAAATCCTTATGTTATTCCATTGCTTATTATTCTCGTTGGAATAACTTTTGATCTGCTGATTTACCCTATACTTGGTGACATTCTTCATTATTACATTGGAATATCCTCATGCATGTGTTTTACACCTTGACCGGTTCCGCTTTTTATTATTCTTTGGAACATCCTGCTCATGTGTTTTTACACCTTGACCGGTTCCGCTTTATCATTCTCGTTGGAATATCCTATCTCGCATGTGTTTTACACCGGATCCGGTTCCATCTTTATTATTCTCGTTGAACATCCCACTTGGGTGTGAATTTCACGACACGTTCCGTTATTATTATTCTGTTGGAATAACTCGCTCATCAAATCACCGCATGCATGGTGATTTCTTTTGTTATTCCATTCTTTATTATACCCAGTTGGTTAAAACTTTGACTTCTATACTCCATGAAATTAGTAGAATATCCTTGATATTTGCGTTTCATCCAAAGATATCTTTTCATGGAAATATTCTTCCGATCATTCTTGAATTTTACTCTACGAAACAAAGATCATGTTGACAATTTGGACGTTAATAATTCATGGATTAAATAATTCTTGAACTTGTTTTATTGAATTATTATGTCATTGTCATCATCCTCATGTTATATTATGTTATCTTTGGCTTACGCGTCGTAGATGAACTTAGTATGATTATGACCGGGGATCATTCTTGGGTATAATCATGACTTGATATAAATGATGTGACAAAAGTCCTCAAGTGGCCTATAATGCGATGATGGATAGTTTTTGGTATGATTATGACCGGGGTGATTCGGTATAGTCGTGACCATTGATAATTTGATGAAAATCCTTGACCGTGGTAGTGCGTGGATGATTAGATGTGGTGGTTTATTTATTAAAAATTTGAGTCTCAAATGATAAAAATTGATGAAAACCTTTTAAAATATAAAAGATAGTAGACTTTATTCTCTACTGACTCTTTTAATGGATTGCTAATTCACCGCAGCTTAAACCTGGTTGTTCTATTGTATTTTATCGCTTTAACATCATTGTTGAAGGCTAATGATAATTTATTCGCATTATCTTAGTCATAATATTTCTTCTTGGGCTAGTTGAGCTCACCTTTTCTTTCACCGTTCTCTTCGGAAATGAGAACATAAATTGGGACGAGCTCTGGGAACGAAGTAATGGTCCGGAGGATAGCATTAGTAGTCCTCACTATTACGTGAAATAGTGTGATAATAGTTGTAATGAGGACTCCTTTTGAGTTTATATAATATCTAGTAGACAATATTTGTATTCAAACTCACGCTTTATGTCGTATTGTATACTGACGTTATATTAGTAAGTTGTATTTGAATTTATGTACCATGTAAGTGGCGACCCAAGATGGGTGACGATACCTAATTTTGGGGGCGTCACGGTTGGTATCGAGCTTAGGATATGATCCTCAGCTAAGATGTGAGAATAGTACTAGGAGGGAGAGACGGGAATTCCTTCGCTAGTATGACCTACCTAAATTTATTTGGTATTTAATTGGTCACGTAGTATAGGGATAATATGTGATATGTTAATTAACCCTTATTTTATGGCGATTATTTGAAAATGGCATCCGAGAATGTTGAGAATAAGAATGGAGCACAGAGATTGATTCTCCACGATCAATAATCGGAGACAATGTACAACAGGATGGCGATAATCCTCCCGTAAATAACAACACCGATCAATCGACTAACGACGAGACGCTTTAAAAGGTTTTAGAATTCATGCAACATCAAAGTAAAAGCGACTCTTGTTCAAAACGTAGGTGGAAACACGGAAAACTCTCGGGCGGTCACCGCTAAACAATTCAAGGAGTTGGGACCACCGGAGTTTAAGGGAGAGCCAAAACCACTTCTGGCGGAAGCATGGATTAAGCAGATTACCAAGATATTTGATGTCTTGGGATGCTCCGAGGAGCAAAAGGTTCCTTTTGCCGCCTTTATGTTGCGCGGAGAGGCAGATTACTGGTGGGAATCGGTAAAACGTACTCAACTCTTTGTCTCAAGATATCTTGGGAGAAGTTCCAGGAGCTGTTCAACGACAAATACTTTCCTGAAAGTATTCGCCACATGAAGGAGGTGGAGTTTATCAAGTTGGAACAAAACAATATGACCGTGTCGCAATACGAGGCAAAATTTGCGGAGTTATCACGATTCGTCCCCCACTTGGTGGATAATGAAGAGAGAATGACGCGAATGTTTTTAAGAGGTTTGAAGCGAGAGATACGCCAACATCTTATTTCTCATAAACCGTGTTTTTATTCGGATGTTGTAAATAGGGCTCGATTAGTGGAGCGCGATAACGAGTCAACGAACTAAAAGAGAGCGGTAAGCAAAATTATAATACCAAATGAGAGTAGTCATCAAGCGGTGACAACAAGCGTGGAGGAAATCAACGGGCCGGATATGGTAACCACTTCGGTGGTAATCGTACCAAAATAATAAGAATGGACATTTCAAGAAAAGGAGATTCAACAATGATGGAAAGACGCCAAGACCAAAGACCGTTTCAAAGGAAGAAGAACGACCACCCATTTATATGCTTCAAATGCGAGAGAGGGACACATCACCCGAATCACGCCATGCAGTCAAAAGCATGTTATAATTGTGGAAGAGAAGGTCACTTAGCTCGATTTTTGTTTCTCAAGACAAATTCAACTAGGATGGAGGCACCAAAGGTGTCCCCTGCACAAACCAAAGCCGAGTAGTTTAAGAGAGAGCGTTTTTTTTCTCGTGACGAGAACCCGAATAAAATTATCACGGGTAAGTTAATCGTAGCTCTTGCGAAGTCTATACCGTGTTAGATACCGATTCTACCCACTCTTTTATTTCACCTAGTTGCATTCAACGTTTGAATTTGACTCAAGAAGTTAAACTTTGACTTATTGGTTGAAACTTCGTTAGTAGGAGCCTTATCATTCTTACTACTTATTTTTTAAATCTTGTTTAATTCAAATAAACATTTTCACGTTACCTGTCGATCTTATCTTTTTGAAAATATTTGCCTTCGATGTGATTTTCGGAGTCAATTGGTTAGCTACTCATCATGCTTTTCGTAAAGTTGTTAGCTTTTATATTTATAACAACCCTGTTACACGAATTCAAAGTAACCAAATCCTAAAGTTAATCATTGTTATATCAAGCTATAAGTAAAGAGCCCCGATCCTTTCGTTGTTGACTTCCTTGTGTGGAATGCACCGAAGCCGGACTTTCTGTAGGCGACATCGTGAATGAAGATGGCAAGTTTATAGGTATCAATGTGAGGTGTTATCTAGGTTAAGGGATAGAAGTCACAGTTGGTATCAATGTGACGTACTATCCAAGTCTTGGATAAGAGTAACAGTTTTGAATGATATTTCTATCATTAATAAATTTCTTGACGTATTCTTGAAGATTTCCTAGCCTACCCTAGAGCGTGAAATCGAATTTTGTATTGACCCCAGTACAAAACCCATTTCTTAAACCCTCAAATATTTCTTCAACTAAAAGGATCTGTTTACGTGGATTATGATGAAAGTCATAATAAAAGTATAGAACTAATAAAAATCATGGGTATATGAAGTATTAATAAGTTTTATGATGAGTTATGTTGGTTAGTATGTGAAAACATGAAAGTTTCTTAGAAATCACAAAGAGTTGAAAATCAGATTTTAGTGAAAAACGTAACATGAAATTCAATTGACCATATCTCCTGTTATATTTTGAATTTTTGAATGTGGTCAAGTCCTAGAGTTAGATCTATGAGTTACCTAACTAATCCAAGTGGAATTACTGGAAAAGGTGTTGTAGATTTTTGTGTGGACTGATTTTAGCAAAGGAGTGCAAAGCTGCAAAAACCGAAAAAGCTTCTGCCATGATTTTAGAGAGGCTGTTTCGGCCACTTAAATTATGAGAAAAATTCTGGCCTTTTGGGACATGAAATTATATGGTATAAAGTACCTCCTGTCCAAAAATGAGCTCATTCGACTTAAAATGAGCAAGTTATGACTATTTCAATATTTAGGTTTTTCCGATGAAAAAACGCTATAACCTGAGGAGTTCTATAACTTCGATGACCATGAAATTTAAACTGAAGCTCACGTTAACATGTGTAAGGTCCTGCCAAGATTTGGGAATTTTGGAGTTAAACTTGAGGTAGCTAATTTCTTAAGGAATTAAGTGGAAATTGATTTTTAAAAAATAGTAAATGAATTTTAAAATTCCGAGAAAAATATATTTTCATTATGGGACTATATTATGCTAAATCCCAGAAAAGAAATATTTTTGGGGCTGATTTGGTATTTTTCATGAAAATAGTTTAGTTACTTAACATATGAGTTAAATATGTTATGTGAAGTAACAAAGTTGAAAATAGGATTTTATGGCTAGAGAATCCTATATAGAGTATATGCATATTTTTGATGAGGGATTTGATAATTGGTGATGATATTTTATGAGTATGACATTTTGAATGATTAAATGCATTATATGGTAAAAGCGTAAACAATTAAGATAAATTGTTTATAAATTTAAGAAGTGATTAAAATATTGTTATAATATTAATGATATTAGATTATGAGATTATTAAGTGATTGATAACATGGGATATTCTTGAATCCCGGATAAATTATATTATAAATGTTTAATATTTATCCTTTATCTCATTTGATTGATTCTTTGTATCATTATCCTCATGTTTATATTATGTTGAAAGTCATCGTGGCTTTTGTGGTGCATAGATGGACTTGGTATGATTATGACCACGAGTTATTCGGTATAATCATATCCAGTAAATGAATACACAATTATCTTTGGTAGTAGTGCATGGATAATTTGTGGTCGTGATATTAATGAATACACAATTATCTTTGGTAGTAGTCGTGGATAATTTGTGGTTGTGATACTAATGAATATCCTCGGCACAGAGTGAGCGGGGATGATTCGATGATGTGGATTAATTATTGAGTGAGTCTCAAAGAATGAAATATTAATTCATGGATGTGTTCAAAGTCATCCGTGGCTTACGTGCATAGATGGACTTGGTATGATTATGACCGTGGATTGTTCGGTATAATCATAACCAGTAATTGAAAACACAATTATCTTTGGTAGTAGAGCATGGATAATTTGTGGTCGTGATACTAATGAATATCCTCGGCACAGAAGTGCGGGGATGATTCGATGATGTGGATTAATTATTGAAATGAGTCTCAAAGAATGAAATATTAATTCATGGATGCGTTCAAAGTCATCTCGGCTTTACGTGCATAGATGGACTTGGTATGATTATGACTGAGGATTGTTTTAATAATCATAATCAGTAATTAAAACACGAATATCCTTGGCCAAAGGGTGCATGGATAATTCGTGGTCGTGATATTATTAAGTCAGCTGCGTCTTAGCATTATTGGTTTCTACAATTGTATTTCTTTAGCTTTGTAGTGCAAAGATGAATTGTTAATGAATAGCTTTGGCGATTTCAAAGATGAATTTAATATTTTTAAACGATAAAGGTATTCAAGGTATCCTCATCTCTTTATCATATCAGTATCGCACTCCTAATTTCGAGGGCTTAAATTCCATAAGGAGGGAGATTGTGAGACCCCAGATTTTATCAATAAAGATTTAAATTTGGTCGAAATAATTTTTAATATTATGGTGTGAATTTGAGATAATATTATAGTTGTGGGTAGTATTTATAAATTTTGCAAAGTATGCAAGTGGTTATATTATATTCGATTGGTCTGGGAATATTCGATTTAGCGGGGAATATTCGCATAACTACTCAATCATTGGTGGACCCTACAATGTAATTATTGTCGGATTGAAAAAACGACAAAAATATTTTATTGAAATAACTGGCGGAAGTTTTACCGTGGTTCTTGTTGAACTACTTTCGGTAGTAAAAATACGATGTACGTGTGGTTGCATAAGTAGCACACCTGTATTGATTATCGATGCTTATGTGAGAAGTCACTCGGTTTGATTCCATTATTGTTAGATTAATAATATGAATTATTATAATGATAATGACGCTTTTGTTTTATTCAGTATTATTAACGTAATAAAAGCGAAACATCTTTTATATAAAATAGAATACTTTATTAAAGTTATTCTATAAATAGAATATATTATATTTTATTATGCATAGTGTTGCATAGTGTTTTTTAGTGTAGTGTTTTGCATAGTGTTTGCATAGTAAAATGTTTTTATATAAATAGAATATATTATATTTTATTTAAAAGATTTTTCTTTAAATATGGACCGCCGATTAAAGTAAATCAATCTGACCGCTCATGGATTGAATTACTATGCATTCCATTTTCCTATAAATAAGCTCATTCCTTCATTATTTTCTTACGAATTCATTGAAACTCTGTAGAGAGAAATTATAGAGAGAAGCTATAGAGAGAAAATTATAGAAAGAAGAAGAGTATTCTCGCTACTTCACTACTTCTATATTCAGTTCTTTTTACTTGTGAGAATTGGTGTTATTCTTTCTTCTTGAAGAGAACTTCATTATTCCATTCATTATTATTACATTGAATAACTCAAAAAAGTGGCATACCCTATACATAACTTTGATCACGCTGCATACCCTATACTTGGTGAAATCCTTATGTTATTCCATTGCTTATTATTCTCATTGGAATAACTTTGTATCGCTGATTTACCTATACTTGGTGACATTCTTCTATTATTCATTGGAATATCCTCGTCATGTGTGTTTTACACCCGACCGGTTCCGCTTTTTATTATTCTGTTGGAACATCCTCATGCATGTGTTTTACACCGACTGGTTCCGCTCTTTATCATTCTGTTGGAATATCCTATCTGTGTGTTTTACACCGGATGCGGTTCCATCTTTATTATTCTGTTGGAACATCACAGCTTGTGTGAATTTCACCGACTTCGTTCCGTTATTATTATTCTTGGAATAACTCTGCCTATGCAATCTGCATGCACGGTGATTTCTTTTGTTATTCCATTCTTTATTATACCCAGGTTGGTTAAAACTTTGACTTCTATACTCCATGAAATTAGTAGAATATCCTCGATATTTGCGTTTCATCCAAAGATATCTTTTCATGGAAATATTCTTCCGATCATTCTTGAATTTTACTCTACTGAAACAAAGATCATGTTGACAATTTGACGTTAATAATTCATGGATTAAATAATTCTTGAACTTGTTTTATTGAATTATTATGTCATTGTCATCATCCTCATGTTATATTATGTTATCTTTGCTTACGTGCATAGATGAACTTAGTATGATTATGACCGAGGATCATTCTTGATAATCATGACTTGATATAAATGATGTGACAAAAGTCCTCGATGGCCTATAAATGCAGATGATGGATAGTTTTGGTATGATTATGACCGGGGGTGATTCGGTATAGTCGCGACCATTGATAATTTGATGAAAATCCTTGACCGTGGTACAGGGGATGATTAGATGTGGTGGTTTATTTATTAAAATTTGAGTCTCGGTGATAAAATTGATGAAAACCTTTTAAAACATAAAAGATAGTAGACTTTATTCTCTACTTGACTCTTTTAATGGATTGCTAATTCCTACCGCAGCTTAAACCGGTTGTCTATTGTATTTTATCGGTTTAACATCTGTTGAAGGCTAATGATAATTTATTCTGCATTATCTTAGTCATAATATTTCTTCTTCGGGCTAGTTGAGCTCACCCTTTCTTTCACCGTTCTCTTGTGAAATGAGAACATATTTGGACGACAGTCGGGAACGTAAGTAATGGTCCGGAGGATAGCATTAGTAGTCCTCACTATTCTCGTGAAATAGTGTGATAATAGTTGTAATGAGGACTCCTTTTGAGTTTATATAATATCTAGTAGACAATATTTGTATTCAAACTCACGGTTTATGTCGTATTGTACACCGACGATTATATTAAGTAAGTTGTATTTGAATTTATGTACCATGTAAGTGGCGACCCAAGATGGGTGACGTATACCTAATTTTGGGGGCGTCACAACAGGTACCTCTCCGTACGTTAAATCTTCGATTATCTCATCTGGTTCTAACTCAATAATGTGGTTTGGGTCTTTTACATATTAACGAAGCACATATATGTGAAACACATTTTGAACACGAGACATGCTTAGAGGTAATGTGAGTCTATAGGCCACATTTTCTATTCGGTCAAGAATCTCAAATGGACCAACAAATCGTGGATTGAGCAATAACTCCCTTCCATGGAGCAACGCGTAACAATACATGATCCCCAATATTAAATTTCACGTCCTTTCGATGAAGATCCGTATAACTCTTTTGTCGATCATGTGCCGTTTGTATACGTTGTCGGATCATTTGGATCTTTTCTGTAGTCATACGTACTAACTCTGGTCCCAACAACGTTGCTTCACCCACCTCGTCCCAACATACTGGAGAGCGACACTTTCGTCCATACAATGCTTCGAATGGAGCCACACCTATACTTGCCTGATAATTGTTGTTGTAGGAGAATTCCACCAATGGTAGGTATTTATCCCAACTTCCTTTGAAATCTAAGACACAGAGTCTTAATAGATCTTCAAGAGTTTAAATAGTATTTTCTGATTGCCCATACGTTTGAGGATGGTATGCCGAACTGAATCGTAAGTCCGTGCCCATAGCTTTCTGCAAGTTAACCCAAAATCGTGAAGTGAATCTTAGGTCACGATCCGAAACTATGGATATTGGAATGCCATGCAATCTCACAATCTCATTTACATACATACGAACAAGATGTTCAAGGGAATAAGTCTCCTGTATAGGCAAGAAATGGGCAGACTTGGTTAATCTATCAACAATAACCCAAATCGCATCTATGCCTTGAGAAACCTTGGGAAAACCTATAAGACCCCGAATTTTATGAAATAAAAGTATTTAATTTTCTTATAATTATTATTTTATTTAGTAAATGGTTAAATTGATAAAGGTTAAAGTTAAGGGTGACATTTGAAAATTTTTCAAAGTAAGCAAGTTGATATAAAATATTCAATTGCTTGGGGAATATTCATTTTAACAGGTAATATTCGTACGATGGCACAATCATTGGTGGACCCCACAACGGAGGTACTGTCGTAGTTAAAAAATGACTGAAATATTTTTAAACTGTTGATCTACCTGGTAGTAAAAGAACAGTAATACGCGTGGTTGCATAGTAGCACACGATATTGATTATTGATATTCACGTGAGAAGTCACTCAGTTATACTCAATTATTGCTACAGTAATTACTACATAGTATCTCACGTTATTTGATTCAATTATTGTCACAGTATCATCTGCATAATATTTTACATTACTAAATTAATAATTAAGACGACAAAGTTATTCATATTATTATTTGCAATATTGACGATGTCTAGAAAGTTCTGTCAATGAGAGGTTTGGTCTCCTAATTGCGCGCCAATAGGGAGAAATTCTTATCGGAAAGCCCCCTCTTTCCTGAGAATGATCTGGTTGTTAAATATTGTGAGTTATAATATTAATAATGAATAATTGTTAATAGATTAAAAATGTGTTTATTAAAGATAAGTGATTTATGGTAAATATTTATTCAATTTTTGATATAAATAGAGGGGTTTGTTATGAGGTGTTTGTTATAAGTTTGGCTTATTATTCCATGAGGGGATGTGCTAATTTTTTAGACCGTTGGTTGAAGTTATAATAGTAAATCAATATGGATCGTTGGTTGAAGATATAATAGTAAATCAATATGGACCGCTGGTGAAAAGTTATAATAGTAAATAAATATGGATCATTTGGTTTAAAGTTTTAATAAGTAAATCGGTATGGGCCACCGTTGCTTTAAGTTTTAATAGTAAATCAATATGGACCGATCCATTTAAAAAGTAAATTAATCTGGGTCATTCATGAATTAGTTACTATTCAGTCCTTTTTCCTATAAATAGAAGCTCATTCCTTCATTATTTCTACGCGGAATAACCTGTCTACGCGGACTACCGCATGCATAGTGAAATCCTTTTGTTATTCCATTCTTTATTATTACGTAGGAATAACTTTGTCTCACGCGGACTACCGGTATGCACAGTGAATAACCCTTCGTATTCAAATGTTATTAAATTGTGGAAATGATCTGTCTACACGGACTACCGCATGACAGTTGAAAATCCATTTGCAGTTTCGTATATTGTTAATTTCAGATTCCTAACTCTAAACTTACTATGGTAAGTACTGCTTCTATAATTCCTGAAATTAGTGAAATATCCTTGAGTTTTGCGCTTCATCCAGTATTGTTTCATTGGAGTATTGATCTGAACTTTCTTATTAAATATCAATATTTTCACCCGGGGTACTATTCACGGGTTACTATTCACTCGAATATTATTCACCCGAGGATTCGGGGTACTTTTCATACCAGGTTACTATTCACGGGTTACTATTCACTCGGGTATTAATCACTCGGGTATTCGGGGCATTTTTCATGTTGGGGTGCTATTCCTGAAGTACTATTCACGACAAAAAATGATTTCGTTTCTGTCCAAGATTATTTTTGATACATGAATATTATTCATGAATTTTACTCCAAAAAGCAGTATCATGTTGACAATTTGGATATTTTTAAGCTCTGGATAAATTTAATGTCTTTAATATTTATCCTTGATCTTGTTTGATTGAATTCTTATATCATTGTCATCATCCTCATGCTTATATTGTGATAAAAGTCATATGTGGCTTACGTGCGTAGATGTACTATTGATTGGTGTGATTATGACCAGGGATTATTCGGTATAATCATGATCATAATGTTACAAATGATGTGGTAAAAGTCCTCATTGGCCCGTAGTGCATGATGGACAGTTGTTGTATAATCATGACCATTTATGATTACATGAATATCCTTGGCCCGTAGTGCAGGGATGATTCGAAGATGTGATTTATTTATTAAGCTGAGTATCAGCGATAAAGTTGATGAAAAACTTTTTAAATCATAGAAGATAGTAAACATCATGCTCTACTTGACTCTTCTAATGGATTGCTTGTTCCGCTGCAGTTAAACTTGATGTTTATTGTATTTTATCAGTTTAACACTGTTGAAGGCTAACGATAATTTATTTTGCATTATCTTAGTCATAATATTTCTTACTGGGCTATTTGTGCTCACCCTTTTGCTTTCATTGTTCTCTTCAGGAAATGGGAACGTAGCCGGGACTAGTCGGGGAACAGAGTAACGGTCCAAGATGGTGGTTATAGTAGTCCTCATTATTCTATGAAATAGTGTGATAATAAATGTAATGAGGACTTCATTTGAGTTTGAATACTGTCTATGAGACAATATTCGTGTAAAATCTCTAAGTTACGCTGTTGTCGTATTGTATAAAAGAAGTTTGTATTTGATTTATGTACCATGTATTTGGCGACTCAAGATGGGTGATGTATACCTATTTTTGGGGTGTCACAGTTGGTATCAAAGCTTAGAGATACGATCCATGACTGAGATGTGAGATTAGAACTAGGAGGGGAGAGACGAGAAATTCCTTCGCTAGTATGACCTGTCTAAGTTTATTTGGTATTTATTTGGTCAGTCAGAGTATAGGGATAATATGTGATATGTCAATTAACCCTTGTTTTGTGACAGTAAAATGGCATCTGAAAATTTTGAGGTAAGAAATGGAGCACATGAGACCGTTGAGTCACTGACGATCAATAACCAAGATAATGTGCATCAGGAAGACAATACTCCTCAGGTAAACAACAACACCAATCAGATGATAAACGATGGGATGTTTAGATGCTTTATGCAATTCCTGCAACATCAGGCGAGAGAGACTCTGGTTCAAAATGCAGGTGGAAACGCTGGCAACTCTCGAATGGTCACCGCTAAGCAGTTCAAGGAGCTGGGACCACCGAAGTTTTTGGGAGAGCCAAAACCACTTATGGCGGAGACGTGGATAAAGCATATCACCAAGATATTTGATGTCTTGGGATGCTCCGAGGAGCAAAAGGTTCCCTTTGCCGCCTTCATGTTGCGAGGAGAGGCAGATTACTGGTGGGAATCAGTAAAATATACTCAACCTGCCGCACTGAAGATGTCTTGGGAGAAGTTCCAAGAACTGTTCAACGACAAGTACTTTCCCAAAAGTATTCGTCACATGAAAGAGGTAGAGTTTATCAAGCTGGAGCAAAACAATATGACCATGTCACAATACGAAGCTAAGTTTTTCGAGTTATCCCGGTTTGCGTCCCACTTGGTTAATAATGAGGAGAGAATGACGCGGATGTTTCTAAAAGGTTTGAAACCTGAGATATTTCAATACCTAATTTCTCACAAACTGTATTTGTATTCAGATGTTGTAAATAGGGCTCAGTTATTGGAGCGCGATAATGAGTCAACCCAACCAAGAGAGCGCAGCCGACAAATCGATAATACCAGTGGTAG
Organism: Panax quinquefolius; assembly: GCA_020205615.1. Classification (NCBI taxonomy): domain Eukaryota; kingdom Viridiplantae; phylum Streptophyta; class Magnoliopsida; order Apiales; family Araliaceae; genus Panax; species Panax quinquefolius. Next base: position 105,695,699 of record CM035171.1, on the reverse strand, counting down.
CAGTCATCGAAGCGGTGACAACAAACGTGGAGTGAATCAACATGCCAGAAATGGTAACTACTTCGGTGGTAATCATGGCCAAGATAATAGAAGTGGAAATTTCAAGAAGAGTAAATTCAATAATGATGGAAAGACGTCAGCACTAGCACCTGTTGTTAAGGAAGGAGAACGGTCCTCAGTCGTATGTTACAAATACGGAGGGGAGGGACACATCAGTCCAAACTGTACGTGTGACGCCCCCAAAATAGGTATACATCACCGATTCTGAATCGCCAAATACATGGTACATAAATCAAATACAAACTTCTTTTATACAATACGACAACAACGTAGCTTAGAGCTTTTACATGAATATTGTCTCATAAATAATATTCAAACTCAAATAAAATCCTCATTACATTTATTATCACACTATTTTATAAAAATAGTGAGGACTACTATAGCCACCATCTCGGACCATCACTCCATTCCATGACTAGTCCCAGCTATATATTCTCATTTCCTGAAGAGAACAGTGAAAGAAAAAGGTGAGCTCAACTAGCCCAGTAAGAAATATTATGACTAAGATAATGCGAGAATAAATTATCCTTAGCCTTCAACATAGATAACAACCGATAGAATACAATAGACAACAAGTTTTAGATCAACAACTGCAATGAACAAGCAATCCATTAGAAGAGTCAAGTAGAGCATGATATCTACTATCTTCTATGATTTAAAAAGTTTTCATCCACTTTATCATTTGAGACTCAACAATAAATAAACCACATCATCGAATCATCCCTACACTACAGGCCAAGGATATTCATGTAATCGTCAATGGTCATGATTATACCAAATAATCCCTGGTCATAATCATACCAAAAACTGTCCATCAATGCACTACGGGCCAATGAGGACTTTTACCACATCATTTGTAACATTACGGGTCATGATTATACCGAATGATCCTTGGTCATAATTATACCAATCAACAGTCCATCTATGCACGTAAGCCAAAGATAACTTTCATCATAATATAGTCATCACAATATAAGCATGGGGATGATGACAATGATATAAGCATTGAACAAACGAAATCAAGGATAAATATTAAAGACTTTAAATATATCCAGAATAAAAAAATCCAAATTTTCAACATGATACTGCTTTGTAGAGTAAAATTCAAGAATAATTTTTATGTATCAAAAATAATTTGGACAGAAAATAAATATATTTTTCGGGTGAATAATACCCCATAAATAGTACCTTGTGAATAATACTTCGGGAATAGTACCTCGTGAATAGTATCCCGGCACAAAAAGTGCCCAAAATACCCGAGTGAATAATATTTGTGTGAATAGTAATCGGGTGAATAGTACACTGGCATGAAAAGTGCCCCGAATACCCGAGTGAATATTATTTGAGTGAATAGTAACTCGTGAATAGTATTTCAGCATGAAAAGATCAATAATTATCAAGAATACTCAGAATAATATTTTCATGAAAAGATACTGGATGAAACGCAAATATCAAGGATATTCAACTAATTTCATGGAATATAGAATCAATACTTCAACAAAATGAGTGTAGAACTAGGGATACAAAACGAAATAATATTACTTACATACTATAGAGTATGGAATAAAATAATATTTCATACGAATATTTAACAAAAATAATATCTCTTATGAATACGAAAGAAATAATACCCTTACCTCGTAAGAAGAAGGTAGTTCTTTGGAATAGTGAAGTAGCGAGACTTCTCTTCTTCTTCTCTCTATAGCTTCTCTCTCTATAATTGCTCTTGTGAGTCTTAGTGAATTGGTGAGAATGAAGGAAGAATGAGCTTCTATTTATAGGAAAATATAGTTTTGATAATTGCACGCGTTTGGGGCTCAAAATATTACAAAGATAATACCTTCATCTTTTCTTTCATTTTTAATTTAGTCCTATGCAAGTATTATCAAACTTGCACCACCTCTCCTAATAGTATATCATGTGAATCAGTAGTACAATCATGTGACTTAATAGTTCTATACATGTGAAAAAATAATTACAGTATAGTACCTTCATCTATACCTTCATTTTTAATTTAGTCATGCAAGTATTATCAATCTTGCATCACCTCCCCTAATAGTACATACATGTGAATCAATAGTACACGCATGTGAACACATAGTTATAAGCATGTGAATTAATAGTAATTAATTGCTAATTTATCTAATTAATTACCCGATTGGTCAATATAACCTCCATACATCAATTATTATCAAAATAGATGTCGATTTCTACTAACACTAATAATCTCAACACAATGGAAATATCAATTTCATCTTTAATCAACACAAACTTATTCATCATTAATATTATAACTCACAATATTTAACAACCAGATCATTCCCGGGAAAGAGGGGGCTTTCCGATAAGGATTTCTCCCAATTGGCGCGCAATTAGGTGACCAAACCTCTCCTCGACATAACTTTCTAGACATCGTAAATATTATAAATAATAATATGAATAATTTTTTCTTCTCAATTATTGATTTAATAATATAAAATCTTATGTAGATAATATTGTGACAATAATTGAATCAATAATATGAGAGATATGATGCAACAATTACTGCAGTAATAATTGAGTGTAACTAAGTGACTTCTTACGTAAGTATCAATAATCAATACCGTTTGCTACTATGCAACCACACGTATTATTGTACTTTTACTACCTGGTAGTTCAACAGTTTAACGGTAAAACTTTTATCGTTATTTTATAAAAAGATAATTCTGTCGTTTTCTAACTACGACAATACTTTTGTTGTGGGGTCCACCAATGATTGTGCCGTCGTACGAATATTCCCCGACCAATCGAATATTTTATAACAACTTGCTTACTTTGCAAAATTTTCAAATATCACCCTTAACTTTAACCTTTTATCAATTTAACCAAATAGAATAATAATTATAAGAAAATTGAATACTTTCATTTCATAAAATTTGGGGTCTTACAATCTCCCCTCCTTATGAAATTTCACCCTCAAAATTTACATACGTACTTGGTATGTCGAAGAGGTGAGGATACCTTGTTTAGATTCTAACTCTTTATGTACATCCTTTGAGCGTAGAATATATTCCTTTTTATCCAAGATTTTAACAGGTATCTCCTTATACGTTAATTCTTCCGCTATCTCGTCTCGTTCTAATTTAATAATGTGGTTCAAGTCGTCCACATATTTACGTAACATCGATACGTAAAAAAAACGTTATGAACACGCGACATACTTGGTGGTAAAGCGAGTCTATAGGCCACAGTTCCTACTCGATCGAGGATTTCGAATGGCCCAATTAAATCGAGGGTTGAGATTTACTCTCTTTGTCGATTCTTGTTTCTAGAATAACGCCCTCTTGAACCTTCTTCTTCACATTCATCAACTCCGGGTGTGTAGCTTGAGCGTTTTAATTTTATCGATTAACGTCAATTTTACTCGTATTATTTGACATCATCACGTGGGTCCTTAGAGTCTTTAACTCCATCTTTATCATTTTCAAGTCATATGAAATGGGTCTTTATGAACGTTACAATCGTAAACGCATATGATCTTCTACTTAATGCATCAGCTACCACGTTTGTTTTTTCCACGATGGTATTGAATGGTATTATCGTAATCTTCAACAGGTCGAGCCAACGTCTTTGGTGCATGATATGTTCGTTTTGGGTGAAGAAAATAGTTGAGGGTTTTAGAGATGGGTTTTGTACTGGGGTCAATACAAAGTTTGATTTCACGCTCTGGGGTAGGCCAAGAAGTCTTCAGGAATACGTCAGGAAATTTATTAACAATAGAAATATCATTCAAAACTGTGACTCTCATCCCAAGACTTGGATAACACGTCACATTGATACCTATCAACTTGCCACCGTTATTCACAGCTTCCCCTACAGAAAGTCTGGCTTCGGTGCATTCCACACAAGGAAGTCAACAACGAAAGGATCGGGGCTCTTTACTTATGGCTTGATATGACAGTGATTAACTTTAGTGGTTTGGTTTCTTGGATTCGCATAATAGGTTTGTTATGAATATGAAAGCTAACAACCTTATGAAAATAATCAATTTTAGCATGATGAGAAGTTAACCAATCAATCCCTAAAATCATATCAAAGGCAAGTATTTTCAAAGAGATAAAATCGACAGGTAACATGAAAGTGTCGATTTGAATCAAATAAGATTATAAACAGTGGATGTAATGAAGGTTTCTCCCAATGGAGTTTCAACAGATAAGTTAAAGTCTAATTTCTTAGGGGACAAGTTCAAACGTTGAGCGCAAGTAAGTGAAATAAAAGAGTGGGTAAAACCGGTATCGAATAAGGTATAGACTTTGCAAGAGTTTATGATTAACTTACTCGTGATAACTTTGTTCGGGTTCCTCGACAAACTCTCTCACTTAAACTACCGGCTTTGACTTATCTGGGACATCCTTTGGCGTCACCATCCCAGTTGCACTTAACTTTTCTATAGAGTACATTCCACCCTTAATTGCTTCGTCACATTCCTGATCCATGATTCAAATCATTACTCTCTGATCCATATCGAATTGGGGTTGACTGCTCTGCACAGTTTAATTCCAAACTCGATGTTGGATTCTCCCAATTGTTGTCCAAAAAGCGAAATCCATTTCATCTATTTTGGTCTTATTGGATCGGACGTTTTTTTCTAAAATATCAACGCGTCGTGCGGCTTTTACCCATGCATCATCTATTCTCATTCGTTCAGTTGCTTCTTCTTTCATCAAAACTTTGATCATAACATTCTCAGATTCCACCTCTAATATCTTATACTCTGCCAAAGAGTGCTTCTGTTCAAGCATCGCACATCGGGTAACACAATTTTGAATTGTTGCATCTCTTTGCTCCACGACCGCCTAACAGTCTTCAGCCTACTCTTCTAACTCATGAATACAAATTTGTAATTCTAAATTTCGATCATAAAATTCTTCTAATAAATTCTCCTCAGGTTCCTCTTCTTCCTCTTCTTCCTCACTCTCAGCTGCTACCTCTACGACTAGCTCAGATGCAACTATTAGTTCTTCACTCACCACGCAGATATCTCTAATTTCTTCTTCGTCTGACATCACATTAACCTCGTTGGTGATTAAAGGTGTCTCAACGGTCTCATTCACTCCATTGTTAACATTTTCAGCTGCCATTTTCAAACACTGCCACAAAACAAGGGTTAATTGACATGTCACATATTATCCTTATACTCTAACCGACCAATTAAATACCAAATAAACTTAGGTAGGTCATACTAGCGAAGGAATTACCCGTCTCTCCCCTCCTAGTTCTAGTCTCACATCTCAGCCAGGGATCATATCCCTAAGCTTTGATACCAATTGTGACGCCCCCAAAATAGGTATACAACACCGATTCTGAGTCGCCAAATACATGGTACATAAATCAAATACAAACTTTTTTTATACAATATGACAACAGCGTAGCCTAGAGCTTTTACACGAATATTGTCTCATAAACAATATTCAAACTCAAATGAAATCCTCACACTATTTTATAAAAATAGTGAGGACTACTTGATAAGTAGGTTTTATACCTACTTATCCGGTATCTATTACTTGAATTATTTGCTTAATCTCATGTTTCTTAGTTACTTTTTATAAATTTTATATTATTTTGTAGGCGATGACATAGCATTGACATGAAGAAGCAAGGGAAAGCAATTCGGACATCTTTTGGACTAAAATACGCAAGCAAATGCAAGAAGGGAATATTGAAGGACTTTTAACATCACGTTGGATGCATGTTCTTGGCTTGGAACTTGGATTTTATGGTAGCTCTACTTCTTAGCTTTCCAGAACATCTTGAATCATCCAAATCGGAGTTCGGATGCGAGAGTTATGTCCTTTTTATCAACAAAGATCAAAGCTAAGAGTTGTCATGCTTGCCATTTACACAGCATCTACTTCAAGCTCGATTTCCGCCTTGTTCCAGCCCGAATCTATCAATTATTAAAGAATGAAAGTTATAGATCTCGTCGATATCTTTGATTTGATAGGTGGCAGGCCCCATAACTCCAAGCGGATCAAACGTTATGTCTGTTTTACCAAATGACATCGCAGCAGAAAATAAAGTAGCGCGGACCGCGCTACCCAAGGCTTAGACGCAGCGCAGGGCGCGCTACTACACCAGCGTCTACTATTCTCCCACAGTGGACCGCGCCCAAAATGGCCTAGGCACAGCTCGGGGCGCCCTAAGCGGTGGGGAAACATCTTATTTAAGTTATTTGATGTCCAATTTGAGCTAGAAAAGGATTCTTAGTTGTCTAACTTGCTTGGGTGTCTATTAGAACTATAAATACATGATGAGAGGCATAAAAGAAGGAGGGATAGGCTAGTTTTGGAGGATTCCATTAGATTAGATTAAATTAGATCAAAACCCTAGTTCTTGTTAGATTTGGAGGTTGAAGCAACTTGGAGACCATTGAAGATTCAAAGTAGGAGTAAGGAAGGAACATCAAATCTACAGACAAGAGATTCTATCTTCTTATCTTCTTCTATCTTTGTCTTTTAATGATTATTCAATTGTGGATTCTTAGTTTTAATTCAGTGAACTAATTCTTTGTTTGAGATTACAATGGATCTTATTGTGTAGTTTATTTTAATATGCTTCGCTATCAATTGTTATGTTCTATTGTGAGGATTGTCTATTGTGATTTGGACTTAATTGTTTAATTGCCTAGCTAACAATTACCGTGATAATCTATATGAACTCGAGAGATGAAGTATAGATTTAGCTTTGATTATGATAGCATGTGTTTGTGATTTCTACATAGATGGAATTCATGATTCGTGTTTAGGATAGAGATATGCCTTTACGCCATATGTAATCTTATAGAGAACTTGTGCTTTAAATCCTTTTTAATTGTAATTCACATAAAGATATAGTGGATTAGTTAATTAGGTGTCTTGCTTAATTCTATCATCTGTGGATTTAAGTGAGTATGGGTATTATGCATCGAGAGATGGTTTTGTTTGCTTTAGTGTTCTTGATTAACAATTTATGATAGAGAATAATTGATGAGAAGTGTGTTAACTTAAATGAAGCAATAAGCGAAGTTGTGATCTTAAATCTCCGTTATCTTAATTTAACTAGTGGAATTTAATAGTAGTTTAATTTATATAATTTGAAATTCATTCGTTTAAATAAGATTGAGTTGGTTACGGGTTAGTACTCGGTGATTTTTTATTAATAAATTCCTCGTGGGAACGATACTTTACTTTCACTTTATTACTTGTTGACCACGTATACTTGCGTGTCGTGCGTAATTAGATTTTACCCAACAAGTTTTTGGCGCCGTTGCCGGGGAATTAGTTTAATATATATTTTGCCAATATTAGCTTCAATCAAATTAGTCTTAATTTAAACTTTTTTTTTATTTAATTCTCTTCCTATTTTTCTTTCTTTTCAGGTACCATAGCGGAATTTAATTATCAATGTCCGTATACGAGAATGACTCAGCCAAGGGGAGCGAGGATTGATGGTCTCAATGCATTTTCTGCATTATCAGTACAACTTGAGACACTTTCAAGGAGGTTGGACGTCATTGCAGCCCAACGTAATCGAAGGGTAGCACTTAATTGCAATTATTGTGCTGGTAATCACCCGAGTCATCAATGCACCGTTAGTTTTGGGCCGAGACACCACGGTGTTGAATACCTTAACGATTATACATATGCTAATTATCATTAAGTTTGGGGGTATCACCCGGATTCGTCATGGAGCGATACTTATGAAGACCAATACTACGCTCCAAATCCATCATACACACCGGATTTTTCATGTCCACCTCCATTGCCACAAGAAGAAAAGCCAAATCCGATGGATGTAATATTTAAGGGCATAGCAGACCAAGAGGAGAGGAGGATTAATTAAGAGATGACAATTCAAAATCAAGCGAGGTCAATTCAAAATCTTCAGAATCAGATAGATCAAATGTTCAAAGCCTTGAACAACTGTCCTCAAAACAATTGGTGTTATGACGAGGATTCTGAAATTGATGAAGTGCCCGAACCAAATCTACAACTGGATGAGACACGAGATGTTGAAAAAGAGGAGACAAGTGGGGATGAACTAACTATGAGTACTAACGCGGATGAGCTGGTGTTATTAATGCCTCAAGTGCCTTCTCCGCTAAAGTTCAAGGGTCCAGTTAGATTTGCAAAATCATGCCCACTTGGTAGTCATGTCGTCGGCGAAGCTCTTTATGACATAAGAGCGAGTGCAACAATGAAGCCGTGGTGGGAAGAGATAGAGAAGATAGACGAAGAACCCATTGTGTTTGACACACTTCCATGCCCAAATATGCTCACAAACACAATGGAGATAGCACCTAGTCATTTGCCCTTCTTCATGGAGATTATACCGAGTCAGAGCATGCTAGGTGACTTTGATGCTATGGCCATCGCTTGTGGGAACATCCCAAAGGATTATTTGCTACTGATGGATGGAGGATTCCTCAACTTTCGAAGAGGAATTGGATAGCGTTGACCAGAAAAAGTCTGGCTGAAGGACTATAAATCAAGCGCTTATTGGGAGGCAACCCAAGTTTAATTTTTATTTATAGTTTTTATTATGTTTTATATTATTAGTTAATAAATTTGCATGTCTTAGGATCTAACAAGCTTGCTTCTATCATATTCACAGGTTAGTCAAGTCCAACTCAAGTGTGGTTTTCGATCTATTCCAATGTGTCTGGCCTATTCTTCAGACTTAGCAGACAAGGAGGAAAATGCTTTATTTTCAGGGAAGTCCTCTCTTTTAATTTTTCCTATCTTAGCCATTGAGGACAATGTCTAGTTTAAGTTTGGGGGCATTTTAGTGTCGTATTGCATATAGTTAGTTATTTACATTGTAGTTCGCATAGTTATTTAGTTTTTGCATTCTTGAAAAAAAAATTGAAAATTTGAAAAAATTAGTAGTCAGTTTACTATGTTTATATAGCATTTAGTACATCTTACATGAGTCCAGCTGTTTGATATTTACAGTTTGTGTTGGCCAATGATGAAATTGGAATTGGGTAGACAAGTATAGCACTGATTATTAGAGCTTTGATGTGATTTCCTTTTAGGAATTAAGTCTTTTTCTGTTTGAAACTGGTATAATAAGGATAACACAGTAAAAAAAACTTGTTGAATGATTGAGTTTAAATTGATACATAAAGGATCTCTAATGGATAATGCTAGTTTAAATAAGAGAATGACAAAGATAGGCAGTGAAGGCGAAGAATTAGGCAAGAACCTAAGTTTGGGGAAAAAAGTAGGGTATATAAGCTTCTAAGAAAAAAAGAAGAAGAAAAGATATTGAGTTAAATAAATTGAGTCATGTGGTGGGTTGAGAAGAAGCGTGAAATGCACTCTCTATAAACACAGGCGTGAGATGGAGCGTAAAACGCACTCACTATAAAAAAAGAATAAAAAAATGAATAAAATGGGAAATAAGAGCAAAAAGTCCCCCGTAGATGAAAAATGAAGAATAAGTATCCCATGTTGACCCTCGATATTGGTGATTGTTTAATTTTAGTTGGATCTAGCTTGTTTTTAGATTTCTTGAGTTTACACTGTATGATGCCTTCGAAGAGACTTGTTATGTGTTAAATTTCATTTTATATCAGTTAACATTGTTGTGGAGCACACACGCACTATATTAGTGATAACAGTCTAAGATTTGATGATTGATTGAGAAGTTATTGATTGGTTTCGATATGATGTATTATCATGTTTACTTGATTTCTCTAAGGCCGGTTAAATAGACTTGTTTTTATCATTACTGCTGGATTCGTAGGCATGTAGATTAGTTGCATTGCATTGCATTATTGTTTTATGTTTTTGCTTGAGGACAAACAAAGGTTTAAGTTTGGGGGTATTTAATAAGTAGGTTTTATACCTACTTATCCGGTATCTATTACTTGAATTATTTGATTAATCTCATGTTTCTTAGTTACTTTTCATACATTTTATGTTATTTTGTAGGCGATGACATAGCATTGGCATGAAGAAGCAAGGAAAATCAATTCGGACATCTTTTGGACTAAAATACGTAAGTAAATGCAAGAAAGAAATATTGAAGGACTTTTAACATCAAGCTAATGCATGTTCTTGGCTTGGAACTTGGATTTTATGATAGCTCTACTTCTTAGCTTTCCGGAACATCTTGAATCATCCCAATCAAAGTTCGGATGGGAGAGTTATGGCCTTTTTATCAACAAAGATCAAAGCTAAGAGTTGTCATGCATGTCATTTACACAACATCTACTTCAAGCTCGATTTCAGCCTTGTTCCATCCCGAATATGTCAATTGTTAAAGAATGAAAGTTATAGATCTTGTCGATATTTTCAATTTGATAGGTGGCAGGCCCCGTAACTCCAAGCGAATCAAAAGTTATGCCTGTTTTACCAAAGGACATCGCTACTACTGTTCTCCCAGCGCGGACCACGCCCAAAATGGCCTAGGCGCGGGGCGCGCTAGGCGGCGGGGAAACATCTTATATAGGTTATTTGATGTCCAATTTGAGCTAGAAAAGGATTCTTAGTTGCCTAACTTGCTTGGGTGTCCATTAGAACTATAAATACATGATGAGAGGCATAAAAGAAGGAGAGATAGGCTAGTTTTGGAGGATTCCATTAGATTAGATTAGATTAGATTAGATTAAATTAGATCAAAACTTTAGTTCTTGTTAGATTTGGAGGTTGAAGCAACTTGGAGACCATTGAAGATTCAAAGTAGGAGCAAGGAGGGAGCATCAGATCTACTGACAAGAGATTCTATCTTCTTATCTTCTTCTATCTTTGTCTTTTAATGATTATTCAATTGTGGATTCTTAGTTTTAATTCAATGAACTAATTCTTTGTTTGAGATTACAATGGATCTTATTGTGCAGTTTATTTTAATATGCTTCGCTATCAATTGTTATGTTCTATTGTGAGGATTGTCTATTGTAATTTGGACTTAATTGTTTAATTGCCTAGCTAACAATTACCGTGATAATCTATATGAACTCGAGAGATGAAGTATAGATTTAGATTTGATTATGATAACATGTGTTTGTGATTTCTACATAGATGGAATTCATGATTCGTAGAGATATGCCTTTACGCTATATGTAATCTTATAGAGAACTTGTGCTTTAAATCCTTTTTAATTGTAATTCACATAGAGATATAGTGGATTAGTTAATTAGGGTGTCTTGCTTAATTCTATCATCTGTGGATTTAAGTAAGTATGGGTATTATGCATCGAGAGATGGTTTTGTCTGCGTTAGTGTTCTTGATTAACAATTCATGATAGAGAATAATTGATGAGAAGTGTGTTAACTTAAATGAAGTAATAAGTGAAGTTATGAACTTAAATCTCCGTAATCTTAATTTAACTAGTGAAATTTAATAGTAGTTTAATTTATATAATTTGAAATTCATTCGTTTAAATAAGATTGAGTTGGTTACGGGTTAATACTTGGTGATTTTTTATTAAAAAATTCCTCGTGGGAACGATACTCTACTTTCACTTTATTACTTGTTGACCACGTATACTTGCGTGTTGTGCGTAATTAGATTTTACCCAACAATACTATAGCCACCATCTCGGACCATCACTCCATTCCCTGACTAGTCCCAGCTATATATTCTCATTTTCTGAAGAGAACAGTGAAAGAAAAGGGTGAGCTCAACTAGCCTAGTAAGAAATATTATGACTAAGATAATGCAGAATAAATTATCCTTAGCCTTCAACTGTGACACCCCCAAATCCTGATACTTCATTTCCTCAAGATTTGGTGTTCACTTAATCAAAAATTCATTTCTAACTACCCAATCATAATAAAATTGAATAATAAAACCTCTTTACACAGGATTAAACTTAAATAAAATATCCTGTGTTATCTAACCTTTAATTACAATCATTCAAATGCGAAAATTAAATTATTACATCATTCAAAAGTATATAACGATAAAATAAAATTACAAGTCTTCATCACTTGTACATTTTTCCCTTTCCTTTGCTAGTGGCTCTGCCCATCACCTTCTCAACCTTAGTCGCAATAAGTATATATTATGCAAGAGTGAGCAAACAAGGCTCACTTGAAATAAGAATAAATACTTTACAACATTACAACCTTTGACAGAAATAGGTTCAATAGAACTGAATGATAGTTTCTACTAACATTTTAAACATACTACTGAGGGTCTAATGACCACGAATCATGTCCACGGTTATAAGTAATCTTTCAACTTTAACTTTAACAGTCATAAGACTATAAGGACTCCACGTACTTAGGGGGATCAACCATTCGTACAATGTATTATGCACAACCATTTCAACGCTAAGTGTAAACCTCTAATAAAAGAGTTGTTCGTCTCAGTATTTAGAATACAAGTCCTCACCAGAGTAAGTTTGGTTTGGATACATTACATGGTAATTTAGAATTCAACGGTCATTAACTAAGGATTAGTTGAATACAAAAGAAATAACTGTATGCTATGGAATAATCATAACTGAATTGATATTTGTAAATTAACATCATGCTTTAGGAATAATCTAATAGCATAAACATTGAATAATCATATCATAATTTTCTTTGAACAATATTAAGTCAAAGTTTATTGAGAATTGGATACCAAGCATGCATAATGAATAGTAATTTGAACGATAAAGTTGTTCAACACTAAAATAATAGAATATAGTGATTTGCATGCTAAATAACAAGTTACATATTAAAGAAACTTGCTCAATACTAAATATATGATTTAGAATACTTGCATCCTTATGAACAATTAGATACAAAAGCTTTCTCAAAAATAAACCATCTAGCTCTACGAAAATGTAGAGTTAGCCACTTGTGTAATTGCAATTGAATCAAAGAAAATAATGTACTCAATGAAATTAAACTCGCACAATAAAATTTCTGAGTTAGAGAACTTGCTCAACAAAGTTTAAATATTCGCACAATTATAAAAGTAGAGTTAGAGAACTTGCCTTTAGCACAAGCTAACCCTTACCACTTGAATCTCAAAACCCTATATATATGTCATCATGACATAATTAGTCATTACCAATATTTTATATCTATATAAACAAATATATACATCATGTAGGTTAAATTACCAATTCACATAATCAAACTATGTTAATACTAGTTAACCCTTGATAACATGCTCATTCATAGTTTAATACTTCTGAAATCATCATTTAACATTCCTATTATTAACACATAACATTTATTTTCAAACTTTGTGTAATAAACTAAAACCGCCGTAACATTCTCGCTAACTTCATGTATTGCGCTTATAATTTACATCAGGGTTGGTATATTGCTACATGAGTCACATGCCAACAATTAAGGCTGCATATGGCGCGATAGCGTAAGACGACGACGCTAAACTTTATCTTCTTTGGAGTCAAGTTTGCGGCGCTTAAAGTCCGAAACTCGACGACGTTTCTTCAAGAATAAAGATGAACAAAAAGCTAAATTGGCCTACAAGCTCCAATCTAACAAACTAATTAACATGTAATTCATACATAGACTTCATGTAAACATATTGTAAAGACTTCTAGCATGATTATACATATATAACAACACAATTATCAACTTTACAACACTCAATTTCAATACTTTTGGCAAAAACTCCATTTTTGACATTTTTAATGAAAATCAACACTGTGATTTTGTTTTTCAATCAAAACAGTAAATTCAAAATACCATGGTTATGATTATACATACTCTATCAAATTCAATAGTCAATTTATATATATTAATAATTAATCAAACCTTAATTTCATTTTAAACTAAGCCATACTCATATATTTTCATATAAACACTGTAATATGGTTTTCTTCACAAATTTCATACATACATGCCTTAATTTCTCTATAATCACATATAAACTCATGAAACAACCTTTTACAAATAATTATCATACAAAACTATATACATATCAACAATTCGTCTTTTACAATTATTTTACAGAGACTTTTTGGGAAGAGGAAAACTAAACTTTTAAAGAAAAAGATTGAGCTCCTACCTTTGATTAAGAAGATGATATCCTAGAGTTAGAAGAAGATGGTTATCCTTTTGATTATCAAGCTTCTTTTTCCCCAATTCCTTTCTCAATTTCTCTAGCCTTCCTTCCTCTCTTCTTTTCTCTCTGTAAACTCTTCAACTGAGTCTTCTTCTCTCTCCTAACATACGTACTAACAATATAACGTATATAGTAATAATATATGTTAATGATATAATATAAATATAGATATAACTTATGTCAGTTATGTTTTATTTGAAAATCAAAAGCCATAAGGCTTGTTTGGCTAACCACTAAAATATAATCAATTAATCCTTATGCCTTGTTTGGAAAAACACAATTAGAATAAAGACTTAATAAACATTAGGCTTTGTTTGGCAAAACTGAATTAAACTCCTTTAATTTATTTTAATAACTCCTTTATAGCAAGGTTATTTGTCACACTTCTAATAAATGAAATAATAAATTCAAATACTAATCTATTAAATTACTTTAACACATAAATCATTCCCACATAATTATAATTTTCTTTATAATTATAAAATTATTTAACCAACTAACACCTTGTTTTAATTACAAATTCTAATTAAAATATTATAATTCATTTAATCATTATTAGCTCTCTAACTTAATTATTAAATTGGTATATAATCTCATAACAATCAATTTTCTTAGCTCCTTAATTATTTATTCAACAAATAATTAACTAAACCACATCAACTCAAATTGAACAATTATTTATTCAACAATAAACATATCCATTAAATACTTATATAATTCAATAATCTCCTTAATTATTCATTCAACAAATAATTAACTAAACCACATCAACTCAAATTGAACAATTATTTATTCAACAATAAACATATCCATTAAATACTTATATAAATCAATAAATATTTAATATTATAATTTAAAATTCTGGAATGTTACATCAACAGTATAAAAACTGATAGAATACAATAGACAACAAGTTTTAGATTAACAATTGCAGCGGAACAAGCAATCCATTAGAAGAGTCAAGTAGAGCATGATATCTACTATCTTCTATGATTTAAAAAGTTTTTCATTCACTTTATCGCTGAGACTCAGCTTAATAAATAAATCACATCATCGAATCATCCTTACACTACGGGTCAAGGATATTCATGTAATCATCAATGGTCATGATTGTACCGAATAATCACTAGTCATAATAATACCAACAATTGTCCATCAATGCACTACGGGCCAATGAGGACTTTTACCACATCATTTGTAACATTATGGGTCATGATTATACCGAATGATCTCTGATCATAATCATACCAATCAACAGTCCATCTATGCACGTAAGCCAAAGATGACTTTCATCACAATATAGTCATCACAATATAAGCATGCGGATGATGACAATGATATAAGCATTGATCAAACGAAATCAAAGATAAATATTAAAGACTTTAAATTTATCCAGAGTTTAAAAATATCTAAATTGTCAACATGATACTGCTTTGTGGAGTAAAATTCAAGAATAATTTTCATGTATCAAAAATAATTTGGACAGAAAAGAAATATATTTTTCGGGTGAATAATACCCCATAAATAGTATCATATGAATAGTACTTCGGGAATAGTACCTCGTGAATAGTACCCCAGTATGAAAAGTGCCCCAAATACCCGAGTGAATAATATTCGTGTGAATAGTAACCTGTGAATAGTAACTCGTGAATAGTACTTCGGCATAAAAAGTTCCCCGAATACCCGAGTGAATATTATTTGAGTGAATAGTAATCGAGTGAATAGTAACCCGTAAATAGTAACTCGTGAATAGTATTTCAGCATAAAAAGATCAATAATTATCAAGAATGCTCAGAATAATATTTTCATGAAAAGATACTGGGTGAAGCGCAAATATCAAGGATATTCTACTAATTTTATGGAATATAGAAGCAATACTTCAACAAAATGAGTGTAGAACTAGGGATACGAAACGAAATAATATTACTTATATACTACAGAGTATGGAAGAAAATAATATTTCATACTAATATTGAACAAAAATAATATCTCTTATGAATACGAAAGAAATAATACCCCTTACCTCAGAAGAAGACTAGATACTGGAATAGTGAAGTAGCAGACTTCTCTTCTTCTTTCTCTCTATAGCTTCTCTCTCTATAATTGCTCTTGTGAGTCTTAGTGAATTGGTGAGAATGAAGGAAGAATGAGCTTCTATTTATGTCCAAGATTATTTTTGATACTTGAATATTATTCTTGAATTTTACTCCACAAAGCAGTATCATGTTGATAATTTGGATATTTTTAAGCTCTGGATAAATTTAAAGTCTTTAATATTTATCCTTGATCTCGTTTGATTGAATTCTTATATCATTATCATCATCCTCATGCTTATATTATGATAAAAGTCATATGTGGCTCTCGTGTATAGATGTACTATTGATTGGTGTGATTATGACCAAGGATTATTCGGTATAATCATGATCGTAATGTTACAAATGATGTAGTAAAATTCCTCATTGGCACGTAGTGCATTGATGGACAGTTGTTGGTATGATCATGACCATTGATGATTACATGAATATCCTTGGCTCGTAGTGCATGGATGATTCGATGATGTGGTTTATTTATTGCCGAGTCTCAGCGATAAAGTTGATGAAAAACTTTTTAAATCATAGAAGATAGTAGACATAATGCTCTACTTGACTTTTCTAATGGATTTCTTGTTTCACTGTAGTTAAACTTGATGTTTATTGTATTTTATCAGTTTAACACTGTTGAAGGCTAACGATAATTTATTCTACATTATCTTAGTCATAATATTTCTTACTGGGCTAGTTGAGCTCACCCTTTTGCTTTCATTGTTCTCTTTAGGAAATGAGAACGTAGTCGGGACTAGTCGGGGAACAAAGTGACGGTCCGAGATAGTGGCTATAGTAGTCCTCACTATTCTATAAAATAGTGTGATAATAAATGTAATAAGGACTTCATTTGAGTTTGAATACTGTCTATGAGATAATATTCGTATAAAAACTCTAAGCTACGATATTGTCGTATTGTATAAAAGAAGTTTGTATTTGATTTATGTACCATGTATTTGGTGACTCAAGATGGGTGATGTATACCTATTTTGGGGGCGTCACAAGACCCGTAACGAAATCCATGGTAATGAGTTCCCACTTCCATTTCAGAATCTCA
The DNA here is from genome assembly GCA_020205615.1 of Panax quinquefolius. NCBI lineage: Eukaryota > Viridiplantae > Streptophyta > Magnoliopsida > Apiales > Araliaceae > Panax > Panax quinquefolius. The sequence continues at coordinate 105,678,444 of CM035171.1, read as the reverse complement.
AGTGGTTGCAATGGACCCTTTGGTACTTGATGCTCCGCCTTTACACATTGACAAGTTAAACACCTCGAGATAAACTCCGCGATCTCTCTCTTCATATTGCTCCACCAAAATGTATGTTGAAGGTCATGATACATTTTGGTACTCCCAGGATAGATTGCAAACGGTGTGTTGTGTGCCTCCATCATGATTTTATGCTTCAAGTCAGAATCGTTAGGAACAAAAAGTCTGGAGTTGACTCGAAGTATTCCTTCTTCGTCGATTCTTATTTCTGGAATAACACCTTCTTGCACTTTTTTCTTCATAAGCATCAACTCCAGGTCTGTAGCTTGAGCAGCTTTAACTTTATCGATTATAGTCGGTTCTACTTGTATATTTAACATCATCATGTGGGTCCCTGGAGTCTTTAACTCTATCTCCATCCTTCGCAAGTCATACAAAATGGGCCTTTGCGTTGAAAATATCACACTCGTACCCACATATGATCTTCTACTCAATGCGTCAGCTACCACGTTTATTTTTTTAGGATGGTATTCGATGATATGATCGTAATCTTTCAAGAGCTCAAGCCAACGTCGTTGTAGCATGCTGAGTTCCTTTTGGGTAAACAAATATTTGAGGCTTTTATGATCTGTATAGATCTCCACTTTCTCCCCGTACAGGTAGTGTCTCTAGATCTTTGAGTAGGATAATTCCTCTCATATTCTTTGAGTTGTCGCGAACCATAGTGTAACGACCCCAAAATAGGTCCATTCCATCCAACCCATTCTAAGTCGCAAAATATATGGTACGGAAAACAACTACAACTTTATTATAACAATTGTCATGCAAAATACAACAACACATATGTTGTGAGTTTGGATACAAATATATACCAATCAGTAGTACGTCCACAATGACACCTTACATAAAGGTATAATCAAAAACCTGCTTTTAGAAATTAGAATCTTTGGGAAGTGCTCAAGAAACCTTCGTATATGGGAGGCCATGCTTTTAAGTTATGGTTGATATCATATGGCCACGTAATTATCCTTGGTTGACCTAATAGACCCCAAAGAAAAACGAGAAGATTACTATCATATTCTTCCCAATGGTGAGTCTTCTCTTGACATATCATTATCTCCACTGTCTCTAATTGAGTATTATACTCCAAACAAACACCAAGATTATATAGGTAGTGCTTGTAAATATACTCGTGAAGTGGATGAGCACAACCATGTCTTATGATGACACGAGGTTGTATGTCATTAGACATCTTGTATGATAGTGGCAAAACACCCTTCCAAGTTAAATTCACCTCACCCTCAACATCTATAGACCACCATTCTATTCCCTCGCTATCCCCCGCTCGACCCAGCTATACTTTTATTACCTGAAAGGAATTGTGAAACAAAAAGGGTGAGCACAACTAGCTCATTAAAGAATATTATGACTAAAGATAAATAAATTATCAATAGTCTTCATCAGTAATAAATCAGAGATTTAGAACATATGGTAGATGATAAAACTTTTCAACCATAGTTGCAGCGGAACGAGCAATCCATTAGAAGAGTCAAATAGACCATAAAATCTATTATCTTCTCCATGTTAAAAGTCCACCAACAATGTTTTATCCCCAGAACATCAATCAACAATTTCGGCCCACAATCACGTGTATAACTCATAATCGTAATTGTAGTTCTAAATTCCTTTCATCATCCAAGACAAAGATAATTTTCATCACTTGTCTTTACCCTAAACATCAAAGATCATGGTTATACCAAATCACAGCTCATGTTCATAATCATACTAATAAATTCATCTTTGCACTACGGCCAAAGATATTCATCAACAGCTCATCTTTACACTACAAAAGCAAAGATATTCATCAACAGTCATCTTTGCATTACGAGCCAAAGATATTCATCAATAATTCATCTTTACTACAAAATTTAAAGATATTCAACAACAGTCATCTTTTCACAACGAGCCAAAGATATTCATATATCAAAGAAATACATAATCATTTCAGAAGTTATATAACAATAATTATAACCATGTTGATCAATTCACCTTTGCACTTAAGCTAAAAATATTCAATTGTAAATTCAATGGTCATGATCATACCAGTCAACAATTCAACTTTTGCACTATTATTGGAAGAGAACCTATGGTCACGATCATACCAATAATCTACCCATCTTTACACTCAAGTCAAAGAGAAATATCATCATTAGGGTTATACGAATGTTATATAAAAACAATATAATCAAAACATGGTTTTAATTTCAAGAGTAAGATTCAAAAATCAACGATAATTTGGTCAGAGAAAAACCAATTTGTCGTGAATAGTAACCCGTATTCGTACATAGTATCGTATACGTGCATAGTAACCTCGAAACGAAAAGATAAAGTTTCATAATAAAATTCATATCCATATTTATAACACCTTAATCCAAATGTTATAAATCACTTAGAAATCTCATAATCTAATATTATTAATATTATAATAATATTTTAATCATTTCTTAAACTTATAAATAATTTAATCCAATTATTTACACTTTAATAATTAATGCATTTAATCATCTAAAATGCCAAACTCATAAGATTTCATCATCATTAACCAAAACCCTCATAAAAATCAGATATACCTCATATATGATTCTCAAGCCAACAAATCATATTTTTCAATTTTCTTACTTCACATAACATATTTAATTCATTTATTCATAACTAGAACATTTTCATGAAAAATACCAAATCGGTTCCAAAATATTTATTTTCCGGGATTTAGAAGAATATAGTCCCATATTGAATATATATTTTTCTCGAATTTTTAAAATTCATTTACTAATTTTCATACGGCCAAAACTACCTAACAGCTTAGACATTTATCATAAATTGTACTTTTGTCCAAAAATTCTGAATTTACACGGTATAATCGATATTATATAGATGTACTCCCAATAAAAATTTCATCAATTTTGGAGTTAATCACAAGGAGTTATAAGCGGTTACTTTTAAAATAGTCTTTTCTCATAAAATCCATAACTCTAATCTCTATACATCCAAAATCTCCATTTTTGGACACAATCTACAAAACTCATCAAAATATCATTTCAAATTTTTCCAGAATTTTTGAAGGTTCAGAAAAATTTCAAACTAAAAAACATAATAACCCTTAAAATCCCTTTACTATCCCTTACCTCAAAAGAGCGATCTTTGGAATGTTTGGATATAATGAATCTAACTTGCACCGTAGATAGCAATACTCAAAGTATACTCAAAATACTCACAAGAATACGCCGATAATATAGAGAGAAAAACTTCATTTACGTGTGATTTTCAATTCTAACCTAAGCACCCTATTTATAGGAAATTGTTTAGAACACCAAAGCAGAAAATTGAATATAATAATAATATTATTATCAAATTTCAAGCCCACCTCTAGACATTTGAAATCAGCTGATTTTGCACATGTTTAATGAGGCCACAAAATATAAAAAACGTTTTTATTAATAAAAATAAATAAAACTTCCAAAAATCAATTATTTCGGAACTTCAGAACTTCAATAATTCATAATAAATAGCCCTTTTATCAGAAAATTCGAATCTCACGAGTTTTTATAGGAAATTCAATTCTCTACAACTTTTCAGAAGAAAGTTTTTCCAAATTCCAAACAGAAATTGACCGAAATCCACAAACGGACAATTTTACAAGCTATAATCAAATTTCAGTCAAGAAATGGGGTCCACCGACACATAAAACATGTTTTAAATATTTTTGGTAACAAAAATACTTCTCCTCCACATATACTCATATATCCCACATTCATCGTAAAAATATCATCATTAATATATTATTAAAATAATATATTTAAATGAATTATTTTATCAGAAAAAGATAAAATATTAATTTTCAACAATTGTCACTTTAAAAATTTTCTCCATCTATATCCACATAAAATAAATATTTTTTTCATCATAAAAATCAATAATTAATTATTCACAAATAATATTACATAATCACAATATTGACAACCGATCGCTCTTCTAGAAAGAGGGGCTTTCAATAAGAATTTCTCCTTACTTTGGCGCAAATTAGGTGACCAAACCTCTCCTTAGACAGAACTTTCTAGACATTGCCAATAATGTTATCCAATAATATTATTCAGATAATATGAATTATTGTCTCGATAATGGAAAATCTTGTCTTTGTGATAATTATTGAAACAACAATAATATAAAATATCAACGTAGCAATTATTGAATCAATAAAATAAAATATCAATAAAGAATTCTTTGTAACAATTATTGAGTAATGCCTTCTTACGAAAAAAAATTATCATACTTCATGAATAGTACTCGTGAATAGTAACTCGTGAATAAGTAACTCGTGGATAAGAACTTTCGTGAATAGTAACTTCGTGAATAAGAATCTCGTGAATAAGAACTCATGAATAAAGAACTCATGAATAGTAATTAAAAAAAATTGAATACTTTTATTTCATAAAATTCGGGGTCTTACAATCTCCCTCCTTATGACATTTCGTCCCCAAATTAACATACCCAGTATTTCAAAGAGTTGATACCTTTGTTTCATTTGATTCTATCTCCCCATATCATGATTTCTCCATTGCTCATCTCCTCAGATTTAAGATATCATTCTAGAATACAACTTCAAAACAAGGGTTAATTTAACAAATTAATATATCACATAATATCCCGATATTATGACTAACCAACAAATAAGCTTAGGTAGGACACACTAAATAAGGATTTACTCATCTCTCCTCCTAGTTCTAATCCCGATCTCCCACGCCAGAGATCATATCCCTAAGCTCCGATACCAATCAGTAACTCTGGACACCAACTTGTGTCAAGACTCACATTGATACTTCTATCGGGCTTGCACCGCATAGAATCTGCCGTCTCCTACGGAGAGTCCGGCCGTGCATCCCCATCAACAGAAGTCACCAAATGAGAGGCTCGGGGCTCTTTACTTATAGCTCGATATTAACCAGAATAGCGACCCCAAAATAGGTCCATTCCATCCAACCCATTCTCGAGTCGCAAAATATATGGTACGGAAAACAACTACAACTTTATTATAACAATTGTCGTGCAAAATACAACAACATATGTCTTTGTGAGTTTGGATACAAATATATACCAACTCAGAAGACGTCACAATGACACCTTACATAAAGGTATAGTCAAAAAACTGCTTTTAAAATTAGAATCTTTGGGAAGTGCTCAAGAAACCTTCGTATACGGGAGGCCATGCTTTTAGGTTATGGTAGATATCATATGGCCACGTAATTATCCTTGGTTGATCTAATAGACCCCAAAGAAAAATGAGAAGATTACTATCATATTCTTCCCAATGGTGAGTCTTCTCTTGACATATCATTATCTCCACTCGCCTCTAATTGAGTATTATACTCCAAACAAACACCAAGATTATATAGGTAGTGCTTGTAAATATACTCAAAGAAGTGGATGAGCACACAACCATGTCTTATGATGACACGAGGTTGTATGTCATTAGACATCTTGTATGTATGATAGTGGCAAAACACCCTTCCAAGTTAAATTCACCTCACCCTCAACATCTATAGACCACCATTCTATTCCTCGCTATCCCCCGCTCGACCCAAATTATATACTTTTATTACACGAAAGGAATTGTGAAACAAAAGGGTGAGCACAACTAGCTCAAGAAAAGAATATTATGACTAAAGATAAATAAATTATCAATAGTCTTCATCAAGAATAAATCGTAGATTTAGAAACATATGGTAGATGATAAAACTTTTCAACCATAGTTGCAATGAACGAAGCAATCCATTAGAAGAGTCAAATAGACCATAAAATCTATTATCTTCTCCATGTTAAAAGTCCACCAACAATGTTTTATCCTCGTAACATCAATCAACAATTCACATCCACAATCACGTGTATAACTCATAATCGTAATTGTAGTTCTAAATTCCTTTCATCATCCAAGACAAAGATAATTTTCATCACTTGTCTTTACCTCAAACATCAAAGATCATGGTTATACCAAATCACGCTTCATGTTCATAATCATACTAATAAATTCATCTTTACACCACTACCAAAGATATTCATCAACAGTTCATCTTTACACTACAAAGCTAAAGATATTCATCAACAAAAATCATCTTTGCATTACGAGCCAAAGATATTCATCAATAATTCATCTTTTATACTACAAAGCAAAGATATTCAACAACAGTCATCTTTTCACAACGAGCCAAAGATATTCATATATCAAAGAAATACATAATCATTTCGTGGTTATATAACAATAATTATAACCATGTTGATCAATTCACCTTTGCACTTAAGCTAAAAATATTCAATTGTAAATTCAATGGTCATGATCATACCAGTCAACAATTCAACTTTTGCACTACTGGCCAAAGAGAACCTATGGTCACGATCATACCAATAATCTACCCATCTTTACACTCAAGTCAAAGAGAAATATCATCATTAGGGTTATAAGAATGTTATATAAAAACAATATAATCAAAACATGGTTTTAATTTCAAGAGTAAGATTCAAAAATCAACGATAATTTGGTCAGAGAAAAACCAATTTGTCATGAATAGTAACCCGTATTCGTACATAGTATCGTATACGTGCATAGTAACCTCGACACGAAAAGATAAAGTTTCATAATAAAATTCATATCCATATTTATAACACCTTAATCGAAATGTTATAAATCACTTAGAAATCTCATAATCTAATATTATTAATATTATAATAATATTTTAATCATTTCTTAAACTTATAAATAATTTAATCCAATTATTTACACTTTAATAATTAATGCATTTAATCATCTAAAATGCCAAACTCATAAGATTTCATCATCATTAACCAAAACCCTCATAAAAATCAGATATACCTCATATATGATTCTCAAGCCAAGAAATCATATTTTTCAATTTTCTTACTTCACATAACATATTTAATTCATTTATTCATAACTAGAACATTTTCATGAAAAATACCAAATCGGTTCCAAAAATATTTATTTTCCGGGATTTAGAAGAATATAGTCCCATATTGAATATATATTTTTCTCGAATTTTTAAAATTCATTTACTAATTTCCATATAGCCAAAACTACCGAAACAGCTTAGACATTTATCATAAATTGTACTTTTGTCCAAAATTCTGAATTTACACGGTATCTTGATATTATATAGATGTACTCCCAATAAAAATTTCATCATTTTTGAGTTAATCACAAGGAGTTATAAGCGGTTACTTTTAAAATAGTCTTTTCTCATAAAATCCATAACTCCTAATCTATACATCCAAAAATCTCCATTTTGGACACAATCTACAAAACTCATCAAAATATCATTTCAAATTTTTCCAGAATTTTGAAGGTTCGAAAAATTTCAAACTAAAAAACATAATAACCCTTAAAATCCCTTACTATCCCTTACCTCAAAAGAAGCGATCTTTTGGAATGTTTGGATATAATTATTTGATCTAACTTGCACCGTATAGCAATACTCAAAGTATACTCAAAATACTCACAAGAATACGCTTTCGATAATATAGAGAGAAAACTTCAGCTTAATTGTGATTTTCAATTCTAACCTAAGCACCCTATTTATAGGAAATTGTTTAGAACACCAAAGTAGAAAATTGAATATAATAATAATATTATTATCAAATTTCAAGCCCACCTCTAGACATTTGAAATCAGCTGATTTTGCAAATGTTTAATGAGGCCACAAAATATAAAAAACGTTTTTATTAATAAAAATAAATAAAACTTCCAAAAATCAATTATTTCGGAACTTCAGAACTTCAATAATTCATAATAAATAGCCCTTTTATCAGAAAATTCGAATCTCGTGAGTTTTTATAGGAAATTCAATTCTCTACAACTTTTCAGAAGAAAGTTTTTCCAAATTCCAAACAGAAATTGACCGAAATCCACAAACGGACGATTTTACAGGCTATAATCAAATTTCAGTCAAAAAATGGGGTCCACCGACACATAAAACATATTTTAAATATTTTTGGTAACAAAAATACTTCTCCTCCACATATACTCATATATCCCACATTCATCGTAAAAATATCATCATTAATATATTATTAAAATAATATATTTAAATGAATTATTTTATCTGAAAAAGATAAAATATTAATTTTCAACAATTGTCACTTTAAAATTTTCTCCATCTATATCCACATAAAATAAATATTTTTCTCATCATAAAATCAATAATTAATTATTCACAAATAATATTACATAATCACAATATTGACAACCGACTGTTCCTCAGAAGAGAGGCTTTCCAATAAGAATTTCTCTCTTATCTTGGCGCAATTGATTAGGTGACCAAACCTCTCCTTAGACAGAACTTTCTAGGCATTGCCAATAATGTTATCCAATAATATTATTCGGATAATATGAATTATTGCTCTGATAATGGAAAATATCGTCTTTGTGACAATTATTGAAACAACAATAATATAAAATATCAACGTAGCAATTATTGAATCAATAAAATAAAATATTGAATAAAGAATTACTGTAACAATTATTGAGTAATGCCTTCTTACAAAAAAAATTTATCATACTTCATGAATAGTACTCGTGAATAGTAACTCGTGAATAGTAACTCGTGAATAGTAACTCATGAATAGTAACTCGTGAATAGTAATTCATGAATAGTAACTCATGAATAGTAACTCATGAATAGTAACTCATGAATAGTAATTAAAAAAAAATTGAATACTTTTATTTCATAAAATTCGGGGTCTTACACATAGGCTATGACTTTCCCATGTTGCATGAGAACACATCATAACCCTTTGCCAGAAGCATCGTTGTAGATAACAAATCCATCCGTACCAGATGGTATTGTCAGAACAGGTGCCGAAAGGAGTCTCCTCTTGAATTCTTGAAAACTCCTCTCGCATTCCTCACTCTATACGAATTTTATATCTTTCTGAGTCAGCTGAGGTAATGGAGTAGTGGTTCGAGAAAATCCTTCCACAAATCTCCGATAATAACCAAATAAGCTTCAGAAGCTACGTTTTGATTCAATTTCTTGATTGCTCCCTACTTTGTATTGCTTCAATCTTCCCCGGGTCAATAGATACTCCATGTTTGACACCACGTGCCCAAGGAATGCTACTTCCTCAAGCCAGAACTCGCATTTCTTCAGTTTGGCATATAGCTTGTTATCACGAAGCCTTTGAAGTACCAACTTCAAATGGCGCTCATTATCTTCACGGATTTTGGAATAGATGAGGATGTCATCAATAAAGACGACAACGAACTGATCTAAATATTCTTTGAACACACGGTTCATCATATCCATGAAATCAGCAGGAGCATTAGTCAATCCAAAAGACATGACTAAGAATTCATAATGCCCGTACCAAGTTCTGAAGGCAGTCTTTGGAATATCCACAGTTTTAATCTTCAGCTGATGATATCCGGAACGAAGATCGATCTTTGAAAAGAATTGTTCTCCTTGCAACTGGTCGAACAGGGCATCAATGTGAGGTAGCGGATACCTAATCTTGATGGTGACATGGTTCAATTCCCGGTAGTCAATACAAAGTCGCATATTCTAGTCTTTCTTCTTTACGAATAAAATAGGAGCACCCGAAGGAGATGTACGTACTAGGACGAATGAAACCTATGTCTAACAACTCCTGTAGTTAGACCTTTAACTCCTGAAGTTCAATATGAGCCATTCGTTATAGGATTTTAGAAATGGGTTTTGTACCAGGTTCAAGGTCAATAAAGAATTCAACTTCACATTCTGGGTATTATGCATCGAGAGGTGGTTTTATCTGCTTTAGTGTTCTTGATTAACAATTCAGGATAGAGGTGGTTTTAGTGTTCTTGGTTAATATGGGTATAGTTTTTGTTAAGGTAGTGGTATTTTGCGTGTTGTGCATTAGTGTTCTTGATTATCTGCTTTAGTGTTCTCTTTGCCAATATTAATTTCAATCAAATTAGTCTTAATTTAAACATTTTTATTTTTATTTTTAATTCTCTTCCTATATTTTTCTCTTTACAGGTACCATGGATGACTTTGCGTATCAATGGCTATACACGAACATGACTCAACCAAGGGAAACAGGGATTGATGGACTTAATACATCTTCTATAGAGCCAATACAAATTGAGGCACCTTCGAAGACGTTGGAGGTTATTCGAGCCCAACGGAGTCGAAGGATGGCAAGAATGACTCAGCCTAGGGGAGCAGAGATTGACAGACTCGCGACACTTTTCGCAATGTCAGCACAGATTGAAGAACTTTCGAGGAAGTTGGACATTTTGCAAATTTCAAAGGAGTCGAAGGATTGCGATTATTTGTGACTATTGTCTTTAATCACCCGAGTAACCAATGCACCATCAATCTTTGGCTAGAATGACAAGATGGTGGTAACTACCTCAATCAGTATGCATATGATAATTATGATCAAGTTTGGGGGTATCACCCGGATTTTTCATGGAGCTATAATTATGATAACCAACATTACGCTCTAAATCCATCATACACACCGAATTTTCATGTCCACCTCCAAAGGCCACAAGAGATGATAATAATTGAGGTTGGAGGAATTGTTTTTCAAGTTCAGAATGCAAAAAAATGAGGAGAAGATGAGTAATCAAGCGAGGTCAATTCAAAATCTGCAGAACCAGATAGATCAAATGCTCAAAGCCTTGAACAACTGTCCTAAAAATAATTGGTGTTATGACGAGGATTCCGAGATTGATGAAGTGCCCGAGCCAAATCTACAACTGGATGAGACACGAGATGTTGAAAAAAAAAGAGACAAAAGGGGATAATGACAACAAGGTCGGTGAAGAACTAACTATGAGTACCAATAAGGATGAGCCGATGTTATTAGTGCCCCAATTTCCTTCTCCACCAAAGTTCAAGGATCCGGTTAAATTTGCAAAACCATGCCTGTTAGGTAGTCATGTCGTCGGCGAAGCTCTTTATGTCATAAGAGCTAGGGAAACAATGAAGCCGTGGTGGGACGAGAAAGATAAGATATACGAAGAGTCCATTGTGCTTGACACACTTCCATGTCCAAATATGATCACAAACACAATGGAGATAGCACCTAGTTATTTGCCCTTCTTCATGGAGATTATACCAAAACAAAGCATGCTAGGTGACTTTAATGCAATGGTCATCGTAAATGGGAACCTACCAAAAGCTATATTATTTCCGATGGATGGAGGGTTCCTCATTTACCGAGGAGGAATTGGATAGCGTTGACCAGACAAAGTCAGGCTAAAAGACTATAATTCAAGCGCTAACTAGGAGGCAACCCAGGAAATTTTATTTATTTATTTATATGTTTTCCTAGTTTATTTAGTAGATATGAATCCAAGTGTTATTCTAATCCATGTTGTCTCTCTTCATTGCAGGTATTGGAGGTTCAATGGATAGGAAAATGATCGTCGCCGTCAGCGCCACCATCACCACAAGCTTAAATGATTACAGGGAAGTCCTCGTCCACTTCATGCTTTATTTTACAATGAGGACATTGTAATTGTTAAGTTTGGGGGAGTTAAATAATTTAGGTTTATTTATGTGTGCATTCATGTAGTGTAATTGCATAATAGTTTGCATAATAGAGTAGTTGCATAATAGTTTTTATTTATAACTAAAAAAAATACGATGAGATAATAGTTAGTTACTATGTTCATCTTGCATGATTCCAGCTGTTAGATAGTTACAGTTTATTTTGGCCAATTATGAGAATAGAATTGAGTAGACAAGTATAGTACTAATTATTAGAGCTTTGATGTGATTTCTTGTTATGAATTGAATCTTTTTCTGTTTGAAACTGGTATAATCAAGGTTAGCACAGTAAAAATAACTTGTTAATTGATTGAGTTTAAATTTATACATAATGGGATTCTAAAGGATAATGCTAGTTTGAATGAAAGAATGATAAGAATAAATAGTGATGGCTAAATTTAGACAAGAACCTAAGTTTGGGGGAATATTTAGGGTATATAAGCTATAAAAAAAGAAAGAAGAAAAAAGAAAAAAAATGAAAAAGAAAAGAAAAAGAAAAAGTATGAATCGTGGCGTGCTTGTCTAGTTTTGTGGCCTTTGTTACTTGAGTAAGTAAGCCCGAGGGGATTGTCTTTACACCTAGCGCCCTAAGGTCTTAATGGTCTGGGAGTCGTTGGTCGAAAGCTCGTTAAGGTAGTATTGAAAAGCCTAAGGGAATAAGATATTGCATAGCTATGTGTATGTAAACCAAAAGAAAAAAATGAATAAAACGGGAAATAAGAGCAAAAAGCCTCCGTAGATGAAAAATAAAGCATAAGTATCTCATGTTGACCCTCGATATTGGTAATTATTTGATTTTAATTTGATCTAGCTTGTTTTGGGATTTCTCGAGTTTACACTGTATGATTCCTTTGAAGAGACTTGTTATGTGTTAAATTTGATTTTATAACAGTTAACATTGTTGTGGAGCACACACGCACTATATCAGTGATAACAGTCTAAGATTTGATGATTGATTGAGAAGTTAATGATTTGTTTTGATATGATGTATTATCGTGTTTACTTGATTTTTCTAAGGCCGGTTGAATAGACTTGTTTCTGTCATTACTGCTAGATTCGTAGGCATGTAGATTAGTTGCATTTCATTGCATTATTGTTTTGTGTTTTTGCTTGAGGACAAGTAAAGGTTTAAGTTTGGGGGTATTTGATAAGTAGGTTTTATACCTACTTATCCGGTATCTGTTACTTGAATTAGTTGCTTAATCTCATGTTTCTTAGTTACTTTTCATGCATTTTGTGTTCGTTTTGTAGATTATATGCTTGGGAGTTGAAATCGCAAATAATTGGTATAAAACGCAAAGAAAAGTAATCTGGACATCGTTTGGGATTTTATGTTTATTTCATATTCTTGGTTTGGAACTTAGATTAAATTGTAGAGCTTCTTCTTAGCTTTCCGGAACAACTTGAATCATTCCAATCGGAGTTCGAATGCAAGAGTTATGACATTTGTACCAACGGACGTCGAACGTCACTGTTTTGGGTGGCCATTTGCATAGCAGTCACTTCTAGCCCAATTTAGACCTTCATCTGTTCATTATTTCTAAAATCTCAAAGAATGAAAGTTGTAGATCTCGTCGATATCTTCGATTTGATAGGTGGAAAGCCTCGTAACTCTTCCCGGATCAAAAGTTATGGCCATTTTCCCAATGGATGTCAGAGCAGAAAATTTTCCTTCACAAAACTGCCTCCGGGGTTGGCATGCAAGGCACAAAGCAGGCCCCTAGCCCGCCGGGGTGGGCCCAAAACAAGTCTAGACCCCCGCCGGGGCGGGGGTATGCCCAGAAAATGCGCAAAAATGCAAATTTTGGTCCAATTTGAGTCCGGAAAGGATTGTTTAGATCCGATTGACACAAGGACTTCCAAGAGGACTTAAAGACATATAAAGAGACTTATAAAAGGAGGAGAATCACAAGGATTAGAGATTAGAGACTAGATAGAGGATTCCATTAGATTAGAGTAAATTAGATCAAAACACTAGTTCTAATTAGATTTGGAGATTGAAGCAACTTGAAGACCATTGAAGATCAAGAGCAGGAGCTTGAGGAAGATGAAGATTTGCTGACAACAGATTTATTCTTTACTCTACTCTTATTTTTATCTTTTAATGTTATTTCAAGTGTGGATTCTTAGTTTTAATTCAATGAACTAATTCTTTGTTTGAGATTACAATGGATCTTATTGTGTAGTTTATTTTAATATGCTTCGTTATCAATTATTATGTTCTATTGTGAGGATTGTCTATTGTGATTTGGACTTAATTGTTTAATTGATTGGCCATCACCAATTCTGTGATAATCTATATGAACTCGAGAGATGAAGTATTGATTTAGATCTTATCATGATAGCATGTGTTCGGGGAGTTTGTTAGTAAGCTTAAACTTGATGAGTGTTAAGGTAGTGAAATGCTTGACACCGCATGTATGTCGATAGAGAACTTATTCTTAAACCTTCTTCAATTGTAATTCACATAGAGATATAGTTGGTTAGTTGATTAAGGTGTTTAACAGATTTCTATCTTAATTGTGGATTGACGTTAATATGGGTAATATGCATCGAGAGGTGGTTTTATCTGTTTTAGTGTTCTTGATTAACAATTCAGGATAGAGTATACGCACAACACGTAAAAATCACCAAGTACTAACCCGTAACCAAATCAATCTTATTTAAACGAATGAATTTCAAATTATATAAATTAAACTACTATTAAATTCCACTAGTTAAAAATCCGTTAAACACCATAATCAACTAACCCACTATATCTCTATGTGGATTACAATTGAAGAAGGTTTAAGAATAAGTTCTTTATCAAATTACATGTGGTGTCAAGCATGTCTCTACCTTAACACTCATCAAGTTTAAGCTACTAACAAAATCCTGAACACATGCTATCATGATAAGATCTAAATCAATACTTCATCTCTCGAGTTCATATAGATTATCACTAGAATTGATGGCCAATCAATTAAAACAATTAAGTCCAAATCACAATGTATAATCCTCACAATATAACATAATAATTGATAACGAAGCATATTAAAATAAACTACACAATAAGATCCATTGTAATCTCAAACAAAGAATTAGTTCATTGAATTAAAACTAAGAATCCACAATTGAATAATCATTAAAAGATAAAGATAGAAGAAGATAAGAAGATAGAATCTATTGTCTATGGATTTGAAGCTCCCTCCTTGCTCCTACTTTGAATCTTCAATGGTCCCCAAGTTGCTTCAATCTCCAAATCTAACAAGAACTGGCGTTTTGATCTAATTTACTCTAATCTAATCTAATGGAATCCTCTATCTAGTCTCCAATCTCCCCTAATCCTTGTGATTCTCCCCCTTTTATAAGTCTCTTCATATGTCTTTAAGTTCTCTTGGAAGTCCTTGTGTCAATCAGATCGAAACAATCCTTTCTGGACTCAAATTAGACCAAAATTCGCATTTTCAAGATTTTCAAGGCATACCTCACCTTTGCGGGTTAGGGGCTCGTCTTATGACTTGCATGCCCACCCCGGCGGCAGTTTTGTGAAGGAAAATTTTCTGCTCTGACGTCCTTTGGGAAAACGGCCATAACATTTGATCTAGGAAGAGTTACGAGGCCTGACACTTATCAAATCGAAGATATCGACGAGATCTACAACTTTTAATTTTTAAGATTTTAGAAATAACGGACGGATGAAGGTTGAAAGTGGGCTGGAAGTGACTGCTATACAAATGGCCACCCAAAACAGTGACGTTCGACGTCCGTTGGTACAAATGTCATAACTCTTGCATCCGAACTCTGATTGGAATGATTCAAGATGTTCCGAAAATCTAAGAAGAAGCTCTACAATTTAATCCAAGTTCCAAACCAAGAACATGAAATAAACATAAAAGCCCAAACGATGTCCGGATTGCTTTTCTTTGTGATTTCATACCATTTCTTTGCGATTTCAATTCCTAAGCACATAATCTACAAAACGAACACAAAATGCATGAAAAGTAACTAAGAAACATGAGATTAAGCAAATAATTCAAGTAACAGATACCGTATAAGTAGGTATAAAACCTACTTATCATAGACCGAGAAGTTCTTCAAAAAATACGTCAGGAAATTCACTAACAACAGAAATATTATTCAAATCTGACGTATTTTTGTTCAAGTCCATGACATGGGCTAAGAAAGCTTGACATCCGTTTTTCAATAAATGAATGGCTTTATGGCTTGATATGACAGTGATTGACTTTAGTGGTTTGGTTTCTTGAATTCGCATAACAGGTTGGTTAGGAATATGAAAACTAGCAACCTTACGAAAATAATCAATTTTAGCATAATGAGTGGTTAACCAATCAATCCCTAAAATCACATCAAATGCAAGTATTTTCAAAGAAATAAGATCGGCAGGTAATGTGATGATTCCAACTTGAATCAAGCAAGATTTATAAACAGTGAATGTACCGAAAGTTTCTCCTAACAGAGTTTCAACAGATAAGTCAAAGTTTAATTTCTCAAGGGTCAAGTTCAAACATTGAGCAAAAGCAGGAGAGATAAAAGAATGGGTAGAACCAGTATCTAATAAGGTATAAACTTCGCAAGAGTTTATGATTAGCTTACCCGTGATCACCTCTATAGGGCATATGAAAAGCGTTCTCACTTGAACCACCAATTTTAACTTGTCTGGGACATCCTTTGGTGTCATCATCACCGCTAGAATTAACTTTCTCTATAGGGCATATTCCACCATCAACTACTTCGTCGTACTCCTGTTTCATGATCTGAATCATTAATCTTAGATCCATATCGAATTGGGGTTGACCGCAATGTACACTGTAATTCAAAACTCGATGTTGGGTTCTCCCAATTGCTGTCCAAAAAGAGAAATAAACATCATCTATTTTAGCCTTTTTGGATCGGACTTCTCTTTCCACAATATCAACGCGTCGTGCGACTTTTACCCATGCATCTTTCATTCTCACTCATTTAGTTGTTTCTTTTTTCAGTTGATCCTTGACATTTGAATTCTCAGATTCCAGCTTTATCATCTTATACTCTGCCAAAGAGTGCTTTTGTTCAAGCATCACATATCGGGTAACATAAGCTTGAATTGTTGCATCCTTTTGCTCCACGACCGCCTGTCGTTCTTCAGCATGCTCTTCTAACACATGAATACGATTTTGCAATTCTACATTTTGATCATAAAGTTCTCCTAATAAATCCTCCTCAGGTTCCTCTTCTTCCTCACTCTCAGTTGCTACCTCTGCGACTAGCTCGTGTGCAACTATTAATTCTTCACTCACCACATGAATATCTCTAATTTCGTCTTTGTATGTCATCACATTATCCTGGTTGGTGATTAGAGGTGTCTCCACGGTCTCATTCACTCCATTGTTAATATTTTCAGCTGCCATTCTCAAATACTGCAATAAAACAAGGGTTAATTAAAGAAATTGACATACCACATAATACCCCTATATTCTGACTGACCAACAAATAAGTTTAGGTAGGACACACTAGCGAAGGATTTACTCGTCTCTCCCCTCCTAGTTCTATTCCCCGATCTCTGCCAGTGTCCATATCCCTAAGCTCTGATACCAACTGTGACGCCCCCAAAATAGGTATACATCACCCATTCTGAGTCGCCAAATACATGGTACAGAAAACAACTACAACTTCATTATTACAATTGTCGTGCAAAATACGACAACACATATGATGTGAGTTTAAATACAAATATTGTCTTCTAGACAGTATTCAAACTCAAATAAGTCCTCATTACAATTATTGATACACTATTTTACAAAAATAGTTAGGAATGTTAAAATAACTTTCTAGAACCATCATTCCATACCCCGACTAGTTCCCGCTATATTCTCGCCTCCTGAGAAGAAAAATAAAACAAAAAGGAAAAGAGTGAGTTCAACTAGCCTAGTAAAGAATGTTATGACTAAGATAATGAACAACCAATTATTGTTAGAGTTTATGCCCTAGAGGCCAATTATTTGATATAATTGCTTAACATTTTGATATTATATTTGATTGAATAAATGAATGATTTTATTATGGTTTTATTTATCATGTTATATAAATGTTAACATAATAAAATTCCTTAGAATAGTGATACAAATTATATAGTTTCAAGTATGTGACTTGAACATGAGATTATATAATTACAATTAGTATCATTGCTCTTAAATGTCCCTATTCGAGTATCATTGTTGATGGGACAACAATGATGCATTGAGACTAGTATGTGAATTGAATGATGACCAAATCTCATTGGTCATAAATATATGAGATATTAAGTTAATGCATAGGTACGTGTTAGAGAACGATGTACTGGACAGACTCACCATGAGAATTCTATGTGGAGCATTATGCGAAGTGTCATTAGCGAGTCTCATAGTGACAATGATGTAATGATCCTCCGACCTGAAATCACTATATTACTACACGGGAATTTATGTACTTTGATATCATCAAAGGTCACCTTTAATAGGGTGGACTATAAAGGTGATTATTGGGTACATCATGAATCGTGTGAGGAATATGAGTGATCTAGATGGAATTTAACCCTCCTATATATTAGGGGTGATATCCATAGGCCTCTTGATTGAGTAGGACTATGAAATTCATGGTCATGCTCAAAAAGTGATTTGTTTAATATAGTTTACTCATTGATCAAGAAAACTCAGATTAAATTATGAAGAGTATGACACATTCCATGACTCGAGTTTAATCTAAGATGTCAAGGTTAAAAGGATTAAATTACATTGAAACATTGGTCACGAAAAGGTTGCATCGAATCATCGATCTTATTATTACTTGGGTAGCAGTGATGCATTACTAGATGTCACTCACTGTTTATAATTTTATAATATGATTTTAAAATTATTGCCAACGTAATAATAACCTATAGAGTCACACATATAGAACGTAATTAAAAGAGAATTAATTTAAATTGTAAAGATTTAAATATGTCAATATGATTGATAGTATTTAAATTACGAATTTAAATTAATAGGATAATTTATATATAGGTATATTAATTAAGTAAGACTTAATTAAGATATATATATATATATATATATATATATAAATTCAGATTTTATTGTAATTAAATTAGGTTTTGATTAATTCCTTTTAACCGCTATATATATGATATTTAGCAGCCATTTTAGGGATAATCATCATAACCTCACAAATCCTAGCCGTTCTTAGAAAGAGACTAGAGAGAAACCTTTGAAAATCCTGATCTTCTGTGGCTAGTACCGCAGTTCTCTTCACTGTAGATCGTGTGACGATTCGCAAGCGTTCGTGTAAGTACCATAGAGACATAGTACCGTGAGGAATTACGTTGGAGATTCGAAGCATTTCAGAAATTTCTATAATCGGTATAATATCTAAACACTGAATTACTATGTTTTCGCAAGGATCCTGTTTTAGGGTTTCAGATTTGACTTTATAATTTTTATTTTCCACTGCGTTTTTATGCCGAAATCCCTACAATTATCGTTAGCCTTCAACAAATCAGATAAAATATAATGGACAATAAGTTTTAGATCAATATTCGCAGTGAAAATAACAATTCATTAGAAGAGTTTAAGTAGAGAATGAAATCTACTATTATCTATGAATTTAAAATTCAATCATCAATATTTTATCCCTGTAACATCAATCAATATACATCTTGAATCAAATATTCATCTTTGCACTACGTGCAAAAGATATTCATTTGTATCACTAGTTGGTCATGTTCATCTCAACACATGTTCATCTTTGCACTACGGGCCAAAGATATTCATCAGGTAATCATTCATCTTTGCACTACATGCCAAAGATATTCAGTTATATCATCATTTAGGATTGAGGATGATGAAAAATATTGTAATGAAACGAATCCAGTGAGATAAAAGAACAAAAATTAGGGATTCGTACTTTAGATAATCCAAGTTCAAAAATACTCCGTAATAAACCATAGTGGAGTAAAATTCAAGAATGAAGATCAAAATATGGATACAATCAAAGATAGTAACCATAATACACATCTTAGACAAAGAAGAGAAAATTTAATTTTTCTATTAATAGTGTCGTATTTGTGAATAGTGTCGTATACGTGAATAGTAACCCCGACATGAAAAGGTAGAAATTCCACAAGAAAAATCATACTTCATGAATATTACTCGTGAATAGTACCGTATTCGTTAATAGTGTTGTATACGTGAATAGTGTCGTATACGTGAATAGTAACCTCGACATGAAAAGGTAAAAGTAAAAATTTCATAATAAAATTCATACCAATATTTCGGTATAATGATATTGAAAGAAGTAACATCATTTACGAAGAAAATAACATCCCTTACCTCAAAAGAACAGTACTTTCGGCTGAAATATCAAGTATAGGACTGAAGGAAACTTACACTGAATAGCAACTCTCAAAGTATTTAAATACTCAAAAAAAATACGCTCGATAATATAGAGAAAGAAGGATTATGATTCTGGTGTGATTTTCAATTCTAACTAAGCACCCTATTTATAGGAAAATGCTAGAACGCCAAAGCAGACTAACTTGCTACCTGATGGCTTTACTGTTAGGTTTGTAATATCCATGAACGCAATTAAATTGCATAAAATAAGCGGAAGCGTGAAAAATCAAAGTTTAAAATTTTACAAACCATATACCCGGATCATCCTTTATGCACAATTATTAATTAAACGAAAAGATATGAAGAACAAGAATCATACCCTTGAAGATTCGAGCTTCCTCAGGTACAAGTTCACCTCCAATACTTTTCGCGTTCAACTTGAATCCACTGGGTTTGGTTCCTTCCTTTGATCAACGTTAGCCACCCAAGTGTTTGGCCTCTAGAGGTGATCCACCAAGGAAGAAGAAATATTTAAGAAGAAGGGTGGTTAGCAAAATCCTAGTTTTTCCTATCTCTCATAGAAAAGGAGTGTACTCTCCAACAATTGGAATCACGTATGTTTGATATCTGATATAAGACTCTCCTTATAAAGATATCAGGTAACCCTATTTAATTAAAAATAAGGTATTATTTATTTAATTAAACTCTTTTAATTAAATGGGCTCCCTAATCTTATTATAGATAATTAATTAAACTCCTTTAACTAATTTTTCATCCTAATCCTATTAGGAATAAATGAGAGTACTTATATTAAATTAATTTATAAACTATTTTAGAAATTAAAATAATAATAATTGTAATAATATTAATAAGACTCTCTTATTAATTTATATTTAATATTTCTAAAATATTAAATAATAATTATTAAGCTATTTAATTTATTCTATCACCATAGATTAAATTAAATATACTTAACATATTATTACGATTATGTCATTAACTTCTTAAATAATTATTCTTCCTTTTATGGTGTGACCCTTTAGGTTCTCCATATTAAACCTATTGTGAATAAATCAATTAGAACAATTCTAATCTTATTTAAATAAATAAATTAAATAATTAATTTATTTAAATAAATAATATTTATTCTACAATAGGGATAAGCCTCCCTAGCGATCAACGACTTTCCGGATAATATAGATTTCAACATTAATCATAAAAGAACCTTTGAGTAAATAGTTACTGCATAATTCAATCCTTCCACTATACTGATGTCCCAATTAAATATAAGACATGGAATTACTTCACAAGTCTTATTTTATTTAATTATATGTATTTTGACTCTTAAATGCACAACACCAAATAATGCAAATTAGAAACTCCTTTCTAATTTCATTCTGCCTTGGCCAAGGACTACTTGGTTGTCATTTATCGAATCACATAGGACATTTCTCTTCGTTTACTAGAAGCGGTAGATTCTTTATTGATCATACATTATTTCAATGTATAACTTATTATACCCAAGCATACCCTTTGATATACCCTAAGGGTCTTAAGGAATAAGTCAAAGTATAACTCATCATACACAAGATACTATGATGATCTCAAGTCCAAGGATCACTTGTACTACTATCACTACAGGAATTCCTATTGACATGCAAGTAAAACTCCATTAGGTATTCCTTAATGAGCCAATGCTCAAAGGAACTTATTCTCTAATAAGCACCTATATACTTGCTTTAGTGTCTCCACATAAATGATCATGAGATCAATCATCCTCATCCAACGAGCAAGCAACGTATGTATCAATCTATCCTGGATTCACTAATCCCCAATTTAGTAATCCAACGATTGGGAACTATTTTAGTTTTAAGCTTTCTAAGAATTTAGATCTCATTAGAATGATCATCATCATTATTCTAAAAGCATTGCTTAAAACTATGGGTTTATCACATATTATAAAACAAAGATCATGTAGATAATTAAAAGCCTTTAATAAATCAATACTTTTTATTAATAAATGAATAAGATTGTTACAAAGTATATGCTTTATCATCAAACATGATTGGCTTGTGTGCATACTACTTTCAATCTCCCACTTGCACTAAAGCCAATCGTCATGGTATCTCATACCCTTCTTCTCTAAGTGACGATTATCCTGCTGTTGGATAAGCTTTAGTTAATGGATATGTAATGTTGTTCTTGAGAGTCCAATATCTCTATAGTGATTTCCCATCTTTCAATGATTCTTTAATCAAATGAAAGTGCTGCAACACATGTTTAGATCCAAGATGAGACTTAGGAACTATTCCTAGTTCTATAATGAACTTTTCATCCAAACAATCAACTTGTAGCTTCATTTATAGCTATATACTTTGTCTTTATCACTAAACTAGCAACTCTTTGCTGTTTGAAACCTTTCCAATTCACTGCACCACCGTTCAAGGTAACGCTTTACCTTAAAGTGGATTTTTTGTCGTCTTGGTCTGTCTGAAAAACTTGAGTCTGTTAAGCCCTCGAGTTTTAATTTAGACCCACCATGAATATGATCACATCCTTAATGTTGGTTAAGTACTTTAAGATGTTTTTCACTGACTCATAGTGAACTTCTCCAGAATATGACTGATCAACATCAGGTCTCGTATATTTCATTGCATACATGATAGTTACTCATGCGATATCTCTTTTAGGAGTCTATGAGGACTATTAATAGAGATACACTCCAGGGCTCATCAACATGAGACATCCCATAGAGTTTGCCATGCTAAACGACTTTAGCATCAAATGAATATACGTTCTTTGGGTTAAGTCGAGCATCCTCTTAAATCTATCTATATAGATTTGCATCCCCAATTACGATACTCTTCCCAAATCATTCATGGAGGAATGTTTAGACAGCTTTATCTTTACTGATTGTAGCATTGATATGTTATTCCTTATCCATAGTATATTAAAATATAATATTAGGAATGTCACAAGGTACGATTTTTTCTTTCAGATACACCAATCAATTATTGCGTATCAGGAGGCGTCCATTATGAGAAAACCATTTGAGATGATCTAGAAACTTATTATACAAGTATTTATTCCTTGATCTAATCAAAGAATCTTAATACTTTGCCAATTTGTTTCACTTTAGAATTCTTTGAACCTTTCAAATAATTCACACTTGTATTTCAGCAAATACACACATTCAACCTTTTGAATAATCATCTCCTTTTCTTATACTAGTTCGTTCAATTTGCAAAATTATTTTTCACGTAAGTCAAGTATACAAAATCTATTAAGTAATATTCCAGTTCTATATAAAACATTATTATTATAAATAGAACAACAATTGTTCTTAAATATAATTCCAAAGATTTCATTGTCCAACAATAAAATGGAAATAATGTTTCTAACAAGAACTGGAATACAATAACAACTTATCGACTTAATAGATTTGCTTCAGTAGCATTAACTAAACTATAAGTTTCTATGGCTAATGTGGCAACCTTTGCTTCATTTCTCACACATAGGATTACTTATATTTGTTTAGCTTTCTACTTCTGCTTGGTTCTTTCATAAATCTATATTTATGATAACAAAAGTCGGTATCCAATACCCAAGTAGAACCTTGACTTAAAGAAAAATTTATTTTAAATCATGAACAAATTTGTATTTGTAACCGAAACTTCCCTAAGCTTCTTTGGTTAGCCTCTGTAAGATGCTTCTCGCAGTTTCTTTCCAGTGTCCAGGCATATTGCAGTGGAATCAAACTCCTTTGTTATCCATATCAGTTTTGTTCTTATTATTCATTATTTTTGTCTTTCTTTTTACCTTCTTTGAATCGTTCTTCTTTTCAGAAGATCCTTTGACCCCTACCAGTAAGACATGGTCTGTCTTGGTTGGGAAATGACTCTCAACATTTTTCAACATGTTAAGCAAATCAGCGAGGCTGATATCTAGCTTGTTCATATGAAAAATTCCCAACAATTATGAAAGGAGTCCGGGAGTGAGAGCAAGATCAAATCTTGGCTCAACTCTCCAGCCATTACAAAACCAGTTGTCCTAACTGTTCAATCAAATTGATCATCATTAGGACATTTGTATGTACTGTAGTGTCATTGGCCATTCTAGATCGGAAAAGCTCCTTAGATATCTGATATCTTTCAGTCCTACTTTCTTCACCATCAACTACTTGATGTGCAGGAATATAGTAAGAGCATCCATAGTTTCATGCTGACGTTGAAGCTCGTTACTCATGGATGCGAGCATGATGCATTGAGCCAACTGTGCATCATCTTGCCACTTTCTAAAAGTAGCAATCTCCTCCTCAAAGGCATTGTCTGTGACCATTACAGGGATAGACGTATTAAGGACATAAGATAGCTTTACAGCCGTGAGAACTATTCTCAATTTGCTTAACCAATCCGTTTAATTCGGTCCGGTTAAATTTAGCATCTAATATGCTACGCAGTGATAGTAATTTAGACATTGTAAAATTCTGTAAATGAATTTGTAATTAATAACCTTTTAGCATACATTCTTTTATTAATTACCAAAATAAATTAGGTCTTGTTTTAAATTGATATCTCCCACTATTTTCATCAAACTATATTACCCTCACTTATATAGTTCGGCAAAATCTAATTAAAGATATGCTAGTGAGAATAAGGATCTCATTTCAAATGTATATAGCCTTGTGGTGACACAACAAACTATATATAAATAAATAGGTAGACAACTCTTGTCAATTACATCAACTATGCAACTCCTTGTATTTTGCCTCTTAGATCATAATGGTCAAGTGTGTGCACATCCGAACTAAAATGATTTAAGTTAAGTCCAACCTAGCACTCCATATATTCAAAAAAGAAAAATATTGTCCTTGTGGTGACACAACAAAACAATATTGTTCAACTTTCTTTATAAGCATCAAATGTGATAAAATTAACATCTCAAAGAATTAAGATAAGCCTTGTGGTGACATAACAAACTTATAATAATTAATTGATACTCTATTATTTTTTATCATGCTAGAAGGCGACGTTCGATATTCCAAATATCTTTGAACGCTTAGGACTTAATATAAAAAATTTGAGGGGTTTGTTGTAAAACCCCAACTTTTTGAATAAAGATGAATTTTCTATAAATATTATTTTTGAATATTATGGAGTGAAATTGATATAATAGTTGTGGGTAATATTTATAAATTTTGCAAAGTTACGCAAGTTGTTATATAATATTCGATTGGTGGGGAATATTCGTTTTAACAGGGAATATTCGTACAACGACACAATCATTGGTAGACCCCACAACGGAATTATTGTCGGATTAAGAAAACGATAAAAATACTTTATGAAAATAACGGCGGAGGTTTTACCGTTAACTGTTGAAACACCCTTGTTAAAAGTACAAGAATACGATGTCTGGCGTAAGCAGTAGCACATGGTATTGATTATTGATACTTAAGTGAGAAGTCACTCAATTTTGCTTATTTTATAGACCCCCATTTACCCATTTTTCAAAATAGTTGGTAGAAAATTTTTAATATAATAAAGGTGGGGGCCCACGAGTGGGGCCCATGTGTGTTACAAAGTCTTGGGAGATGGAAATTTTGGTTACGTGAATTGGAGGGATGAGTACAATTATTAGATATATATATATATATATATATATATATATATATATGTTTATATATGTTTATAACATATGTTTATATATATATATATATATATATATATTATAAATTTGTTACTTGAAGAAAAAAAAAGAGTCAGTTGCCTGGTGGGAAAGGGGCAGTGATGGACGGGAGGAGTATTATGATCTATATATATATACATATATATATATATATAAATTTTATTTTATTATATAATTATAAATAGAATATATTATATTTTATTTAAAAGATTTTACTTTAAATATGGAACGTCAAATTAAAATAAATCAATCTCGGATTGCTCATGTGTTAGTTACTATGCATTCCATTTTCTATAAATAAAGCTCATTCATTCATTATTTTCTTACTTAATTCAATTAAACTCTAGAGAGATAAATTATAGAGAGAAAGAAGAAAGTATTCTGCTACTTCACTACTTATATATCCAGTACTCTTCTTCTTAAGGTAGGGAATATTATTTGTTGTACTCGTAAGGGGTGTTATTCTTTCTTATTCATGAAGAGAACTGTTGTTATTCCATTTCTTATTATACTGTTGGAATAACTTGTATACGTGGTCTACCCTATACTTGGTGACATTCTTCTATTATTCTGTTGGAACATCCTGTCTGTGTGTTTTACACCGGACCTGGTTTCGTCTTTATTATTATTCCGTTGGAACATCCTGTCTGTGTGTTTTACACCGGACCTGGTTCCGTCTTTATTATTCTATTGGAACATCCTGTCGGTGCAAATTTTGCCTGACCTGGTTCCGTTATTATTATTTTATTGGAATAACCTGTCTATGCGAAGTATCGCATGCATGGTGATTTCTTTTGTTATTCCATTCTTTATGATACTCAATTGGTTAAAGTTTTGACTTCTATACTCCGTAAAATTAGTAGAATATCCTTGATATTTGCGCTTCATCCAGTATCTTTTCATGGAAATATTCTTCTGATCATTCTTGAATTTTACTCCACAAAACAGTATCATGTTGACAATTTGGACGTTAATAATTCCTGGATAAAATAATTCTTGAACTTGTTTTATTGAATTCTTATATCATTGTCATCATCCTCATGTTTATATTTTATTGAAAGTCATATGTGGCCTGCAGTGCATAGATGGACTTGGTATAATTATGACCAGGGATTATTCGGTGTAATCATGATCGTAATGTTACAAATGATGTGGTAAAAGTTCTCATTGGCCCGTAGTGCATTGATGGACAGTTGTTGGCATGATCATGACCATTAATGAATACACAAATATTCTTGGCCCGTAGTGCATGGATAATTGTGGTCGTGATACTAAAGAATATCCTGGGTCAGTAGTGCATGGGTGATTCGATGATGTGGAATATTTATTAAGTTTGAGTCTCAAATATAACGATGATGAAAAACCTTTTTAATCATAAAAGATAGTAGATTTTATTTTCTACTTGACTCTTTTAATGGATTGCTTGTTCACCGCAGCTTAAACTTGATGTCTATTATATTTTATCGGTTTAACATTGTTGGAGACTAATGATAATTTATTCTCGCATTATCTTAGTCATAATATTTCTTCTTGGGCTAGTTGAGCTCACCCTTTCTTTCACCGTTTCTTGAAATGAGAATATAGCCGGGGACGAGTCGGGAACGGAGTGATGGTCCGTGAGGATAGCATTAGTAGTCCTCACTATTCGTGAAATAGTGTGATGATAATTGTAATGAGGACTCCTTTTGAGTTTGTATAATCTCTAGTAGATAATATTTGTATTCAAACTCACAGGTTTATGTTTTATCGTATTGTATACCCATTTGTATTAGTAAGTTGTATTTGAATTACATACCATGTATCTGGCGACCCAAGATGGGTGATGTATACCTAATTTTGGGGGTGTCACATTTGTTATTAATTTGTCTCATCTTGTTTAGCGCGCATGCACACACACACATATATATATATATATATATATATATAATACGCGTCATATTAATAAACATGCGAAGCATGTTTGCATAATATATAATATATATAGTATAAGTATGCACATATAGAATACTATATTCTACCTGGATTAATTATGGACTTTTATTCTAGTTTGGTTCACTAGAGCCACCAAGTGAACCAAAAGGTCAAACCCTAGGGGTGCAAGAATTAATATTTAAATATAATTATTACATTTAAACCCGGGCTCCATTACAAACGGGTCTTCAAGCGCTCTTTGCTCCTTGATCTCCAATTCTTTAAAATAATTCTAACTAATCATATTACAAAACTATTTAAAATAAATAGAAACCTTGATCAGCAGTTAAGGGGAAGTACATAGGAGGGAGTTAGAATTTACATTAAGAAAAAATTAGATAAAACGAGGTACGCAGACCCCATTTAATAAAACCCATACATTCATGCATCCAACTAAAATAAAATTCAATCACATTGGTCAATAGTCTATAATCAATCCCATTTATTATCATACGCACCACCATATGCATCAATAAATAACATTATCTCATGAATAATAAACATTCAATATATATATTGATATCATTTAATGGGCAAATTTAGTTAGTATAAAATCTAATTTTGAATCAAAATAAACTTCTTTATTTTAATCCAAATATAAATCAAAATAAATCTCTTTTATTTTAATTTATCCAATTTTGAATAAAATAAACTATTTTATTTTAATCAAAATCTTTAATCAAAATAAACTCCTTTATTTTAATTAATTATGGAATCCAATTCAAGTAAAAAAAACTCATTTGCTTAAGGAAACACAAATTCTCTTTCTTATTCACAAATAAACTCTTTTATTTTGAATAATATAAAATCTTATTTCATATCTAAATAAACTCTTTTATTTAAGGAAATACGATTCTTTTTTTTCCTATTCACAAATAAACTCTTTTATTTTGAATAATATGAAATCTTATTTCATATCTAAATAAACTCCTTTATTTAAGGAAACATTAAATCTAATTTCAACTTCAATTAGTTATCATGGAATCCAATTCCAACTCTAATTAGTTAGCATGAAATTTCAATTTTAAAATTAAAATAAACTCTTTTATTTTAATATTAAAATAAACCTTTTATTTTAATTATATAATAATATCGAATAATATATTATATATATAATAATCACGTGAATCACGAAATCTCCATTAGATGCGCCGCCTGTTAAGTAATATATATTTATATATATAACTATTACATATATATAATATATTAGCCAAGGTCACTAGCATCCATGTTTATACGAAATCTCCAGGAAAGCATGATTCAAAAAAAAAACTTTTTGAACTATTATATATATGTACAAGTAATTCAAGTAATCATATTAGCTTCCCACTTTCCTGGTAATCACGTGGCCAGGAATAGATAACTTGATAATATAATATATAACTATATTAAACGAAAACCAATATATATATTGATTTGTAATTCCGCAACAGGAAGCTTTCATTAGTATATGATTTCAATTTTTTTAAAATTTTATACAACAAAATTATGCCCAATTAAATTGTTCTAAACACATATCAATATACATATCAAATTAAAACAATTAATAATTCGCATAAAGGTTTAGCTCTGATATCACTGTTAGGTTTGTAATATTCATGAACGCAATTAAATTGCATAAAATAAGCGGAAGCGTGAAAAATCAAAGTTTAAAATTTTACAAACCATATACCCGAATCATCATTTATGCACAATTATTAATTAAACGAAAAGATATGAAGAACAAGAATCATACCCTTGAAGATTCGAGCTTCCTCAGGTACAAGTTTACCTCCAATACTTTTCGCGTTCAACTTGAATCGACCGGGTTTGGTTCCTTCCTTTGATCAACGTTAGTCACCCAAGTGTTTGGCCTCTAGAGGTGATCCACCAAGGAAGAACAAATATTCAAGAAGAAGGGTAGTTGGCAAAACCTTAGTTTTTCCTATCTCTGATAGAAAAGGAGTGTACTCTCCAACAATTGGAATCACGTATGTTTGATATCTGATATAAGACTCTCCTTATAAATATATCAGGTAACCCTATTTAATTAAAAATAAAGTATTATTTATTTAATTAAACTCTTTTAATTAAATGGGCTCCCTAATCTTATTAGGGATAATTAATTAAACTCATTTAACTAATTTTTCCTCCTAATCCTATTAGGAATAAATGAGAGTACTTATATTAAATTAATTCCTAAACTATTTTAAAAATTAAAATAATAATAATTGTAATAATATTAATAAGACTCCTCTTATTAATTTATATTTAATATTTCTAAAATATTAAATAATAATTATTAAGCTATTTAATTTATTCTATCACCATAGATTAAATTAAATATACTTAACATATTATTATTTATTATGTCATTAACTTCTTAAATAATTATTCTTCCTTTTATGGTGTGACCTTTAGGTTCTCCATATTAAACCAATTATGAATAAATCAATTAGAATAATTTTAATCTTATTTAAATAAATAAATTAAACAATTAATTTATTTAAATAAATAATATTTATTCTACAATAGGATAAGCCTCCCTAGCGATCAACGACATTTCGGATAATATAGATTTCAACATTAATCATAAAAAACCTTTGAGTAAATAGTTACTGTGATGCAATTCAATCCTTCCACCATACAATGTCCCAATTAAATATAAGATATGGAATTATCACAAGTCTTATTTTATTTAATTATATGTATTTCGACTCTTAAATGCACAACACCAAATAATGCAAATTAGAAACTCCTTTCTAATTTCATTCTGCCTTGGCCAAGGACTACTTGGTTGTCATTTATCGAATCACATAGGACATTTCTCTTCGTTTACTAGAAGCGGTAGATTCTTTATTGATCATACATTATTTCCATATATAACTTATTATACCCAAGCATACCCTTTGATATACCCTAAGGGTCTTAAGTAATAAGTCAAAATATAACTCATCATACACAAGATACTATGATGATCTCAAGTCCAAGGATCACTTGTACTACTATCACTACAGGAATTCCTATTGACATGCAAGTAAAACTCCATTAGGTATTCCTTAGCGAGCCACGTTCAGTGAACTTATTCTCTAATAAGCACCTACATACTTGCTTTAGTATCTCCACACAAATGATCATGAGATCAATCATCTTCATCCAATGAGCAAGCAACGTATGTACCAATCTATCCGGATTCACTAATCCCCAATTTAGTAATCCAACGATTGGGAACTATTTTAGTTTTAAGCTTTCTAAGAATTTAGATCTCATTAGAATGATCATCATCATTATTCTAAAAGCATTGCTTAAAACTATGGGTTTATCACATATTATAAAACAGCATCATGTAGATAATTAAAAGCCTTTAATAAATCAATACTTTTTATTAATAAATGAATAAGATTGTTACAAAGTATATGCTTTATCATCAAACATGATTGGCTTGTGTGCATACTACTTTCATTTACCTGCTACTATTCACGCCCACCACTTTTGAAATAAAATTTTAGCATATTTCTCATCAACCAAAAGTGGGGCCCACCCATTCTAGAAATTTTTTAAAATATTTTAAATTTAAACAATAATCAACAACTTAAATAATTCATAATAAATAGTCCTTTTATCAGAAAAATATGAATTTTATGTCCATTTCATAGGAAATTTAATTCTCTACAACTTTGTAGAAGAAAGTTTTTCCAAATTCCAAACAGAAAATGCCCAAAATCCACATACGGACGATTTTTAATACCTCCATTTCGACAAAATACTGATAAAATACATCAACATTAATTCTTTCATTTATATCCACATAAAAATAAATATTTTCTTATCATATAAATCAATAATTAATTATTCACAAATAATATTACAGAATCACAATAATGACAAATAGGTCGTTCTTGGGAAAGATGGGGCTTTCCGATAAGGATTTCTCCTTATTGACGCACAATTAGGTGACCAAACCCCTTTCCTAGACCGAACTTTCTTAGACATTGCCAATAATGCTATATAATAATATTATTCAAATAATATGAATTATTGATCTGATAATAGGATATACTGTGCAGTGATAATTATTAAAATAACAATAATATAAAATATCAACGTAGCAATTATTGAATCAATAAAATAAAATATTGAACATTAATTACTGTAATAATTATTGAGTAGTGCCTTCTTACGTAAGAATCAATAATTCAAAAATAATGTGCAATACCTTGTGTTACTGTGCAACCATGCGTATTACTGTATTTAAACCACCGGGTATTCCAACAGTGTTAACGATAACAACTACGCCGTTATTTGTAAAAACTCAAATTTGTCATTTTTTTCATCCGACTGTTTTCTGTTATGGGGCCCACAAATGGTTGCGCCGTCGTACGAATATTCTCCAACAGCAAGAATATTCCATGACTAAACGAATATTTCCCGACAACAATGAATATTTTATAACCACTTGCTTAATTTTGCAAAATTTACACATTTCACTCATAACCAAAGCATTATATCAAATTAATACCTTATTATTCAAAATAATAATTAGAAGAAATTCAATTTTATTTATAAAAAAATTGGGGTCTTACAGTTAACATTGGCGCTAGAAGGAGGACGACCCTTTAGTGCAATTTTTCATAATCACCCGTTTAGTTTACTGAATCTATGATAAGTAAGTGAAAGATAGTTTCTAACCAGGAGAGATTTTTAGTCAGCCCTGCGGCTCAAGTCCAAGAATTGATTAAGGATAGACTTGGTCCCAATAAGAACGTTGCGGACCAGGCTCAAGTTCAATCGGCTCCAACTTGGCTATAGTTATTTTTTGCCAGTTAGAGGACTCTTGATTCCCATAGCCGCATGACGAACATTTATTCTCTTACACGCATTATCCAGGATTAGGACGACCAAGATCAACGAGAGCTGATTTGGACCTGAAAATTTCAACAAACCAAGGAGGCCATGAAGGCCTTATGATGGACTCCACGACACACTTACGTGAGGTGGTCATCGCCTTGATCGTTTCTAGAAAAGTTGTATGGTGAATTGTTTGTAACACCTTAACCCCTAGTCTATATGTAGACGGTAATCGTGGTACAATTGTTCGAATTCGAAAATCTGCGTTGAATGGACACCAATGACACCTTGAACACTCGCTTATATTGAATTGGTAATCTAAATACAATCGACGATTGATGTGGTAGAAGACACCACACACAACTATTTATTGTTGTATGATAAGTCAAATTGAATCTCAAAGAAAAATAAAGAAAATAACTTAGGAATTCTTCTAAGAACCAAAAGTAGAGAATAATCTCACAAGAATGATAATAATCTGAATAATATCAAATGAATAATGTTAATTACATCAATAAGCCTTTAATAGTAGTAATTGAAACCCTAGAATCTAAATAAGGAATTACAAGTGTTTTGGAATCAAATCTCTAAGCTAGAAGTATCCTGATTACATTAGGAATCAAAAACATGCTGAAAAATAAGTAATTTAGAAGTAAAATCTGCATCCAAATCTGCCGAAACGCGTAAAAAATCTAACTGAAAATTGATGAATTCGCTGGAGCGAATTAAAATGAACTGTGGGAATTCACCGGGGCAAATTGAGCGCCATGGCGAATTTAACTTGCATTGTGAATTCACTAGGGCGAATAGAGACCAATTCATTGGGGCAGATTCAGAAGCAGTCGTGGCGAATCAAAATAGAGAGCAATTCGTCGGGGTGAATTTAGCAAGCTAAACGAATTCGACGCGACGAATTCATAGATTTTCCAAATCTTTGAGTTTTGATTTTCTGGATTTCCTAAAAGTAGTATGCACACAAGCCAATCATGTTTGATGATAAAGCATATACTTTGTAACATACTTATTCATTTATTAATAAAAGATTTGTTTAATTAAATACTTTTAATTTATCTACATGGAGCTGTTTAATAATATGTGATAAAACTATAATTTTGAGCAATTCTTTTAGAATCATGATGATGATCATGCTATGAGATCTAAATTCTTAGATATCACAAACTAAAATTGTTCCCAATCGTTGGGTTACTAAAAAGAGATTAGTGAATTTGGATAGATTGGTACATACGTTGCTTATTCATTGGATGAGGATGATTGATCTCATGATCATTTGTGTGGAGACACTAAAACGTGTATGTGCTTATCGCAAAATAAGTTCACTAAACGTGGCTCACTAAGGAATGCCTAATTGAGATTTACTTGTATGTCAATAGGAATTCCTGTAGTAATAGTAGTACAAGTGATCTTTAGACTTGAGATTAACATATTATTAACAAAAAATTATTTTATTACAAAATGTCAATTCTTTTTTATTTATTATTATTATTATAATATTATTTGTCGACATATATATATATATATATATATATATATCATTTTCCAACCATAATAATACAGAGAAATTAGTGTAATCGAAGATAAAGTAAGTAAAATTAGTGTAATCGAAGATACGCTATGATTGTGTTTGTTTCTCATTCTCTAATTTCTAATTTGAATAAAATGAAATGAGTGACGAAATAAAATACACTAAGAAATGAAATGAGAATAATAATTCTCCTCTTTATGTTTGGTTAGTTTATTTTGATACGTTAAAAATGGAATAAGTATTTATTATTAGGTGTGTGATTTACTTAAATTACCATAGGAAAGTGACAAAAATAATACAGAGAGAGATTGTGTGAAGAAATTAATACAGAGAGAAAATAAAAAAATTCTAGAGAGATGGCAAAAAATAATCTAGAGAGAATGTAATAAATTCTGGAGAGAGAATGTGAAAGTTACTGAAAAGAACTTAGACATGAGGTGAAAATAGATAGAGAGAAAATATAAGATTTTAGAGGTAATGGAAAATTATACAGAAAGAATGTGAAAGATTTTAAGTGAGAACAAAATATTTAAGAGAGTGAAAAAAATTAGAGAGAGAAAGTGAAAGATTTTCAGAAAGAGAAAGTGAAAGACTTAGTGAAAATTGTTTAGAAAGAGAGTGCAAAAATTTAATTTAGATAGAAAAGAAAATTAGGAAAGATAAAGTAAGTAAAATTTAAATGTACATTTATGAAGAAAACAAGTCTCACATAAGGGAAAAATAAATTTTACAAGAAGGGATAATTATTACTTCCTCTGTTCCGGGATAAAAGTCTTTATTATTATTTTAGGTAGTCTCAAGTTAAATATCTACTTACCTTAAATGATCTATTTTTTACAATAATTTGCCTATAATACTATTATTATTAATTGTTATATTTCTATTCTCTATGCATATTTATGGAGTATCACTAGTAATGTGCAAAAAACTAGAGTTGTAAATGGTAAATCTAAAAAAATTAAGATTCGTCGCATCCGTATTCAAAAAAAAGCGGATATTATTTGCATTCGAAAAAAACGGATATATCTCAGATTCGGTTTAAAGGTATCCAAGAAAAAAGCGGATACGAATACGGATATAAAGCGTATTCAGTATTCGATTAACATCCGTCTCAGAAATATATCCGTGAGATACGGATATCCAAAATTAAATATCCTAATAACTTATATATATATATATATATATATATATATATATATATTATTAACTTACATTAGGAGTGAGCAAATTCAGATTCAATGGTGTATGCATCAAGTTAAGTTAATGGTGTATTCGTATTCAATGGTGTATGCATCAAGTTAAGTTAGGATGCAAATTAATCTTGTAATTTTTATGATGATGTGTTTGATATTTTCCTCCTCTTATGAATAGGATGTTTAATTAATATTAAATTGTGTTTAATTAATATGTATGATTTAAACTTTAATTTTTTTTTTCGTAAATATTTTGAATGAATTTTATATTAGGTTATTGATAAACGAATTCGGATATTCGGATATCCGAATAATTTGTCTATTCGGATAAAATAAACGGTAACGGATATTATCCGTATTCGAATATTTTTTCGAATACCGGATACGGATAATATTTTTAAAATTCGCCGGATACCGGATACGGATACGGATAGCGAATTGGTTTTTCGGATACGGATACGGATATACCTGTATCCGTATCCGTTTAATACCGTTTACACCCCTACAAAAAACTATATAATTAAATGAGAATTTAAATATAGGCAATTTTGTCATTTTATCTTCTTTCTTAATAGACTAAATTTAATTTTATGTTAACTACTCCATCAAGACTCACACCATTACTTAATTAAATATATATTCTAATATTCTTAGTTTTCAACACTTGCGTGCACGCACATACCTAGCAAAGAAATCCCCTAACAACCTGCACATTTTAATACTTCATGTTAATCCCAAGGCGCCAAAAAGGGAAATAAATAGGATTACGGGTATCGAATATAAAAATTATAAAACTTTCTCAATGCAATTTTTTTTATACCTAATGTAATAATAAGATAGAAAATTTACAAAGGTGAACTTATAACTATTTAGGGTTGGAATAGAATAAATTAGAACTTATTAAGTGAACTTACAATTATTTAGAGTTGGAATGGAATAAACTCATTCTCTCAGTAATGGCGAATTTTAATTAATATTTTTGTTGAAGTTAAATAAAGAAAGTTCGAACATAATATTAAGTTATCATAATAATGTTTATAAATTACAATAAATATTCATAATCCAAACTAAAAAATATATTTAGATACAATTTAAAAACTTATTTTGATTATTTGTCATAGTTCAATTTGAATGATTCTCCAAATGCTCAAAGTCTCAAACTAAATTTTTTTTTCTATATTAAACAAAACCATGAATTAATTTCAAATATAAACTAGTTTTGATATCTTTTTATAAGTTTCAAATAAGTTTTATTTGAAATAAGAGAAACAAATAATCCAAAATTTATACTCAGAACACAAAAAATTATACAGGGTCCATTAGTTAGATGCCGAGAAATAAAATAATTATAACAACTAGAAATGAGGGGCTGTTAAAGGCTCATTGTCATTTTTCATTTTCTATTTTTTATTTTCCATTATAAAATATAGCAAAATCATTGTAAGTTATCACAATAAAAGACAGAAACTACTCAACCAAAATGATCTCATTTTTAATTGAAGATCAAACAACACAAAACAAAAATCCAATCAGACCAAACAAACAGTAACCACAGTCAACCAAATCAATAACAAAAAAATTCAAACTTGAATCAAACAATCCTTCACAGTTCACACGCTGATGAACATTCAAAACAAAAAATTATACAAAAAATACTTCTAAGATTTCACCGAACTTTAAAACAGAAATTTTTTGTACTTTTATTTAGAATTGATTTATAAAAAAATTTTTGCCCCTCCAAATTTAATTCTTCTATTAATCTGTCCCTTTAAATTTATTAATTTAGATATTTATCTTATAATCTTTATATAAAAAAAATTCAACATGAGCAACTGCATATGTTGCCCAAATTTGCCGCTGCGTGAGAAGGAATTGATCGGTGGATAGTGAAATTGATATTTTATTCATATTTACTAATTAAATGTGCCAATTTTTTTTAAAAGTAACGATTTTATTGCTATCAACCAAATGCAGCATACAAGTGATCAAATAGTTCTAATTAAATGAATGTTTAATTACTCGGTGTTTGTAATATTTTATGTATTTAAAGAGTTTGGTAGTTCAAACTCACTTAAAAAAAATTGTCTAATAGTAATTTATTTTAAACACATCTTATTTAATTCAAAATACAACGTTTGGACAATAATTGAAAATTATTCAATTAATCTTTTGATCAAATTCTTCGATTAATCTTTAGGAGTAATAACCAACCATGAAAACAGAAAATTCATCATGATGAGTTCAATAATCTTTTGGATTGTTAGATTATTACAAATATAAGTTTCTCGGTTAAAAATAGTCAAATTTACTTCACTCTAATTTCTAGATTCGATTATCACGAAGTTAATTTCATAATAAGTTGGTCAATTAATCAATTCAATACTGACATGAAGATCCCGTCTGCGTGGATCAGGATCCTCTATGAGGATTTCTCTGTGAGAATCTTGTGAGAGTTTTGTTGTGGGATTGACAACACATCAAAAAGGAGATCTAATGACTCATAATTCTTTTTTTTTTGTCTGTGTATCAAAACGGCGTCGTTTTGATAGGATTTGTTTTTACAAATTGACAAAAAAAATAGAAGCCACCAAACACAATTTATTTTTACATATAATTATTTTAAATTTCTTAATTATTCTGTATATGATTTTTTATATATTTAATAACTTAGTTTGCTATTAATATTAGGATAACTAAAAATTTGGCTAAAAAATGAATAAATATATCGGTTATAATTATCGTTAATGTTTTTAATGTGGCTTTAGTTATTTTTCGTTTATTATTGTTTTTGTTTGTTTATTTATATTATTACTTATTATTATTATTATTATTATAATATGTATTTATTTGTTTCATAAAAAGAGTTTATTCTAGACCTTTATTATTTTTATATTCTTTTATATCTTTTTTTATTATTAATAATCGTTTTACTTTACCTCTCGAATCCAACGCTTCAATCTGAGATAATCACCATCACAACTCAAATACTATTTTAAATGTATTCTTTTTTACTTTACTTCGTTTGTTTGGTAAAATAAACTGCGTTTGGTGACTTCCAATTTTCTGTCAACTTGTAAAAAAAATTCTTATCAAAATGACGCTGTTTTGATACACAGACAAAAAAGAGTTGTGAGCCATTTTATATTTTTTTTAATGTATTATTAATTCCATAATAAAATTCTCACAAGATCCTCACAAAAAAATCCTTATAGAGAATCCGGATCCAAACAAAGGACAAATAAACCAAAGCTCATCACATGCATAATGCATGTGTGCATTAAAGAGCATTACAGCTATCATCAACACTGGCGTGCACTCACATACCTAACCAGGAAAAAGTAAAAAGATGTTGATTGGCTACTAAACACTATTTAATAATTCCCTATTTTATTATGTTGCTTTTCGGGCACATAGTTGCTTATTGTGTCATTTGCTTCTTAATTTTAAGATGCATTGAATGTATTATTTTATGTATCAAGATTTGACAGCTATTATAATACTAAAAGTCATGGATAAAGTTTTAGTAACTAATAAAATAATGCACTGTATACAAGATATTGATTGATTAATACTAATAAATATATAAATATATATATATATATATATATATATATACGGTCCGGATCTTAAACTCACTCATTATTCAATTCATCTGAGTTCACCCCTTTTTAGCGACGGACCCGACGACAGCTCAGTCATACAACCATCGTCTATACTTTTAGCGACATTATATGTTGTTAAATCAGCTAAAAGTATAGACAACAATCGATGTAATGCAAAAAGTTTTAACAGTGGGGTCAAAATTATTAATAAGTTATAAAAAAATTGACGGGGGTACGGGGGCAACGTCCCCGAGTCAATTTTTTTTAATACTTTATACTTTCGGGTTAGACAAATGCATCCAAATATCCAATTTAATAATACTAACAAAAGGGGGAAATCACAATTAATTTCTGAAAACAAAACTGAGGTTGAAGAAATTGAATAGAGAGTAATTTTTGTTACCTACAAGGGCACAAGGCTGCAAGAGAGTCATAGTATAGAGTCACACTCCAATCTCCACACTCGCGGCTCGCCAGTCACGAATACTCACTCCGACCACCCGCGAAAGGCTTTGATGGTTCACGGTTTGCCTTTTGAGTGGGGTCAAAAATTGAGTCGGGGTCAAAAATTGAGTGGTAAAATTTTTTTAAGTGATTTCAAAAATTGAGTGGGGTCGATTACCCCACATTTATAAATATATCTTCACCATCGACGACGGTTGTATGACCAACTGTCACGTCACGTCCGTCCGCTAAAAAAGGGTGAGCTTTTGAGAGTTGGATAAAGGGTGAACTTACGATCCGAACTATATATATATATATATATATATATATATATATATATATAGATTATTCATGGCATGTAATCAAGTGTTTGAAAAAGCCTATCCGAAAAAAAAAATCAATAAGTCTAGGGAAATTTTTTATTGGAATATATATATATATATATATATATATAAAAGATTATTCATGGCATGTAATCAAGTGTTTGAAAAAGCCTATCCCGAAAAAAAAAATCAATAAGTCTAGGGAAATCTTTTTATTGGATCTAATATTAGATATTTTAAATTTGTTTTTTTTGGTGATTTTAAAAAATGTATAGTATTTATTTTAAATGAAATTTTATATAATATTGTAAAGACCTAATTTTATAAAATAAAAATATTCAATTTTTTTATAATTGTCACTACACAAGATTTTCTATTATCTGAGCAATAATTCATATTATCCTAATAATATTATTAGATAACATTATTGGCAATGTCTAGAAAGTTACATTCAAGGAGAGGTTTGGTCACCTAATCAAGGCACCAAAGAATGAGAAATCCTTTTTGGAAAGCCCTCTTTCCTTGAAGCTACTTAGTTGTCATTATTGTGATTACGTAATATTATTTGTAAATAATTAATTATTGATTTATATGATAAGAAAAATATTTATTTATGTGGATATAAATGAAGGAATTTTAGAAAAGTGACAATTGTTGAAAATTGATATTTTATCTTTTCGATAAAATAATTTATTATTATATTATAATAATATAATAATGGTGATATTTTTACAATGAATGTGTGATATATGAGTAAATGAGGAGGAAGAGTATTTTTATACTTAAAATATTTAAAACATGTTAAACATGTTTGTGGGCTGCTTCTTGATCAAATTTGATTATAGCATGTAAAATCACCCGTTTGTGGATTTCTTTAATTTTACATTTGGAATTTGAAAAACTTTCTTCAGAAAGTTGTAGAGAATGGAATTTCCTATAGAAAGGACATGAGGTTCGAATTTTTTTGATAAAATGGCTATTTATTATGAATTATTGAAGTGCCGAGATTCTGAAATAATTGATTTTTGGAAGTTTTAATTATTTATATCAACAAAAACGTTTTTAACAAGTTGGTGGGCTCATTTTGTTGTTAAACATGTGGGATTCCAGCATTCAAAGATTGGCGTAGGAATTTATATATAATAAATTAATATTATATTAAATTTTCTGCTTTGGTGTTCTAAGCATTTTCTTATAAATAGGGTACTTAGGTTAGAATTGAAAATCACACTAGAAATTGAAGTTTTCTCTCTCTATATTATCGAGCATATTTTGTGAGTATTTAGATATCTTGAGTGTTGCTATATGGTGCAAGTTCGTTCAGCGTTATATCCGACATTCCAGTACTGCTCTTTTGAGGTAAGGGATAGTAAGGGATTATAAGGGATGATAAGTGATAGTAAGGGATGTTATT
Organism: Panax quinquefolius; assembly: GCA_020205615.1. Lineage (NCBI taxonomy): Eukaryota > Viridiplantae > Streptophyta > Magnoliopsida > Apiales > Araliaceae > Panax > Panax quinquefolius. Next base: position 105,637,491 of record CM035171.1, on the reverse strand, counting down.
TTCTTCATAATGATGTTATTCTTTCAATATCATTATACCAAAATATTGGTATGGATTTTATTGTGGAATTTCTACCTTTTTCATGTCGGGGTTACTATTCACGTATACGACACTATTCACGAATACGACACTATTCACAGAAAAATTAATTTTTCTTTTTTTTTGTCCAAAATATCTATTATGGATACTATCTTTGATTGTATCCATGTTTTGATCATTCTTGAATTTTACTCCACTATGATTATTTATGAGGTATTTTTGGACATGGATAAACCGAAATACGAATCTTTAATATTTGTTATTTTGTTTCACTGGATTCATTTTCTTTAAAATATTTTTCATCATCCTCAGTCATAAATGATGATATTACTGAATATCTTTGGCATGTAGTGCAAAGACTGCCATCATACGTGTTAGATCGCTGAACAATGTTCCGAGTTATAGAAGAAGAGCGTCGAAAGGCTACGGAGTATCTTAATAGATCATCGTAGGAAACGTGCCTATTATGCACGTAATAAGTGTTAAATAATGTGTAAATCCCTAGTGTTAAGTAACCATGGGATATGAGAATGATGATGTTGTCCTATAACTTTTGTAGTTCAGGGAAGGAATGTAAATAGCAGCGATGCTATTATTTTTATGTTTTTCGAAGTAATGATGAATAAATAAAAGTTATTATTTTATTCAAAGTGTTATGTGTTATGTGGTTATTTCTTTTATGGAGGCAAGTAATTAGTAAATACTTAAAGAAGTTGAGTAATAGTCTAATAGATATTTTTTAACAGAAAATGCCTCCCAGACGTGAACCACCCCGACAGAGAACCAATGAGAGAACTAACAATAACGATGTTGAAGATAATCCCGTCTAACAACTAGTAACGTTACTAACAGGAGCATTGCAGAATCAACCTCAGAACCAAGGCACAACTTTTAAGGATTTCAAGGCGGTTGGACCACCTGAATTCCGTGGGTCCATGAATCCGTTAGAGGCACATACCTGGATTATGGAAATTGAGAAGGTGTTTGAAGTCGCTAGGGTAGGGGATGAATAGAAGACTGCTTTTGCAACGTTCATGTTAAAAGCAGAAGCTAGTTATTGGTGGCAGGCCAATAAAGCCTGGGAAGGACCAGGAGTGATGACCTGGGATAGGTTCAAGGAGTTATTCTTTGAGACCTATTTCCCATAGAGTTTGAAGAGTTAGTTAGAGGTTCAGTTTTTGGAACTAAAGCAGGGAACGATGACGGTATCTGAGTATGCCGCGAAATTCAACGAATTGGCGAGGTTTGCATGCTATATCGTCAACACGCATTTGCGTAAAGCGAAGAGATTTAAACAGGGGTGAAGCCACAGCTATATCTGATGAGGTTTCCTGTTCCAATTGAAGACGTTTGCGGCAGTGATGGAGAAGGCGTTACTCACCAAGGTGCAAAAGCAGGCGGACAAAATTCAATCAAGAACAGAAGAAGAAGAAGAAGAAGAAGAAGAAGAATGAGGGGGAAGTGAAGAATGGTAGCGGAGGCAATGGAAATGGCAACAACAACAATTTGAAGAGGAAGTGGAACGGAAACGGGGGTACTGGAAACCAGTAGGGTAACCAACAATTTAGGAAGTTTGAAGCATGTGTTACATGCGGGAGGTTTCATAAGGGGGTGTGCTTGATGGGGAAACATGTGAGACCCCAGATTTTATTAATAAAGATTTAAATTTGGTCGAAATAATTTTTTAATATTATGGTGTGAATTTGAGATAATATTATAGTTGTGGGTAGTATTTATAAATTTTGCAAAGTATGCAAGTGGTTATATTATATTCGATTGGTCGGGGAATAATCGGTTTAGCGAGGAATATTCGTGAATGGCTCAATCATTGGTGGACCCCACAATGTAATTATTGTCGGATTGAGAAAACGACAAAAATATTTTATCAAATAACTATGGAAGTTTTACCGTAGTTCTTGTTGAACTACTTTGTAGTAAAAATACGAAGAATACGTGTGGTTGCATAGTAGTACCAGTATTGATTATCGATGCTTATGTGAGAAGTCACCACTTGATTCCATTATTATTTATTAATAATATGAATTATTATAGCGATAATGACGTTTTGTTTTATTCAGATTATTAACGTAATAAAACGAAACATCTTTTATATAAAATAGAATACTTTATTAAAGTTATTCTATAAATAGAATATATTATATTTTATTATGCATAGTGTTGCATAGTGTTTTTGCATAGTGTTTTGCATAGTGTTTGCATAGTAAAATGTTTTATATAAATAGAATATATTATATTTTATTTAAAAGATTTTTCTTTAAATATGGACCGTCAGATTAAAGTAAATCAATCTGACCATTCATGGATTAGTTACTATGCATTCCATTTTCCTATAAATAGAAGCTCATTCCTTCATTATTTTCTTACGAATTCATTGAAACTCTGTAGAGAGAAATTATAGAGAGAAGCTATAGAGAGAAAATTATAGAAAGAAGAAGAGTATTCTCGCTACTTCACTACTTCTATATTCAGTTCTTTTACTAGTAAGGGTGTTATTCTTTCTTCTTGAAGAGAACTTACATTATTCCATTCATTATTATTCTGTTGGAATAACTTTTGTAAAAGTGGCATACCCTATACATAACTTTGTATACGCTGGCATACCCTATACTTGGTGAAATCCTTATGTTATTCCATTGCTTATTATTCTCATTGAATAACTCGTATACGCTGTGTTTTACCCTATACTTGGTGACATTCTTCTATTATTCTCGTTGGAACATCCTTGTCATGCATGTGTTTTACACCTTGACACGGTTCCGCTTTTTATTATTCTGCTGGAACATCCTGTTTATGTGTTTTACACCGGACCGGTTCCGCTTTTATCATTCTGTTGGAATATCCTATCGTGTGTTTTTTACACCGGATCCGTTCCATCTTTATTATTACATTTGGAACATCCCGCTTGGTGTGAATTTCACCGACCGGTTCCGTTATTATTATTCTATTGAATAACTTTGCCTATCGGCAATCGCATGCATGGTGATTTCTTTTGTTATTCCATTCTTTATTATACCTAGTTGGTTAAAACTTTGACTTCTATACTCCATGAAATTAGTGGAATATCCTTGATATTTGCGTTTCATCCAAAGATTTTTCATGAAAATATTCTTCCGATCATTCTTGAATTTTACTCTACAAAATAGTATCATGTTGACAATTTGGGCGTTAATAATTCATGGATTAAATAATTCTTGAACTTGTTTTATTGAATTATTATGTCATTGTCATCATCCTCATGATATATTATGTTATCTTTGGCTTACGTGCATAGATGAACTTAGTATGATTATGACCGAGGATCATTCAGTATAATCATGGCTTGTTATAAATGATGTGATAAAAGTCCTCGGTGACTTGTAATGCAAAGATGATGGATAGTTTTTGGTATGATTATGACCGAGGGGTGATTCGGTATAGTCATGACCATTGATAATTTGATGAAAATCCTTGACCGTGGTACACGTGGATGATTAAATGTGGTGGTTTATTTATTAAGTCGAGTCTCAAATGATAAAAAATTGATGAAAACCTTTTAAAACCTAAAAGATAGTAGACTTTATTCTCTACTTGACTCTTTTAATGGATTGCTTATTCCATTGCAGCTTAAACCGGTTGTCTATTGTATTTTATCGCTTTAACATCGTTGAAGGCTAATGATAATTTATTCGCATTATCTTAGTCATAATATTTCTTCTTTGGGCTAGTTGAGCTCACCTTTTCTTTCAACGTTTTCTTCGTGAAAATGAGAACATAGGCTGAGACGAGTCGGGGAGCGAAGTAATGGTCCGAGGATAGCATTAGTAGTCCTCACTATTACGTGAAATAGTGTGATAATAGTTGTAATGAGGACTCCTTTTGAGTTTGTATAATATCTAGTAGACAATATTTGTATTCAAACTCACGATTTATATGTCGTATTGTACACCCACGCTTATATTAGTAAGTTGTATTTGAATTTATGTACCATGTAAGTGGCGACCCAAGATGGGTGACGATACCTAATTTTGGGGCGCCACAACAGGTATCGAGCTTAGGGATATGATCCTCGGCTAAGATCTTGAGATAAGAACTAGGAGGGAGAGACGGGAATTCCTTCACTAGTATGACCTACCTAAGTTTATTTGGTATTTAATTGGTGGACGGTCGAGTATAGGGATAATATGTGATATGTTAATTAACCCTTGTTTTGTGACAAAGTTTGAGAATGATATCCGAAAATGTTGAGAATAGCAATGGAGCACACGAGATCTGCTTGATTCTCCACGAGATCAATAATCGAGACAATGTGCAACAGGATGGCGATAATCCTCCTGTAAACAACAACACTGATCAATTGATGAATGACGGTACGTTTAAAAGGTTTTTAGAATTCATGCAACATCAGGCGAAAGAGACTCCTGTCCAAAACGTAGGTGGAAACACGGAAAACTCTCGCCACACCGCTAAACAATTCAAGGAGCTGGGACCACCGGAGTTTAAGGGAGAGCCAAAACCACTTCTGGCGGAAGCATGGATAAAGCAGATTACCAAGATATTTGATGTCTTGGGATGCTCCAAGGAGCAAAAGGTTCCTTTTGCCGCCTTTATGTTACGCGAGAGCGATTCATCGTGGGAATCGGTAAAACGTACTCAACTTCTTTGTCTCAAAGATATCTTGGGAGAAGTTCCAGAGTCGTTCAACGACAAATACTTTCCCGAAAGTATTCGCCACATGAAGGAGGTGGAGTTTATCAAGTTGGAACAAAACAATATGACCGTGTCGCAATACGAGGCAAAATTTGCGGAGTTATCACGATTTGCGTCCCACTTGGTGGATAATGAAGAGAGAATGACGCGAATGTTTTTAAGAGGTTTGAAGCCAGAGATACGTCAACATCTTATTTCTCATAAACTGTATTTTTATTCAGATGTTGTAAATAGGGCTCAGTTAGTGGAGCGCGATAACGAGTCAACGCAACTAAAAGAAAGTAGCCGGCAAAATTATAATACCAGCGAGAGTAGTCATCGAAGCGGTGACAACAAGCGTGGAGGGAATCAACAGGCCAGATATGGTAACCACTTCGGTGGTAATCAGGGCCAAAACAATAAGAATGGACATTTCAAGAAAAGGAGATTCAACAATGATGGAAAGACGTCAGCACCAGCACCTGTTGTCAAGGAAGGAGAAGGACCACCTATTATATGCTTCAAATGCGGAGGAGAGGGACACATCAGTCCGAACTGCGCCATGCCGTCCAAAGCATGTTATAATTGTGGAAGAGAAGGTCACTTAGCTCGATTTTGTCGCATCAAGACAAATTCAACTAGGATGGAGGCACCAAAGGTCATCCCGGCACAAACCAAAGCCGGTAGTTTAAGAGAGGCGTTTTTTTCTCATGACGAGGAACTCAAGAAGATTATCACGGGTAAGTAATCATAAGCTCTTGCGAAGTCTATACCGTGTTAGATACCGCCTCTACCCACTCTTTTATTTCACCTAGTTGCGTTCAACGTTTAAATTTGACTCGGAGAAGTTAGACTTTGACTTATTGGTTGAAACTTCGTTAGTAGGAGCCTTCGTTCTCGCTACTATTTTTAAATCTTGTTTGATTCAAATAAACACTTTCACGTTACTGTCGATCTTATCTTTTTGAAAATACTTACCTTTGATGTGATTTTAGGAATCAATTGGTTAACTACTCATCATGTTTTTAAGTAAGGTTGTTAGCTTTTATATTCATAACCAACTGTTATACTGAATTCAAAGTAACCAAACCCTAAAGTTAATCATTTGTTATATCAAGCCATAAGTAAAGAGCCCCGAACCTTTCGTTGTTGAATTCCTTGTGTGGAATGCACCGCGGACTTTCTGTGAAGGCGGCGTCGCCATGATCAAGATGGCAAGTTTATAGGTATCATTGTGAGGTGCTATCTAGGTTAAGGGATAGAAGTCACAGTTGGTATCAATGTGACGTACTATCCAAGTCTTGGATGAGAGTCACAGTTTTGAATGATATTTCTATTATTAATAAATTTCCTGGCGTATTCTTGAAGACTTCTTAGCCTACTTAGAGCGTGAAATCGAATTTTGTAGTACAAAAACCCATTTCTTAAACCCTCAAATATTTCTTCAACTAAATGAACAGTTTACGTGGTTTATGATGAAAGTCATAATAAAAGCATTGGACTAATGAAAATCATGGGTATACGTAGTATTAGTAAGTGTTATGATGAGTTATGTTGGTTATTATGTGAAAACATGAAAGTTTCTTAGAAATCACAAAGAGTTGAAAATCAGATTTTGGTGAAAAACGTAACATGAAATTCAATAGACTATATCTCCTATTATATTTTGAATTTTTGAATGTGGTCAAGACCTAGAGTTAGATCTATGAGTTACCTAACTAATTCAAGTGGAATTACTGGAAAAGGTGTTGTAGATTTTTGTGTGGACTGATTTTAGCAAAGGAGGCCAAAGCTGTAAATTTCGAAAATGCTATCGCCCAAAACTTTAAGGGACTGTTTCGGCCACTTAAATTATGAGAAAAATTCTGGGTTTTTCGGACATGAAGGTATATGTTATAAAGTACCTCCTGTCCAAAAATGAGCTCATTCTGACTTAAAATGAGCAAGTTATGACTATTTCAATATTTAGGTTTTTCCGACGAAAAACGCTATAACCAGAGTTCTATAACTCCGATGACCATGAAATTTAAACTAGAAGCTCACGTTAACATGTGTAAGGTCCTGCCAAGATTTGGGAATTTTTGGAGTTAAACTTGAGGTAGCTAATTTCTTAAGGAATTAATTAGAAATTGATTTTTAAAAAATTGTAAATGAATTTTAAAAATTCCGAGAAAAATATATTTTCATTATGGGACTATATTATGCTAAATCCCAGAAAAGAAATATTTTTGGGACTGATTTGGTATTTTTCATGAAAATAGTTTAGTTACGAACATATGAGTTAAATATGTTATGTGAAGTAACAAAGTTGAAAATAGGATTTTATGGCTAGAGAATCCTATATAGAGTATATGCATATTTTTGATGAGGGATTTGATAATTGGTGATGATATTTTATGAGTATGGCATTTTTGAATGATTAAATGCATTATATGGTAAAGCGTAAACAATTGAGAAAAATTGTTTATAAATTTAAGAAGTGATTAAAATATTGTTATAATATTAATGTTATTAGATTATGAGATTATTAAGTGATTGAAAACATGGGGATATTCTTGAATCTGGATAAATTATATTATAAATGTTTAATATTTATCATTTATCTCATTTGATTGATTCTTTATATCATTATCCTCATGCTTATATTATGTTGAAAGTCATCTCGTGGCTCGTAGATGGACTTGGTATGATTATGACCAGAGGTTTTATTTATTTGATAATCATAACCAGTAAATGAATACACAATTATCTTTGGTAGTAGTGCATGGATAATTTGTGGTCGTGATACTAATGAATACACAATTATCTTTTGTCAGTAGTGCATGGATAATTTGTGGTCGTGATATTTAATGAATACACAATTATCTTTGGTAGTAGTGCATAGATAATTTGTGGTCGTGATATTAATGAATACACAATTATCTTTGGTAGTAGTGCATGGATAATTTGTGGTCGTGATCTTAATGAATACACAATTATCTTTGGTAGTAGTGCATGGATAATTTGTGGTCGTGATATTAATGAATACACAATTATCTTTGGTAGTAGTGCATGGATAATTTGTGGTCGTGATACTTAATGAATACACGATTATCTTTGGCCATAGTGCATGGATAATTCGTGGTCGTGATATTAATGAATATCCTTGGCACATAGTGCGAGGATGATTCGATGATATGGATTAATTATTGAAATGAGTCTCAAAGAATGAAATATTAATTCATGGATGTGGTAAAAGTCATCTTCGTCTTTAGAAGTAGTGCGTTGATAGACTTGGTATGATTATGACCACGGATTATTCTAGATAATCATGGCCAGTAATTGAAAACACGAATATCCTTAGCCAAGAAGTGTATGGATAATTCATGGTTGTGATACTTATTAAGTTGAGTCTCAAAGATTATTGGTTTTACGATTGTATATCTTTGGCTCAGTAGTGCAAAGATGAATTGTTAATGAATATCTTTGGTAGGATTGCAAAAATGAATTTAATGTTTTCGACGATAAAGGTATTCAAGGTATCCTCATCTCTTTATCATACCAGGTACGTATCCTAATTTCGAGGGCGAAATTCCATAAGGAGGGGAGATTGTGAGACCCCAGATTTTATTAATAAAGATTTAAATTTGGTCGAAATAATTTTTTAATATTATGGTGTGAATTTGAGATAATATTATAGTTGTGGGTAGTATTTATAAATTTTGCAAAGTATGCAAGTGGTTATATTATATTCGATTGGTGGGGAATATTCGATTAAGGAATATTATTATAAACTACCAATCATCAATGGACCCCAACCCTAGCGTAATTATTGCCGGATTGAGAAAACGACAAAAATATTTTATTGAAATAACGGCGGAAGTTTTACCGTAGTTCTTGTTGAACTACTTTCGGTAGTAAAAGTACAATGAATACGTGTGGTTGCATAAGAAGCACCAGTATTGATTATTGATGCTTATGTGAGAAGTCACTCATTTGATTCCATTATTATTCGATTAATAATATGAATTATTATAGCGATAATGACGTTTTGTTTTATTCAGTATTATTAACGTAATAAAATGTAAACATCTTTTATATAAAATAGAATACTTTATTAAAGTTATTCTATAAATAGAATATATTATATTTTATTATGCGTAGTGTTACATAGTGTTTTGCGTAGTGTTTTGCATAGTGTTTGCATAGTAAAATGTTTTTATATAAATAGAATATATTATATTTTATTTAAAAGATTTTTCTTTAAATATGGACCGTCGATTAAAGTAAATCAATCTGGACCGCTCATGGATTAGTTCTTATGCATTCTATTTTCCTATAAATAGAAGCTCATTCCTTCATTATTTTCTTACTTAATTCATTGAAACTCTGAGAGAAATTATAGAGAGAAGCTATAGAGAAAAAATTATAGAAAGAAGAAGAGTATTCTGCTACTTCACTACTTCTTCTATTCGGTTCTTTTTTACTTGAAGGGTGTTATTCTTTCTTCTTGAAGAGAACTTCATTATTCCATTCATTATTATTACATTGGAATAACTTTTGTAAAAGTGGCATACCCTATACATAACCTTGTACGCCAGACATACCCTATACTTGGTGAAATCCTTATGTTATTCCATTGCTTATTATTACATTGGAATAACTTTGTATCTGCCGGTTTACCCTATACTTGGTGACATTCTTCTATTATTACTGCTGGAACATCCCGTCATGCATGTGTTTTACACCTGACACGGTTCCGCTTTTATTATTCTGCTGAACATCCATGCATGTGTTTTACACCGGACTGGTTTTCGCTTTATCATTACATTTGGAATATCCTATCTCATGTGTTTTACACCGGATCCGGTTCCATCTTTATTATTCTGTTGGAACATCCATGGATTGTGAATTTCACCTGACCTGGTTCCGTTATTATTATTCTATTGGAATAACCTGTCTATGCGAAGTACCGCATGCATGGTGATTTCTTTTGTTATTCCATTCTTTATTATACCTAGTTGGTTAAAACTTTGACTTCTATACTCCATGAAATTAGTGGAATATCCTTGATATTTGCGTTTCATCCAGTATTTTTTCATGAAAATATTCTTCTGATCATTCTTGAATTTTACTCTACAAAATAGTATCATGTTGACAATTTGGACGTTAATAATTCATGGATTAAATAATTCTTGAACTTGTTTTATTGAATTATTATGTCATTGTCATCATCCTCATGATATATTATGTTATCTTTGGCTTACGTGCATAGATGAACTTAGTATGATTATGACCAGGGATCATTCGGTATAATCATGGCTTGTTATAAATGATGTGATAAAAGTCCTCAGTGACTTGTAATGCAGTGATGGATAGTTTTTGGTATGATTATGACCAGGGGTGATTCGGTATAGTCATGACCATTGATAATTTGATGAAAATCCTTGGCCATGGTAATACGGGGATGATTAAATGTGGTGGTTTATTTATTAAAATTTGAGTCTCAAATGATAAAAATTGATGAAAACCTTTTAAAACCTAAAAGATAGTAGACTTTATTCTCTACTTGACTCTTTTAATGGATTGCTTATTCCGCCGCAGCTTAAACCGGTTGTCTATTGTATTTTATCGGTTTAACATCTTTGTTGAAGGCTAATGATAATTTATTCTCGCATTATCTTAGTCATAATATTTCTTCTTCGGCTAGTTGAGCTCACCCTTTCTTTCACCGTTCTCTTGAAATGAGAACATAGGCGAGACGAGTCGGGGAACGAAGTAATGGTCCAGAGGATAGCATTAGTAGTCCTCACTATTCGCGTGAAATAGTGTGATAATAGTTGTAATGAGGACTCCTTTTGAGTTTGTATAATATCTAGTAGACAATATTTGTATTCAAACTCACGCTTTATATCGTATTGTATACACCACGCTTATATTAGTAAGTTGTATTTGAATTTATGTACCATGTAAGTGGCGACCCAAGATGGGTGATGTATACCTAATTTTGGGGGCGTCACAAAACATATATGTTTCAATTGTGGCCAGGAAGGTCACATGGCCCCAAATTGCACCCAACCTAAGAAGAATGTCTGTCTCACGTGCGAATCCAAGGATCACTTTGCTTGTGAATGCCCTCAAAAGAAGGTTGGAGAAACAACAAGAAGCAAGGGAGGTAGCAGTGGAGGAACATGGGCCATTGTTGGACCTACAGCATCAAACAAACCCATAGCCAGAACATTCAACATGACTGTGAAGGATGCTGTGCAATCAAAAGATGTGGTGTCAGGAATTATCCCAATCAACGATATTAATGCTTATGTATTTTTTGATTCGGGTGCTACTTACTCGTTTATATCTGATGAATTTGCTAAGAGGTTAGAATTGCCTAGAGAAGAACTGAATTTCCCTTTGAATATAGAAATTGCGAATAGGGAAGTGATTCCTGTTAGGTTTATATACAAGAAATGTAGGGTGAACATTAAAGGGAATATCTTGATGGTAGATTTAATCCCAATTAGACTTGGAGAATTTGATGTTATTTTGGGAATGGATTGGCAGTTCAAATATGGAGCAGTAATTGATTGCCACAAGAAGTGTGTAAACCTTATAACTCCGTCAAAGGTAATTTTCTATGGTATCAAATCGCCTAGACAAATGAAATGTCTGACGATTATCCAGGCCAAGAAGTTGTTAAGTAAAGGCTGTGTGGGTTATTTGGCTTACATAGTCGATACTCAGAAAAAAGGTGTGGCCGGAGGAGATACCAAAGTGGTTAGGAATTCGTAGATGTATTTCCGGAGGATTTGCCAGGACTTCCTCCTGACAGAGAGATTGAGTTCGTAATTGACTTAGCGCCAGGAACTGCACCGATATTGAAGGCCCCGTACAGAATGGCTCCGATAGAAATAAAGGAACTGATGGTGCAATTGCAAGAGCTGCTGGACAAGAAATACATTCAACCAAGTGTATCACCGTGGGGAGCGCCAGTATTATTCGTGAAGAAGAAGGACGGATCAATGCGTCTTTGCATTGATTATAGGGAGTTAAACAAGGTCACTATTAAGAATATGTATCCGTTGCCTAGGATAGATGATTTATTTGACCAGTTGAAGGGTGCTAAGTACTTCTCGAAAATAGATTTGAGAAGTGGGTATCACCAATTGAAGGTAAGAAAGGAGGATATACCTAGAACGGCATTCAAAACTCGGTATGGACATTACGAGTTTCTGGTGATGTCTATTGGTTTAACAAATGCCCCTGCTGCGTTCATGGATTTGATGAATAGAGTATTTAAACCATTCTTAGACAAGTTCGTAGTGGTATTTATCGACGACATTCTGGTGTATTCCAAAACTCAAAAAGAACATGTGGAACATTTACGTTTGACATTGGAGACACTAAGAAAGGAAAAGTTGTACGCGAAATTCTCTAAGTGCGAATTTTGGCTCGATCGTGTACAATTTTTGGGTCATGTGATTGACAAAGATGGAATTTTAGTGGATCCATCGAAAGTGGAAGCTGTAATAAATTGGGAACAACCAAGGACACCTTCGAAGGTGAGGAGTTTCTTGGGACTGGCCGGTTATTATAGAAGATTCATTCAAGATTTTTCCAAGATAGCCACTCCGTTAACAAATTTGACACGGAAAGCTGTGAAATTTGTTTGGACGGAGAAATGTGAGGAGAGCTTTCAAGATTTGAAGAAGAAACTAAGTGTGGCACCTGTGTTAACCCTGCCGGATAATACAGGAAATTTTGTGGTGTATAGTGATGCCTCACACAAAGGATTGGGTTGTGTTCTTATGCAGAACGGCAAAGTTATTGCCTATGCATCAAGACAACTGAAGGATTATGAGAAAGGTTATCCGACTCATGATTTAGAATTGGTTGCAGTAGTATTTGCTCTCAAGATATGGAGACACTATATTTATGGAGAGAAATGTGAGATCTACACAGACCACAAAAGTCTGAAGTATATTTTCACTCAGAAGGATCTGAACATGCGTCAGAGAAAGTGGATTGAATTGATAAAAGATTATGATTGTGAGATATTTTATCATCCAGGCAAAGCGAATGTGGTTGCAGATGCTTTAAACAGGAAAAGTCGGGAGAAGTTGATGCTGATAACAACTCAGGAGGAGCTCATTTCAGCAATGACAAAGCTAGAGCTGGAAATCAAATTTCCACAGGAATCCGACGAACGCCTATTCCAGTTAGAAGCCGGTCCTACTTTACTGGACAAGGTGAAGAACGCTCAGTTACAAGATGAAGAATGTGGGAAGATAAAAGAGATTATGGTTAACGGCAGCGATACGAAATACAAGATCAATACCGAAGGATTACTACAATACGAGGGAAGAACCTGGGTCCCAGCAACACCAGAGCTGAAAGACGAAATCTTGACCGAAGCTCATAGCTTAAAATATTCAATTCATCCAGAAGCACAAAGATGTATCAAGATTTACGCCGATATTTTTGGTGGCCGAATATAAAAAGGGATGTTGCAGAATGCGTGGCAAAATGTATGACATGTCAAAGAGTAAAAGCCGAACACCAAAGACCCAGTGGATTACTTCAACCGTTGGAAATACCAGAATGAAAGTGGGAGCACATCACGATGGATTTTGTGGCAGGTCTTCCAACTACTCAGAGAGGATGCGATGCGATTTGGGTGATAGTGGACGATGATCGAAAAATCGGTAGCACTTTTTACCAATAAAGATTAGGTTCAATCTTGATCAGTTGGCAAGATTGTACATTAAGGAGATCGTTTCGAGACATGGAGGGCCAGTGTCAATTGTGTCCGATAGAGACCCACGATTCACGTTAAACTTCTAGAAGAGGCTACAAGAAAGCATGGGAACTCAGTTGCGAATGAGTACGGCTTATCATCCACAAACAGATGGCCAAAGCGAACGAACGATCCAGACATTGGAAGATATGCTGAGAACATGCGTCATGGATTTCAAAGGAAGCTGGGAAGAACAATTACCGTTGATGGAATTCGCCTACAATAATAGTTATCACGCGAGCATCGGCATGCCGCCTTACGAAGCGTTATACGATAGAAAGTGCAGAACTCCACTGTGCTGGGATGAAGTCGGTGAACGTCAACTGCTAGGACCAGAACTGGTACAACAAACTACTGAGGTTATCAAACTCATTAGGACAAGATTGGTAGCAGCTCAAGACTGACAGAAGAAATATATTGTTCAACACAGGCAAGATTGTGCATTTGACGTAGGAAGCTACGTATTCCTAAAAGTTTCTCCTTGGAAAGGGAAAATTTATTTCGGTAAGAAGGAAAAACTAAGCCCGAGGTTTATTGGACCCTTCGAAGTGCTGCGAAGAGTTGGAGAGGTAGCTTACGAGGTAGCTCTACCTCCAGAGTTGGAAAACATGCCCAATGTTTTTCATATTTTGGTATTACGACCGTATAAACCTGATTACAAACACGTGATCGAAAGTACGCAACCGTTGCGATTCGAGAAAGATTTGTCTTATGAAGAGATTCTATCCGGATAGTCGACGAGGAAAGAACAAGTGCTCGGGAATAAAGTGATACCTTACGTGAATGTGATATGGAGGAACCACAATCTTTGAAGAAGCTACGTGGGAACTCGAAGAGAAAATGTTGAAAGAGTACCCTGAGTTATTTGTTTAATCTGTGTCTTCGATTCTGGGGACAGAATCTTTGTAAGTAGGGAAGAATGTAACGAATGTGTTGTTTGAGGTATGATTCTGGGGACAAAATACTTATAAGAGGGGAATGATGTAACATTCCAGTTTTTTTAAATGTAAATTATAAATATTTATTGATTTATATAAATATTTATTGGATGTGTTTATTATTGGATAAATAATTATTCAATTTGATTGATTTGATTTAGTTAATTATTTAGTGTTAAATAATTAATGTGTTATGTGGATTGAGTTATGTGATTAAGTGAATTATTTAATAAATTGTTATTAAATAAAGTATGACAAATAGCTATGTTATAAAGAGTTGTTAAAATAAATTAAAGTAATTTTAATTTAGTTTTGCCAAACAAGGTTTAAGTATATTAATCCTTTAATTTTTAAATGGTTTGCCAAATAAAGTCTTATGGCTTTTGGGTTTCTTTTGAATTTAAATTATTAATAAAATAAATAAAATATAAATAATATATATATATATATATATATATTTGGTAACTGATAAACTTATTGGTATGTTTAATACAGTCGTCAGTTTTCAAACGTTTGAAAAATAAAGCGTGTGTTGCTTTTATTTTTAGTATACGTATACTGTTATTTGGCTTAGCTATCAGTTTTACCTTTGAGTTATCTGCTAAACTGAGAGAAGAAAGGAAGTTCAGAGAGTTTGAGAGGAAGGAAGCCAAGTGTGTGATTGTCCAAACTGTTAACAAGTATCTTATTAAGCAACAAAACGGTATTTTTCCTATAATCTTAATACTATATAACTATATATGTGTTACATTATATAGTTTGTGAATTGATATATCTCTGTGTTCTTGAATTTCACAGTAGGATAAGTTTTACAAGATTTTCTGTAAACTGAGTTTTATAATTTATGATGATAATATGTGTAATTATAATAGTTATAGCTAGTATGTATATATAGGTGTGTATGTGTTGTATGCTAAATTACCATTGAGAAAGAGAACTGGGGTTTTACAGTGGAAAATATATATATACGAACATATGATTTCATGATAACAAAATTTAGTATGTGATTTTATGCTAGTTATGAAGTTGAAAGTTATGTATGTTTATTTCGTATGAATTTCAGAAAAAAAATCGTAGTTTAAAGGAATCAAATTTGGTTATAACTGTGGAATTTCAGTTCACTGTATTTTATTTATCAACAATGGAGTTTTGAGTTTTAAAAACAGTGTTTCAAAATTTAAGTTTCTAGAATTGTGGTCAAATTATTGTTAACGTTTATGGGTAATTTATGTGAAGTTATACATGTCAAATTTAGATGTTAGCAATATAAGACCCCAACTTATTATTAATGAAATTTAATTTTCTCTATTTATTATTTTAAAATAGTAAGGGTTGATTTGATTAATGTGGATAGTTAGGGGTAAAATACGCAAATACTTCAAAATAAGCAAGTGGTTATAAAATATTCATTGTTGTTTGTAGGGAATATTCGTTTGGTCGTGGAATATTAAATCTTTGTCGGGAATATTTATGCGGACTAGTATGACCATGTAATGGGCCCCATAACGTAAAAGCGATTGGATGAAGAAAATAACAAATATAAGTGGTTTAAAAATAATCTACGTTGTTATTCAAATTATCTTGTTAAAATACCCGGTGGTTAAAAACACAAGAAGCTTTGGTATTGCACCAATTATTGATTCTTACGTGAAGACACTACTCGATAATGGTTACGATAATTACTTGTTCGATATTTTATTGAGTTAATAATTCTTGCGTTGATATTTTATATTCTTTGTTGTTTCAATAATTGTCATTACATTATTTTCATTATCGAAGCAATAATTCATATTATCTGAATAATATTATTAGATAACATTATTGCCAATGTCTAGAAAGTTACGTCTAAGGAGAGGTTTGGTCACCTAATTGCGCATACCAAGAAAAAAAATCTTATTGGAAAGCCCCTCTCTTTCTTGGGAACCTTGCACGGTTGTCAATATTGTGATTACGTAATATTATTTGTGAATAATTAATTATTGATTCATATGATGAGGAAAATATTGATTTTATGTGGATATAGATGGAGAAAAATTTTAATGTGACAATTGTTGAAAATTGAAATTTTATCTTTTTCTCGATAAAATAATTCATTTAAATATATTATTATATTTTAATAATATAATAATGGTGATATTATTACAACGAATGTGGGATATATGAGTATCTGAGGAGGAAGAGTATTTTTGTTGCAATAAATATTTAAAACATGTTAAACATGTCGGTTGGACCCCATTTATTGATTTGAAATTTGATTATAGCACGTAAAATCGCCTTTTTGGATTTCGGTGAATTTTAATTGGAATTTGGAAAAACTTTCTTACGAAAAGTTGTAGAGAATTGAATTTCCTATAAAAATTGCGAGATTCAAATTTTTCGATGAAAGGGCTATTTATTATGAATTATTGAAGTTCAAAGCTCAAAATAATTGATTTTGGAAGTTTAAAATATTTAAAATTAGAAAACGTTTTTTCATTATGGTGTGTTACACATGTGGGTTGAATGAGCTGAATTCAGTTCTTGGAAGGTTAGGCGTAGAAATTTATAATATATATTAATATTTTATTAAATTTTACGCTTTGGTGTTCTAAAGTTTTCCTATAAATAGGTGCTTAGGTTAGAATTGAAAATCACACCGTAAACTGAAGTTTTCTCTCTATATTATCGAGCGTATTCTTGTGAGTATTTTGAGTATACTTTGAGTATTGTTAGACGGTCTGAAGTTCCTTTCAAAGACTATACATTATTCCAAAAAGTAAAGTCTTAATCTTTCGAGGTAAGGGATATTATTTTTTCAGTAATGATATTATTTCTTCAATATCATTATGTTGAAATATTGATCTGAAGTTTTATCAAATTTGGAACTTTTGGTGTCTGAATTACTTATTCACGATATCTGACCTTTATTCACGATATCGACACTTATTTACTGAATCTGACACTATTCATCGAAAAATGAAATTTTTTTTTTTTCGTCCAAAATATCTATTACGGATACTAGCTTTGATTATATCCATGTTTTGATCATTCTTGAATTTTACACCACCGTAATTATTTTTGAGGTATTTTTTACGTGGATAAAACAAAGTACGAATCCTTAATCCTTAATCCTTATCATTTTGTTTCACCGGATTCGTTTCTTTAAAAATTTTTTCATCATCTTGATCTTAAATGATGATATTATGGAATATCTTTGGCCTGTAGTGCAAAGATGAATGATTTCTGAAGAATATCTTTGGTAGTAGTCTGAAAGATGAGCAGTGTTTAGATGAACATGACCAGTGATGAATATCTTTGGCACATAGTGCAAAGATGAATATTTGATTCCGATATATATTGATTGATGTTACGAGGATAAAAGATAGATTTATGAACTTTTAAATTCATACATAGAAGATAGTAGTTTGCATTCTCTACTTAACTCTTCTAATGAATTATTATTTCCATGCGAATATTGATTTAAAATTTGTTGTCTATTGTATTCTATTAGATTTTTCCTGTTAAAGACTAACGATAATTTGTTGTATATTATCTTAGTCATAATATTCTTTACTTGGGCTAGTTGAGCTCACCTTTTTCCTTTTTGTTCCATTTTTCTTCTCGGGAGGCGAGAATATAGCGAGTGAGTCGGGGTATGGAATGAAGGTTTTAGAGAGAGTTGTTTAGTAGTCCTCACCATTTTTGTAAAATAATGTATCAATAAATGTGATGAGGATTTATTTGAGTATAGATATTATCAGAAGATAATATTTGTATTCAAACTTACTGATTTCTTGTTGTAATAATAAAGTTGTAGTTGTTTACGTACCATGTATTGACAACTCGGAATGGGTGATGTATACCTATTTAGAAGGCGTCCACAAGCAATGTTAAGTGGACGAAAAATTCTTTGTTACATTTCTTCCGGTTTCAGTTCTCTCGAGTTTGGCCTGAAAGATCAAAATTCACGCTCCAAATCAAATCTAATCATATAGCGCCAAAAATCGCTTGACCAGACTTCATGCCGCATGTGTAGTCATTTGTAAAAACATATTGTTGAAGTCGATATACATTTCTCATGGCAAAGCGCCACTTCTGATCTTGTTGCTTCACAAGATAAATCGAAAGGCATGGCATACCAATTAGCAGAATGCTCAGAAATGACTTTTGTCTTGCACATAAGTCTGAAATTTTTAGTTGTAATGCTATATGACCAAATAATTCTATTATTTTAGTATTGTAATGTGTTGAACGAACATGGTGTTAATACCTAACAAGTTTATTATCGTTTAGGAATATAAATTGATTACATGGTTAGACATTTAAACCATACGTGATGTAGTGTTGATAATGACTGATAATGTCATGTTAACATATGTATATAGGATATTGTGATTTGGATATTAACGGTTTAATCTACGCGTAAGGCAAGTTCTTTAACTCTACTTTGTTAATAGTTGAGCAAGTTTTTCTAATTCTAAATCGTCGTTATGCAAATTTCATATTTCTATACTTTATTGAGTAAAGTATTTTCATTAAGCAACTTAATTGTATCTAGTTATTCATGATGATACAAGCTTCTCATCTCCACACTTTCGTCGAGATAGTTATTATGATTATGCAAGTTTTTTCTAACTCTAAACTTGTTATATTAGCATGCAAGTACCTTTATTCTGCTGAATCAGTTTATCGTTCAAATTATTGTTGTTATGCATGCTTGATATTAAATTCTAAGATGTAACCTTAGCTTAATGTTGTTCAAAGCAAGGTATGATAGATTATTCAATTGTTATGCTATTAGATTATTCCTAAAGCATGAACTTAGAACGAAATATTTATTCAGTTATGATCATTCAATAACATAGTGTTATTATCTTTTATTCAACTAATCCTTAGTTGATGTCCATTGAACTCCAAATTACCTTGAAGTGTATCCAAACCAAATGGACTTTGGTGCGGACTTGTACTCTAAATACTGAGATGAACAACCCTATTTTTAGGGGTTACACCTAGTTTTATACTTTGTGCTAAAATATTTGTATACAATACATATACGAATGATTGATCCCCCTAAGTACCTTTGAGTCCTTATAGTCGTATGACTGTTAAAGTTAAAATTGAAAGATTACTTATAACTGTGGACATGGTTCGTGGTTATTAGACCCTCAGTGAATGTTATGATTTTTCGAATGTTAATAGAACGTATTGTTCAGTTCTATTAAGCCTAGTATATGGCAAGTGATGTAAAGGTTAAAGTTTTATTTATTGTTATTCCAAGTTAGCCTTGATTGCTCACTCTTGCCTGTAAAATTTCTTACAGCTAAAGCTGAAAAGGCTGACGTACCTAGCACCAGTAAGGGAAAGTGAAAGATAAACAAGTACTGCAGACTTGTAATAGTTTTAATAGTTTTATTATCAGACTTTGGTTTAAAGATTGTAATGAAGTTTATTTAATTTTCCGCATGAATGATTTTTGTAAAGGTTAGATAACCTAGGAGATTTTATTTAATGTAATCCTGTATGGGCAGGTTTATTTATTCAATTATATTATGATTGGGTTGTTAGATATAAATGTTTTGATTAAGTGAACACCAAATCTTGAGGTAATGACATACCGGGATTTAGGGGTGTCACATTAGTAGTCCTCATTATTCTGTGAAATAGTGTGATAATAATTTTAATGATGACTTATTTTGAGTTTGAATACTGTCTAGAAGACAATATTTGTATTAGAACTCACAGCTTATGTTTTTTCGTATTCTACACGACACTTAATAGTTGTATAAATTAAGATTGTATTTGAATTATGTACCATGTATTTGACGACTCAGAATGGGTGATGTATACCTATTTTTGGGGCATCACAAGGTACGTATTCTGTACTCTTTCAGCGATAATCCTTTTAATTTTGATTTGTTCACTTTGTTTTTCGTTTAAAAGTTAGTTATTGTTTCATGTGTCTTTTTTTTCTCAAATCCATGTGATAGTTTTGTTTTGGGCATTGATACTTAGAACTCATGTTTGTACTCTTTGATCTAGTATATAATGTTTAGTATTTATTTTAAATCTTCGTAGAAAAGTACATGTTAATATATTTTAGAGACTTGTATTGATGATTCATTTCGATTTAACATGTACATATCTATTTTCGATCTAACGCATTCCAAGATATTTGATGTTACCGGGGTCTGTCAATACCACTCCAATACTCGGGGTCATAGCACTGAAAGATAATAGATATCATGCTCTACTTGACTCTTGGTGATTACACGAATATCCTTGGCCCGTAGTGCATGGATAATTCGTGGACGTGATACTAATGAATATCCTTGGCGTAGTAGTGCGGATAATTCGATGATGTGGATTATTTATTGAAATGAGTCTCGTGATAAAGTTGATGATAAACTTTTAAATCATAGAAGATAGTAGATATCATACTCTACTTGACTCTTCTAATGGATTGCTTGTTCCGCTGCAGTTAAACTTGTTGTTTATTATCAGTTTAACACTGTTGAAGGCTAATGATAATTTATTCTGCATTATCTTAGTCATAATATTTTTTACTGGGCTAGTTGAGCTCACCCTTTTGCTTTCATTGTTATCTTTAGGAAATGAGAACGTAGCCGGGACTAGTCGGGGAACGGAGTAATGGTCCGAGATGGTGGCTATAGTAGTCCTCACTATTTTATAAAATAGTGTGATAATAATTGTAATAAGGACTCCTTTTTGAGTTTGAATACTGTCTATTAGACAATATTCGTGTAAAAACTCTCAGCTACATTTTTGTCATATTGTATAAGGAAGTTTGTATTTAAATTTTGTACCATGTATTTGGCGACTCAGAATGGGTGATGTATACCTATTTTGGGGGTGTCACAATATATATATATATATATATATATATATATATATCGCTCCCCTTCTCCAGCGAACCAAAAGCGAACCGGTTATAGCGACGATTTTTTCTGTCGCTATAGCATACAAAACCGACGACATAGCTATAGCGACGGTTTGAACCATCGCTATATCTCAAAACACCGTCGCTTTAGCCAGTTCGTATTTGGTTCACTGGAGAAAGGGAACGTATATATATATATATATATATATATATGTGTGTGTGTGTGTGTGTGACGCCCCCAAAATTAGGTATACATCACCCATCTTGGGTCGCCAGATACATGGTACAGAATTCAAATACAACTTACTAATACCACTGTCGTGTACAATACGACAAAACATAAACTGTGAGTTTGAATACAAATATTATCTACTAGAGATTATACAAACTCAAAAGGAGTCCTCATTACAATTATTATCACACTATTTCACGCATGAATAGTGAGGACTACTAATGCTATCCTCTGGACCATCACTCCGTTCCCGACTAGTCCCATTATATATATTCTCATTTCTGAATAAAACGATGAAAGAAAAGGGTGAGCTCAACTAGCCGATAAGAAATATTATGACTAAAATAATGCGAATATAAATTATCATTAGCCTCCAAAAATGTTAAAGCGATAAAATACAATAGACATCAAGTTTAATCTGCGGTGAACAAGCAATCCATTAAAAGAGTCAAGTAGAGAATAGAATCTACTATCTTTTATGATTTAAAAGTTTTTCATCACTTTTATCGGCGAGACTCACTTCAATAAATAATCCACATCATTAAATCATCTCCGCACTCGAGCCCGAGGATATTCTTTAATATCACGACCACGAATTATCCATACACTTCTGAGCCAAAGATAATCGTGTTTTCATCAACCAGTCTGATCATGCCATAAAACAATTCATCTTTGCTCCCTTGGCCAAAGAGAATACATAGCCATAATCATACCAAAAACGTCGCCTATCAATGCACTACGGGCCAATGAGGACTTTTAATTTTCACATCATTTGTAACATTACTATCATGATTATACTTGAATAATCCTGGTCATAATCATACCAAGTCCATCTATCCACTACTGAATACAGATGACTTTCAACATAACATAAACATGAGGATGATGACAATGATATAAGAATTCAATTAAATAAGTTCAAGAATTAATTTTCCAGAACCAATAACGTCCAAATTGTCGACATGATACTTCTTTGTAGAATAAAATTCAAGAATGCTCGGAAGAATATTTTCATGAAAAATCTTTGGATGAAGCGCAAATATCGAGGATATTCCACTAATTTCATGGAGTATAGAAGTCAAAATTTTAATCAATGAGTATAATACCGAATGGAATAACAAAAGATATCACCATGCATGCGGTACTTATTGACGCGGTTATTCCAACGAATAATAATAACGGAACTAGGTCGGTGAAATTCACAAAGCGGGATGTTCCAACGAGAATAATAAATGCGAAATAATAAATGATGGAACCAGGTCCCGCGTATAGCACAGACAGGATATTCGAAGCGAGAATAATAAAGACGGAATAATAAAAATGGAACCAGGTCCGGCGTATAGCACAGACAGGATATTCTGATAGAATAATAAAGACAGAATAATAGAAGAATGTCACCAAGTATAGGGTAGCTTGGCGTATCTGAGTTATTCAACGAGAACAATAAAAAAATGGAATAACGAAGTTCTCTTCTTGAATACAAAAGAAATATATCCTTTTCTACCGTAAAATAATACTTGATATAAGAGTAGTGAAGTAGCGAAAAACTTTTCTTCTATCTCTATATAGTCTCTCTATAGTTTCTCTCTCTAAAGTTCGATTGAATTAAGAAAAAATAATGAAGGAATGAGCTTCATTTATAGGAAAATGGAATGCATAGTAACTAATCCATGAATGGTCCAGATTGATTTACTTTAATCGTGACGGTCATATTTAAAAAGAAAAATCTTTTAAATAAAATATAATATATTCTATTTATAGAATAACTTTAATAAAGTATTTTGTTTTATATAAAAAGATTTTACTATAAAGCAAAATTTTACTATGCATAATAGAATATAATATATTCTATTTATAGAATAACTTTAATAAAGTATTACATTTTATATAAAAGATGTTTCTATTTTATTACGAATAAAATAAAACTTCTAAATCAACAATAATTGAATCAAATAATGTGAGATCTTGTCAAATGACTATTGTATCAATAATTAAACAAAAGCGGTGACTTCTCACATAAATATCAATAATCAATACTGGTGCTACTACTTGTGCAACAACGCCGTATTCTTTGTACTTTACTACCGAGTAGTTCAACAAGATGTCAACGGTAAAACTTCCGCCGTTATTTTCAATAAAATATTTTTGTCGTTTTCTCGATCCGAAATAATTCCGTTAATGGGATCCACCGATGATTGTCTTGGTCGTCATCGAATATTTTACATTTAAAAGCGAATATTCCCCAGGCCAATAGAATATAATATGACAACTTGCATACTTTGCAAAATTTATAAATATTACCCACAACTATAACATTATCTCAAATTCACACCATAATATAAAAAAAATTATTTCGAGAAAATTAATTCTTTATTCATAAAAATCGGGGTTTCACAATCTCCCTCCTTATGGAATTTCACCCTCGAAATTTACGTGCGTACACTGGTTTCTTTGAACAGGTTAGGATACCTTGACTTCATTTCAGATTCTAACTCTTGAGGTATAACCCTTGAGTGTTGGATATGATTCTTCTTATCTAAGATTTTAACACGAGATCTCATACGTTAAATCATCCGCTATCTCTTCCGATTCCAAATTAATAATGTGGTTCGGGTCATCCACATATTTACGTAACATTGATACGTTAAAAACGTTATGAGCACGCGACATACTTGGCGGTAAAACGAGTCTATAAGCCACAATTCCTACTTAATCGAGGATTTCAAATGGGCCAATTAAATCGAGGGTTGAGATTTCCTCTCTTTAGCAACTCTTGCTTCTAGAATAACGCCCTCTTGAACCTTCTTCTTCACATTCATCAGATTCGGGTATGTAGCTTGAGCGTCTTTAACTTTATCGATTAAAGTTGATTTTACTCGTATATTCGTTATCTTCACATGGGTCCCTAGAGTCTTTAACTCTATCTTCATCATTTGCAAGTTATACGAAATGAGTCTTTGTGTTAACAACATCGCACTTGTAAACGCATACGATCTTCTACTCAACACGTCAGCTACCACGTTCGCTCTTCCACGATGATATTAAATTATGCGATCGTAATCTTGAACAATTTCGAGTCAACGTCTTTGGCGCATGTTACGTTCGTTTTAGTTGAAGAAATATTTTGAGGGTTTAAGAAATGAGTTTTGTACTGGTGTCAATACAAAATTCGATTTCACGCTCTAGGGTAGGCTAGGAAGTCTTCAAGAATACGCCAAGAAATTTATTAATGATAGAAATATCATTCAAAACTGTTACTCTCATCCAAGACTTGGATAGTACGTCACATTAATACCAACTGTGACTTCTATCCCTTAACCTGGATAGCACCTCACAATGATACCTATCAACTTGCCATCTTCATTCACAATGTCGCCTATAAAAAGTCTGGCTTCGGTGCATTCCACACAAGGAAGTCAACAACGAAAGGATCGGGGCTCTTTACTTATGGCTTGATATGACAATGATTGAATTTAGTGGTTTGGTTGCTTGAATTCGCATAATAGGTTGGTTAGGAATACAAAAGCTAACAACCTAACGAAAAACATGATGACTAGTTAACCAATCGTTTCAAAAAAAAACACATCAAAGGCAAGTATTTTCAAAGATATAAGATCGACAGGTAACGTGAAAGTGTCGATTTGAATCAAACAAGATTTATAAGCAGTGGACGTAACGAAGGTTTCTCCCAATGGAGTTTCAATAGATAAATCAAAGTTTAACTTCTCTGGAGTTAAGTACAAACATTGAACACAACTAGGTGAAATAAAAGAGTGAGTTGAACCGGTATCTAACACGGAATAGACTTCGTAAGAGCTTATGATTAATTTACGTGATAATTTTATTCGGGTTCCTCGTCATGAGAAAAAAATGCTCTCTCTTAAACTACTAGGCTTTGGCTTGTGCAGGACATCCTTTGGCATCACTATCCCAATTGGACTTGACTTCACCATATGACAAAATCGAGCTAGGTGACCTTCTCTTTCGCAATTAAAACACGCTTTGGATTGTTGCGTACAGTTTAGACGGATGTGTCCCTCTTGTCCGCATTTTGAACATGTCGATTGATGGGCGTTCTTCTTCCTTTGAAGCGGGTCTTTGGTCTTGCCGCGTCTTCACGTCGTTGTTGAACCTTCTCTTCTTAAAATGTCCATTCTTATTATCTTGGCCAGGATTACCACCCAAAAAATGGTTACCATTCTTGGCATGATAATTTCCCCACGATAGTTATCGTTGTTACGATGATCGTTGCCACCGTATGATTATTATCGTGTTGTTGTTGGTCGTTGCCTTTTGATTGTCTTGACTCATTATAAGCGCTCCAATAAGCGAGTCCTATTCACAACATCTGAATATAAACAAATTTTGTGAGAAATGAGGTATTGGCGTATATCGGGTTTCAAAACCTCACAAAAACATTCGCGTCATTCGCTCCTCATTATCGACCAAATGGGATGCAAACGGGATAACTCATGAAACTTAGCCTCGTCTTTGCGACACGATCATATTGTTTTGCTCGACTTGATGAATTCTACCTCCTTCATGTGTGAATGAATACTTTCGGAAAAGTACTTGTCGTTGAATAATTCTTGGAACTTCTCCCAAGACATCTTGAGTCGTCGGTTTGGAGTACGTTTCTGATTCCTGATGATCTCCTTCTTCACGCAACATAAAGGTGGCGAATGGAACCTTTACTCCTCTAAGCATTCCAAGACATCAAATATCTTGGTAATCTGCTTTATCCATGTCTCGCCTTAAGTGGTTACGGCTTTCCCAAAAACTCCGGTGGTCCCACTCCTTGAAGCGCTTAGCGGTGACCAACCGTGGGTTACCATTGTTTCCACTGCATTATGGACGGGAGCGCCTTTCGCTTGGTTGTTGCATGAATTACTCCTTAAAGCGCTTAGCGGTGACCATCAGAGAGTTATCGATATTTCTACTTGCATTTTGGACGAGGCGCCTTCGCTTTGTTGTTGCATGAATTGCGTAAAAGCCTCGACCATCCCATCATTCACCATTTCATCCGGTGTTAATGTTTTCATGAGGAGTATTGTCCTCTGGTTGCACATTATCCACGATTATTGATGCATGGAGACTCAACGGTCTCACATGCTCCATTGATAATCTCAACATTCTCGGATGCCATTTTCAAACACCGCCACAAAACAAGGGTTAATTAACATATCACATATTATCCTATATACTTTGACCAACCAATTAAATACCAAATAAACTTAGGTAGGTCATACTAGCGAAGGAATTCCCGTCTCTCCCCTCCTAGTTCTTATCTCATATCTTAGCCGGGATCGTATCCTAAGCTTTGATACCAACCTGTGGCGCCCCCAAAATTAGGTATACATCACCCATCTTGGGTGCCAGATATACATGATACGAATTCAAATACAACTTACTAATACCACTGTTATGGGTATACAATCGACAAAACATAAAGCTGTGAGTTTGAATACAAATATTATCTACTAGAGAGATATACAAACTCAAAAGGAGTCCTCATTACAATTATTATCACACTATTTCACGCAGAATAGTGAGGACTACTAATGCTATCCTCTGGACCATCACTCCAGTCCCCAGACTTAGTCCCAAATATATTCTCATTTCTGAAAAGAACGGTGAAAGAAAGGGTGAGCTCAACTAGCCTAGTAAGAAATATTATGACTAAGATAATGCGAAATAAATTATCATTAGCCTCCAAAAATGTTAAAGCGATAAAATACAATAGACATCAAGTTTAAGCTGCGGTGAACAAGCGATCCATTAAAAGAGTCAGTAGAGAATAGAATCTACTATCTTTTATGATTTAAAAAGTTTTCATCACTTTTATCATTGAGACTCATTTCGATAAATAATCCACATCATTAAATCATCCACCTATTTCTGAGGCGAGGATATTCTTTAGTATCACGACCACGAATTATCCATGCACTACTGAGCCCAAATATAATTTTGTTTTCATCAATGGTCTGATCATGCCATAAAATAATTCATCTTTGCTCCTTGGCGAAAAGAGAATCCATAGCCATAATCATACCAAAAAGCGTCCATCAATGCACTACGGACGATGAGGACTTTTAATTTTCACATCATTTGTAACATTACGGTCATGATTATACTTAATAATCCACCTTATCATAATCATACCAAGTCCATCTATGCACTTACGAGGCCACGATGACTTTCAACATAACATAAACATGAGGATGATGACAATGATATAAAAATTCAATTAAACAAGTTCAAGAATTAATTTTCCGAGAACCAATAACGTCCAAATTGTCGACATGATACTTCTTTGTAGAATAAAATTCAAGAATGCTCGAAAGAATATTTCCATGAAAATCTTTGGATGAAGCGCAAATATCGAGGATATTCCACTAATTTCATGGAGTATAGAAGTCAAAATTTTAATCAATGAGTATAATCTGAATGGAATAACAAAAGATATCACCATGCATGCGGTACTTGTGAGGCGGTTATTCAACGAGAATAATAATAACGGAACTAGGTCGGTGAAATTCACAAGCAAAGCGGGATGTTCAACGAGAATAATAAATGCGAAATAATAAATGATGGAACCAGAATCCGGCATATATACGAGACGAGGATATTAAATGCGAGAATAATAAAAAGGCGGAATAATAAAAAATGGAACCAGAATCCAAGTATAGCATGCAGACGGGATATTCACGAGAATAATAAAAGAAATAATAGAAGAATGTCACCAAGTATAGGGTAGCTGCGTATCTGAGTTATTCAATGAGCAATAAAAAGAAATGGAATAACGAAGTTCTCTTCTTGAATCTGAAAAGATAATATTCCTTACTGTAAAATAATACTTGATATAAGAGTAGTGAAGTAGCGAGAAAACTTTTCTTCTCTCTCTCTATAGTCTCTCTCTATAGTTTCTCTCTCTCAGAGTTCGATTGAATTAAATAAGAAAATAATGAAGGAATGAGCTTATTTATAGGAAAATGGAATGCATAAGTAACTAAT
Organism: Panax quinquefolius; assembly: GCA_020205615.1. Classification (NCBI taxonomy): domain Eukaryota; kingdom Viridiplantae; phylum Streptophyta; class Magnoliopsida; order Apiales; family Araliaceae; genus Panax; species Panax quinquefolius. The sequence goes on along the minus strand of CM035171.1, from coordinate 105,608,932 downwards.
CCATGAGCGGTCGAGATTGATTTACTTTAATCGGCGGTCCATATTTAAAGAAAAATCTTTTAAATAAAATATAATATATTCTATTTATATAAAAAGATTTTTTATCTATACTTATCACTTATGCATAAATAAAATATAATATATTCTATTTATAGAATAACTTTAATAAAGTATTACATTTTATATAAAAAGATTTTACTATGCAAAAAATACGTAATAATAGAATATAATATATTCTATTTATAGAATAACTTTAATAAAGTATTACATTTTATATAAAAAGATGTTTCTATTTTATTACGAATAAAACAAAACTTCTAAATCAACAATAATTGAATCGAATAATGTGAGATCTTATACGTAAACTATTGTATCAATAATTGAACAAAAGCGGTGACTTCTCACATAAATATCAATAATCAATACCATATGCTACTTATCGCAACAACGCGTATTCTTCTTTACTTTTTTACTACTGAGTAGTTCAACAATGTCAACGGTAAAACTTCCATTAGATTATTTTCAATAAAATATTTTTTATCGTTTTCTTAATCGACAATAATTTAGATTTGTAGGGTCCACCAATGATTGTCTTGTCGTCGTTTGAATATTTCTTGTTTAAAACGAATATTCCCCGACCAATAGAATATAATATGACAACTTGCATACTTTGCAAAATTTATAAATATTACCCACAACTATAACATTATCTCAAATTCACACCATAATATAAAAAAAAATTATTTCGAGAAAATTAATTCTTTATTGATAAAATCTGGGGTTTCACAATATATATATATATATATGTGTGTGTGTGTGTGTGTGTGTGTGTGTGTGCAATGATCCATAGCATGTATTTGTTACGGATTAAAAATGGGCAAATAACATCTCTACCTTCCATTACAAAAAGCAAGGGCTGAGATTTAAAAACTGACCACGATGTCCGCTAAAATATATAGCGGAGTGGTTTAAAATAGTTTTTGGACGATTATGCCCAAGTCAAGCCTAAACTCGAAAATTTGGCGTGGAAAGACAGCAAGAAACATAGGAATTAGAAAGAAAATTTAAATTTTTCGTCCAATTAATTTATCTACGACTATGATTTGACGAGGATCTACCTCATCAAGTGAATGAACCATGTATGCCAAAAAATTATCTTGCTTAACATTGTTTGAGCCTTTCACAACAAAACTTTTCATAATGGCCTATATGGAGTATAAAGATCACATTATATATCTAGTGCTAAAAAGTATACAAGGTAGAAAACCTATTCCTGGATAACATATGTATTTGATTTGTTCTAATAATAGGAACGGGAAAAAAAGAGTTAAAACCACCAAAATTAAAAGGGCTAGATTAATGCCATTATGTTGGCAAAATGCAGAATTGGAAAGAAAACTTAAATAGCTTTTTTCTTTGATTAAATTTATATTGCATATTTTTATTCATGGTTATAATTAATAGAAGGGTAAATTTGTAAAAGTGATATTTTACTTTTCTTTTCAATAAGCTCAAAAACGTAAGAAAAGAAAAGAATTTAAATTTTCTATTATCTTCTATTAAAAACTCAGAAACAACACAAAAGGAAAATTTTAAGTTTTCTATTCTTTTCTTTTTTGTTCTAATTTAAGTTTTCTATTCTTTTCTTTTCCGTCCAAAACTCAGAAAAAGAGTGTAAAACTAGATAAAAATATGCGCGTTACAGCGGAATTATTTAATTTTTAATGATAAATGTGTACGTACAATTAATAAATTAAAATATAATAAAAATGTGATAAATTATTGTGCGATGATCAAATTTTACACAGAAAAACATTAAAAGTGAAAGCCTTATGAGCATTAACATTAACCTTATTGTGAGATGAAATATGTACCTTTTAAGAGATTAACAAATTTTTTTAGAACTCCATTGGTTTAAAAAAATGAATCATGATAATTTTAATTTTTAATTTCAACATGTCAAAGGATAATATCAAAATAGTTGATATAAATCTAAAAAGCTGCTTAGATTTATAGTAGTGATTTAGGGATTATAATCAATAAATTAAGAGATAACAAATAAATTACAAAGGATAATATCATAATTAAATTACTAAGGATAATATCATAATTAAATTACAAATGATAATATCATAATTAAATTACAAAGGATAATATCAAAATAGTTTATATAAATCTAAAACATTTTAGATTTATAGTAGTGACTTAGGGGATTATAATCAATAAATTAAGGATAATATCAAAATTACAAAGGATAATATCGATCATAATTAAATTACTAAGGACAATATCATAATTAAATTACAAAGGATAATATCATAATTAAATTACAAAGGATAATATCAAAATAGTTTATATAAATCTAAAAAGCTGCTTAGATTTATAGTAGTGACTTAGGGGATTATAATCAATAAATTAAGGATAATATCAAAATTACTAAGGATAATATCAAAACATGTTATTTAAATTACAAAGGATAATTAAAACTTTAGATTTATAGTAGTGAATTAAGAGATAACAAAGGCATCTACTTTATCTCAAGTCTAGCTGAACATATTACCATATTTCCATAACTAACTGATTACTTCACCGGACTAAAACATGAAATATCTACCACTGCTTGATTAATTGATAAGATTTCATCAATAAGCAAAAGATCGCAGCCAAAAACAAAACACGAAATACATCAGATCTACAACAGTAATGATATGAATAACAACAGTAACCATAATTAGATCAAAACAGATGAATTTCAAAAGGAATACTTGCTTGAAAATCAGTAATCAATCCGAACAACATCTCTTCAACTAATTAATTCAATTAACTTAGCAGTAAAAAAATTTCCCCACAAATCGCTACTTTTTGTTACTCTAGTTCTTACTCTGTTTCGTTTTGTTGATGAATTTCCACACAAATCGCTACTTTTTTCTCGTCGTGGTTTGCTTCTTCCCTAGGGTCCGATTCATGATGATTTGCAGGCACGTGAAGCTAGCATTGTACGAACTCTTGGAGGACAAACTGAATCAGGAGTGTACAAAGAATAGAAATGAGCTCCTTCACATCTGTACAAAGAGAAACCAAACATTATTTACCAGATTTGAGGCGCACGCTCACGGAACAAAAGGATAGAGAATAGGAAAACACAATAATATCTTACATAAATGGTATATGAAAGGGAGTGTTACCATATAGTATCTTAGAGAATCGGTGTATGAAGGGGAATGAATTTATTTTCTACAATTGAATGTATGATTACAGATTTAGAGGAATTAGGGGATTGTATTTAGGGTTTTTACAACCTTAGTTGTTATTTTAGATGCGCGGGTTTGTTAAGGGTATTTTTGTCAAGGGCAATTAAGAGCATTAAATTGGATGGACATGTGTTGAATTTGTAGAAGGACATTTGTCAATTTATTGTGTCATGTACTATGATTTAGTATATATAATGGACAATAGATTTAGGATTGGTCTTTCAACTCTCTCTCTTTATATATATATATATATATATATATATATATATATAACAATGATTCACATCATGTGTTTGTTATGAATAAAAAATGGGTAAATAACATCTCTACCTTTCATTACAAAAAGCAAATGCTAAGATTTAAAAAACTGAGAAACATAGGAATTAAAAAGAAAACTTAATTTTTTCGTCCATTTTTTTCCTGTCCATTTTAAAACTCAAAACCAGAGTGTTAAGGTTGAGAGACGATTTTGTGTTAATTATTATAAAAATATATAGATGTAGATTTTGGGGTTAAAAAGACCACTCCTAAACATTAGGGTTGAGCAACGATATATATTGTTGGGCCATGATACTTTACGTATTGGGCCGGACCGGTTGGGCTCCTCCCTTGGGTTATATTTATTATATCTTGAATGTGTTGGGCCGAATCATTGGGCTGACCTATTAGACAAATAATATCTAAACTTGTCTTTGACCGGTAATGATGATAGGAGATGATGGTTGATTGTGACCTGCCATGCATTAATGAGGATGGAACTCAGTCGGCCGGCGGTGACAAACAGTGATGGGATGGAACAGGTGGGTTGCATGCAGTCGGCTGAGGTAACCGATATTGGGGGAACTGTGTCAGCAGGGAGTGGGTGGCACAAAAAATTGGACCGAGAGTATATGTTAGCAAGGATCACACAACCTAAAGGTAACTGATTCATTATCTCTCTCAAGTCACTAGATATTATTTTCCTCCATTGTTAACCTTGTGATCGCTTTGATCGACTCTCATGAGCTATCCCAGAACTTTGAAAGCCGTCAAGTTTTTAGTGTTATCGTGTTTCTTGTGCGAGATTTGATTTGAGCTTTTAAATTGGAGTTCATGGAAAGATCTGCTTATATATATATATATATTATTTAGAAAGTTGGATTTGACCCTTGACTTTTTTAAAATACTTAAATAATTGGATTTAGCCCTTGACTTTGACTAATATTATAATGAAATGAATAAGTGAACTAATTTACTTTTAGATGTTATTGGGCTCAGTCACATGTGGACTGGGCTAATTTGAGTTGTGATAAAGAGGCCCAAATTTTTTGGGCTTAATAATGTAAACACAAAACTTTTTTTTTATTTTTTATGTAGATTGGGTTGGCTCGTGGGTTCGAGATTTTTTTGTAATAATTGTATTTGATTAGAATGTTTTTATATTTTTTTAAGGATGTAAATGTAAATTGTCATCATTTCAGTAGACAAAAAGGTAATTGACCCTGTGTATTAGAGATTTAGTGGTGATTTATTTCTCCCTCGTGTTCATTGGGTCTTCTGTCTCTTCTTCCATTTCGTCATTCCCCTTCTTCAGACACCAAAATCTCCTACAATCATTTCTATTGGTTGATTCGCTACTGTTTCAATTCACAAACATCGCCGCCGCCGATCAAATCTAGGAAACAATCGGAGGAACCAGACATGGTATCGAACAATCTATGGGTCGGAAGCTTAGCTGGAGATGTAACCGATGCCGATTTGATGAGTTTGTTCGGAAAGCACGGGGCGATTGATAGCATAACACCTTACTCGTCTAGAAGGTACGCCTTTGTGCACTTTAAGCGCGCGGAGGATGCCAAGGCCGCAAAGGATGCACTTCAAGGCGCTGTTCTTCGTGGCAATGCGCTTAAGATTGAGTTTGCTAAACCGGTTTGTTCTGCGCTTTTTTGTGGTCATTTAGGGTTTTTCTTTTCCTTTTTGTTGTTATTGTTTGATTTGGATTGTTTGCTATTGTTTATTGAATTTGTTGCTGTATATAAGTTCGTCTGGTTTGGCTCTCTGCAAATTGGATTATTTTGATGTAATTCTGTTAAATTTTAGTGTTTGATTTAGTGATCGACAAATGAGTGGTGTGTATTAGTGTACAACAATTATAATAGGTGAGAATCCTGGCAAAGAAGATAAATTTGAGCATTAGAAGCGTAACATGAGGATTGGCTTTGGAAATGCTCAATTTTGAATTTAGAGTACTGCAAATATGTATTCTTTGCGAAATTTGGGAAATAAAAGAAAACAAAGGGTTTTTAGTTTGAATTGAAAGAATTTGGATTGAATTTCAGGGTGGGTGGGGTGGGGTGGGGTGGGGTGGGGTGGGTGGGGGGTCCAAATATCTAATATTTATTAACAATTATATCAAAATGAAAATAATGTAAATTTATAATTTATTATTGATGTCTGCAATTCTGCTTAGGGAATAAAAGAAACTGATGTAAACCTAGACACCGGCACACTGCCATAAAATTGTTTTTTTTTTTCATTTTCATTGCAACTTTTGTGTGAGTGAGCCAAATATGTAGTGCAAGTAAGAGATTGGATAATTTCCCCATTGCTCATCAAAGAAAGGGTTTCAATGACATTCCTTGCTGAAGGCGATTCATGAGAGATCAATGCATAGTTCCTTTTTTTCACCTCTTCACTCCAATAAAAACCTTGCTTATGTTTTATTTTTTTTACTTCTGGGAATGTCCTCAATTAGATCCTGATCCGGCTTCTAATTTATAATTATTTTTTTTTATTTACGCCAGCCAAATCAGAATGGGTGGTATAAATTAACTCCAGTTAGAGACAAATAGAAAACAATCTTATGAAACCATATGGATGGGGGATTTTATGCAAAATGTGTAATCAATCTCCTTATGAAACCATATGATATGAAAAATTGATTGAAAATTTGTAACCAATGTGATATGGGGATTTTATGCAATGTGTACTCAGTTAAAATTTTTGATTGGCTAGGAAAACATAGATAAACTCATTCCAATTTTTTGCAACAGAAATTTTTTGAATAAATTCTTCACAAGTAATGGTTCAACTAATACAAATTGTCTTTACGTGTGAGATAGATCTTTGAGCAAAGTATGAAATAATTCGTTTGTGATGGGGGATGGGTGTTTTGGGACAAGGTTATATATCTCACACAAAGAATATCCACGCAAACTCAAAACAATTCTAATAATTCAATGTATCAAAATAATGAAGTACATCACTATTTATAATACTCCTAGACAACTTTCCTACCTTAAATTGGACTCTAATAAAATAACTACAAATTAAATAAGACACCTATAAATTAAAGAAACTAATTAAAATACAACTTCTAATTCATGGGCTTCCAAAGCCTTTTATATTGTTCTAACCAATTTTAACGGGCTCGTCCTACATCAGTTTGGGGTGGAACGCATGCATGAATATAATTCTGTTACTGCGATTGAAGTTATTAAATATCAGGTAATGTGTTTGATGATCAAGTTACTTGGAAGTAATGTTTCATCCAACAAAGTGGAACTACAAGAAACATCATCATTCCACCATAGGTTCCTCTGGTTCTTCTGTTATATTGATTCTTGAGGGCTAGGACGTGCGTCATTGAGAAAGTTGGACCGTTCGACCAAAGTTACATATGCAGGAACAGGTTTACCGGAAATCTATTGCGAATTTGCAAGTAATGTTTCATCTAAATAACAGAAACATATCATGTTTGTGGGGATAGAGCTTGATAAAACTCAGAAAACATCATGAAGATATTCCGATGACATTTAAAGACTGCACTTATAAAACAACATTTCTTACTTGATGGATTAATACTTGAAGTTGTTTACCATCCTTCTTTTTTTCAATTCTTAAATTTATATACACTTGTCATTCATCCTCAAATATTGAATCCCAAACACGGTGAATCCCTAAACCTAAAGAAGTTGCACCCGCATTAAGGCTAAACGCGTTTTATTTATATGTTAAACCTAAACAAGTAGCATCCACATAAAACAAGGATTGATAGAAAAAAGTAGTTTATATAGAAAAAAGAAAAACAAACAAAATGGCCAATCCCCACAAGGGGAACAAAGGGATTGACTACAAGTCTCGTCTCTATCATACATTTTAGTCCATTTTCGTCATTTTCATAAAAATAAAAAATGTTTCTCCGTCCTTCAAATCCCACTTCATCTGATTGAGTTTTGAAGGTTAACTCGTGACATTTCCTAGATTTTGTAATGCGTCTCCAGCCTTGTTTGTTCTCAATTTCTAGTCAATTCTAACAACTTAGGAATTTCAATAAATTGTACTATTTGGTGAATAATAATATCCTAAAAAATATTGTCTTCTTTCCATATGATAATAAGGAGCAGATTCAGCCTGTTCTGTTTTTTATTGTTTATCTAGTCATACAATAGTTGCATAATGTAGCAAATATATTGTCGTCTTTTATTGTCTTGGAATTACAAGCCTTCGGTAGCATCAGCGATTGACTTGATTAGTCATTTACAAAGATTGGCTTATGCATGTTAGTTTTTTAACACTCATCTGTTTGCTATGGCCTTGACCTTCGTTGTTAGTAATGCTCTTTCAAAAGTTAAGCTTTACATTTGACTTGCAGTTATTTTTGAATAGATTTGTTGTAAAATGTAGCTATACTGATTGTTTGGTTGAATTTCTTACCCAAATTTGTTTGCAGGCTAAACAATGTAAGAGTTTGTGGGTGGGTGGGATTAGCGCATCTGTTACAAAGGAGGAACTTGAGGAACAATTTCTCAAATTTGGTAAAATGCAAGAGTTCAAGTTCTTCAGGGAACAGAACACGGCATTTGTTGACTATTTAAGAATAGAAGATGCTACTGAAGCATTGAAAAATTTGAATGGGAAACGAATTGGTGGTGACCAGATACACGTTGATTACCTCAGGTCACATCATTCGAGAAGAGTAAGTTAATAATTTTAAGACTTGATTATATGTCATATGATTTAGCTATTGCAAAATTTATTGTGATTAGTTCTGCAGCAGCAGCTGATCTGGTTTAGTGGGCTTGTATGCAGGGATATGTCATCCTAATTTGTTCACATTCTTTTTTTGGAATGCATGATGTCATTAAAATTATTATAAAAACGTACATCAATGATTAAACTCTGCAGCATTAAGCTTATGCAGTTCTTTAATTGAAGTTAGTAAAAGTAGGCTGTTGTACATCAGATGGCAACATTAATTGTTAATTGCAGGTTCAAGTGTTCTGGTGATAAAATTTTAGGTGGCCACTCCAAATTAGTGGATGAATTGTGGAGTCATTAGGTTGGGGTGGTCTAAGAATCGGGAGGAGTGAGCTTCATTATGTAGCTCACTCGTGTTTACTTCAAAACTTGATGACAAACAAATAAAATAACGTTATAGTTTGTTGATGTGAGGATAGTTGATCTTCTTTCTGCACTCTCTCTTTCTATGGTGTGTCTAAATTTCATATTGTTCCCGGGTGTTCCATTCTTTTGAATGTTTCGTGATGTCTCTGCCTATTTGAACTTTAATAATATTTGAAGTTGAGTTTATTCAAGCATTCTCATTAAACAGGAAAAGTTGCCTGACTTCGGTGATGCAAGGGAAGGACAGTTTCTTAACAGAGGTTTGGGTTTTCCTGATTCGCTTTGGATGCCCCAAGATTTTCTTAGAAAGCCTGCTCAGAATGGTTCCAATAGGCCACAGGTAATTTTCAACTTTTAAACATAGTTTTGTATGTTGCAGATCTTTTTAATTATCTCCGTCATTTCAGCTCTAAATATAGGAAGGAATTGTATACGTTTTTGCATTATAAGCTTAGCTTCCCACTCCATGGCACATGGACCTGGTTCCTTGTGGTAATTAGAGCATGTGTTACGGATCATAGTGTGGGTAAAAAAGCAACATCGTATGTTATGGATCTTAGTGTTTTTGGCTTGTCAAAAAACAAAAGAAAAACATAAACCATAGGCAACATATTGTAATGTTGGTGATTTTCAATCTGAATATTTAACCTGCTAGTTACTGTTGCACATTTCCCCTTAAATCTTCACATGCATTCGAGGGGATAGTTTGAACTTTCTGTTCAAATGGATCTGTTTTGTATTCTATTCTAACTTTTCATTATTTTGTTTGTTATAGCATTTCCAGTCCTCGGGAGGTCTAAAAGGGGATGGACAACCAAGTAATGTTTTGTGGGTATCTTACCCCCCTTCCTTTCCAATTGATGAACAGATGCTGCACAACGCTATGATTTTATTTGGTGAGATAGAAAGTATTAGAACTTTTCCTTCTGAGAACTACTCATTCGTCGAATTTAGGAGTGTTGAAGAGGCACAACATGCTAAAGAGGGATTGCAGGGTCAGCTCTTCAATGATCTAAGGATAATAATTATGTACTCAAACAGGGAGCTTGCACTCGGCAAAGATCAATCTGCTTTTTATTCGGGAATAAGAGGGCCTAGACCTGATATGTTTTTGAACGGTAGTCCATTCCGACCTGAGCAAATGGACATATTTAGTCACAATCATTCAGTTGTCCAGAATAGTTTTCCTGGACATTTACTGCCTCGTGGTGTTACTGTACCTGATATGTTGAGGAGGCCTTTGGGTCCTCAGGGAAGCTTTGGACCTCTACTAACAGGCCCAGAATTCAACGATTTGGCAAAGCTTCATAAATTACAGGATTCTAATCCCAACATCCTGGTGGGTGGTCCAAATCGGCTATCTCCTGTACCTGGGATTCTCTCTTCTCCTTCACCAGGTATGAAACTGTCCAGACCTGTTTCTGGTGCATGGGATGTGTTTGATGCAAGCCAGCTGCAGAGAGAATCCAAGAGGTCAAGGACCGGTGGTCCTTTGGATACATTAGATCCTTCTTTACAAAAAATGGATGGCAGGTTGGACCATTTTTATGGGCATGGTCCACAAGTTGACAGAGGTCTATTGGGTGCACCGCCGAATGTTCGAGGCAATAATCACTTTAGTCCAGTAGATGCAAGAGTTGTAAGTGGAGGAACTGGTCAAGGCCACCCTGAGCTTGATTATATATGGCGTGGAGTTATTGCTAAGGGTGGACCACATGTTTGTCGTGCTCGCTGTGTTCCTGTTAAGATAGAGTTTGGGTTTGAGATGTAAGTATCATTTTTCATGTTACCCACAAGTGTTGGTTGGTTATATTTATTGTTACTGTTTAAAGATCTCTTAATCGACATCCGTCGTGACCTTCTCTTGATTCTCAAAACTTCTGATTTGATAGTTTGTGTGATTACATGGATTATACCTATTTACACAAATACCCCCATGATGGCCTGTGGTCCTCTTTTATATTCTGCCGAGAGTTCGGATTGCTCCACTAGACTGCATTACTGACATGTAGGCTTAATTGGAATGTTACATATTCTGATTTTATAAGGAGAGAGTTCGGAATCATTATGGTTCTTAATTTTGACCTACAATATAACTATATAAGTCGTAAAAAAAATTCTTCAAATTCATATGTTTAGGAGAGTAACATAGGTGCGTAGTTAGGATTATCAAGATGTAGCTGCACTTAAATTCTGGTAATGTTTATTGAAGCTTTATTTGTTGAACCTTGTTATGCATATGATTGATTTATGAGTAGGCATTAAATACCACAAATGTTCTCAGTTATATATTTTGGATGAGAACCATTTATTCAGTGCATCAACAACAATTGCCTTATAAGAAACATAGTTATCACGGTCCAATGGCGAGATGCGGCGATAGTTGACTGCCAAGACGCCTAAGCAATAAGTAGGGGTGTAAACGGTATTAAACGGATACGGATACAGGTATATCCGTATCCGTATCCGGAAAACCAATTCGCTATCCGTGATCCGTGATCCCAGATCCCATGGATTTTAAAATATTATCCGTATCCGGTATTCGGAAAAATATTGAATCTGATTATATTCAATTCTGCTTTTATTTTATCCGAATAGACAAATTATTCGGATATCCGAATATCCGAATTCGTTTATGGAATTGAAATTTTTCCATAATACAGTGTTTTGGGTGTGATTTGGGTACGTATAACAAAACATAGTCTGTGCAGACTGTACCACCATTTTTTGGTATAGGTATTCAAATCATGCCCAAAACATTGTATTATGGAAAAATTTCAGTTCCATAAATATTAAATATTTTTTTTTAGTTGTTTTAAAAAAAAGAAAAAAAAAATTTGGGTCCGTTTTTGATCAGGTCCGGGAGTCCGGACCTGATCCATTATGTTGTATATATATATATAATAAATTAATAACTTGTATATATAAATGTATATGTAAGTTACTAATATATATATATATAAGTTATTCATATATATATATATATAAGTTATTCGGATTCCGGATATCCGTATCCGCCGGATATATTTACGGACGGATGTTAATCGAATACGAATACGCCTATATCCGTATTCGTATTCGTTTATTTACGGATACCTTTAAACCGAATACGGATATATCCGTTTTTTTTCGAATGCGAATAATATCCGCTTTTTTTCGAATACGGATGCGGACGAATACGAATTTTTCGGTTACCATTTACAGCCCTAGCAATAAGGCGTTCGCCATGGCTTATACATTTGTTTATTTTATTTTAAAAGTATATTGAACAATAAAATTTTATATATATTAAAACTCAAAAAATCACAACTAATACTATGGAATACAATTAAAAACACAATTATATGAATACTTCACAATCAAAATTCAAATATAAAACAACTGACATTAAAAACTAGTAGAATTAGTCAACAAACACTATGTAGAAAATAAAGAATCAATCAAGTCAATACCCAATAAGTAATAAAATTACACCACATAGCAAGTGCATGTGTTATGATGAGTCATGGATACAAAATGACTTAATGGACCAGCTACCAAGGCACGAGTCTTGGCAGCTCATCGTCCAAGGTGTCACCTTGTCCTTTTCTAGGGCCAGGACGCTTAGGCGACGCCATGACAACAATGATAAGAAAGGTCAAAAGTTGATAAAGAAATTCAAAGCTGAGGATGCTTCAACTTTTACTATACCTGCTTAAACTAAACATGATTATTTTGAGCATCAAAAAAAGGACTATAACTTAGAAGCTACGTAAAAGCCCTTTAGTTCTATTTAGTTAAAGATCCTTTGCCTTATGTTTTTATTATAATACATGAGTATATATTTTTGATAAGTTTTATACATGCACACACACACACACACACATATATATATATATATATATATATATATATATATCATAGTTTTCACGGTAGGGCGCGACGGTAGTTAACCGCTAGGACGCTTAGGCGCCCGCCATAACATCCAAATGGCGACGAGTCATTAACAATGTGCAATTTATACATTATTTATTTAATTTTAAAAGTATATTACACAATAAAATTTTATATACACTAAAACCCAAAACATAATAACTAATACAGTCTCTACTCTGTTTTTAGTCATAGCTCAAACAAAGTCATCAACTATGAAGTCATTTTCGTCTCCCTCACGAGCATTACTCTCATTCAAAAGAGTAAGGTCATGGGTTAGGTTAAGGTCATGGGTTGAGTCACTTGGGTAATTGGAAAAGTCCATGGGTTATGATGAGTCATGATAAAAAATGACTTAATCACTTAATTTGGGCCGACTACCATTGCGTGAGCCTTGACGGCTCGGCGTCCAAGGGGTTACCTTACCCTTCTCCAACGCCAGGACGCCTAATCGTCACCTAGACGACGTCATGACAACTATGATATATATACATATCTATATGTATATTTATGTATTAATATTTATATATACATACACACTATTTATTTGTATATTTGACCCATAAACATTGATTGCATTGTTTACTACCTCCATTCAACTTCAAATGTCAGAATCATGTTTTGTGGTATGTATTTTAAGACTTAAGGTTGACACATTAGATATAATAATGTTTAAAATTAAACTTCAGACACCAACCGATAATTTGGAAGATATATCAAAATATTATTGTAAATGTGTTTTCTGGATTAAATTCCATCTCAAACATGGTTTTGAATCATGACAATCAAAGTGCAATGAATGGAGTAATTATTACTTTGCAGAATAATGAGCTCACAATTAGTTATGATCTAGTAGATGTACGAGTGTTGACCTGTTCATTATTTGTTTTCTCTAATGCTCGGATTTTGATTATGCAGTCCTGAGATTGTCAATTGCTCAGCCCGCACTGGATTGGATTTGTTGGCAAAGCACTATGGTGATGCTATTGGGTTTAATATTATTTTCTTCTTACCCGATAGTGTAGATGATTTTGTTCCATACACAGAGTTTCTGAGGTACTTGGGTGCGCAAAAAATCGGGCCGGGGTTGCAAAATTTGATGATGGGACCACCTTATTCTTGGTGCCACCATCTGATTTTCTTACAAATGTTTTACATGTCACTGGTCCTGAACGTCTCTATGGAGTGGTTTTGGAGTTTCCTCAACATGCCCCTGGAATCACATCCCAGCATCCACCTTTAGCTAACCAGCAGTTCATTGATATACCAATGATGCTTCCTCGAACTAAGAACATTATGATGCCCCAGGAGGAAAGAGTTCTGCAAATTGATTACAATAGGGTTTTAGAGAACCCAAATCCGCCTCCAAAGTCAATGTGTCCTTCGTCCAGTAATTCCTTTTCTGAGCTTGCTTTTCAGCCAATCAGTACTGCAGCAATATCTCAATCTGGAGTCACTTTAACACCTGAACTTATTGCTACTCTGGCTTCTTTGTTACCTACTAATGGAAATTCATCTGGTGCTGAACCAGTGTTGCTATCTTCCAAGCTAAGGCCTGTGCTAACTCCTGCTGCTACTGATAGAGGACAGCCACAGGGATGGAAACATGATCAACCTATAGCCCCTGAGCAAAATGGTCATCCACTAGACCAAACTGGAAACCAATATAATCCCCAGGGACTATTTCCGTCACAGCTTCACTATTCAGTTGTCTCAAATACAACTTGTGATTCTAACCAATTTCAAGATTCGACTTTAAGCATGCCCCAACATGGTGGCATTCCATCCAGGCAAATAACTACCATTGCAGAACCTTCTCAGAGTAGACAGTTTACAATTTCTGCACAGGTCAACCAGCAATATAAAGTAACCCCAGAGGAGAGTCAGATTGGATATGGCCAGGGATTTGTTACATTGTCTCACCACGTACACGATGCTACAGTGTCCCAGCAGCACATCGGCATTCCTGTGGCTGGTGAACATATTAGTTTGGAGGCTCAAAATCAGGTGCAGGCTGTGCAGCAACTTCAGTCTGTGCTTTCTGGAAGTGATCAGGGAACGTCAGAGGTGGAGCTTGATAAGAATGAGCGCTACCGGTCAGCACTACAATTTGCAGCCAACCTCCTTCACCATGTACAGAAGCAGCATCCTGACAGTAAAGCTGGTCAAGGCTCTGTAAATTACTAATGAGATCTTCCTCCAGGTAATTTTCATCCACTTACCTTGTTGATTGGTTATTTTCATCTATTGTAGTTTTGTATTAATGTTGTCAAGGTTCTTGTTAACTTGTGTCTTCCTCTCTGGCATGGTACTTCAGTGCATATATACTGGCAGCATTAGGTAGTAGTGCTAGAATGATATTTTTAGATGAATATTTAGATAGTTATCCCTTATTTATAACATCTTTTGAAGGTTATATTTCCTGAAGTTTTTGATCCCATATGAGGTGGTGATAAGAGTTGAGATAGACTTCATGATGTAGGACGAGCCCGTGAAAGTTAGTTAGAACAATACAAGAGACTTTGGAAGCCTATGAAATAGAAGTTGTATTTTAACTAGTTTCTTTTATTTGTAGTTATCTTATTAGAGTTCAAGTTAGGTTAAGAAAGTTGTGTATGAGTGTTATAAATAGTGATGTACTTCATTATTTTGATACATTGAATGATTAATTGATTGAGTTTTGCGTGAGAATTATCTGTGTGATATTAATCCTTTGTCCCCAAAACCCCCGTCCCCATCATTTTGGTATCAAAGCCCAATCCCGACCACCTTCTACTGCCCCAGCCTCTGTCCCAAAATCATTGTCCCATCATAAAAACTACCGGCCAACAAAACCTTATCCAAACCCTAAACCATCTCTCAAACCCAAATTTCAATCAAAAATCTTGCCAAACACAACCCAAGTAGCAACCCCAAATCGCAGCCATCACATCCAAACCGTGACCCCATCTCCAATAGTTCCCAATCCCCAAATTTCATCCCCATCCAAATCAAGAAACCCTAGATTGCCCATCTTTTCAGTTTCAAAATAGATCAACAAAAAGAAAAAGAAAGGTAGGAGAGAGAGAAAAGAGTTAGAGAGAAGCAGCCACTGCATCACCACCGTTACAGCACATTCCACCACCACCCTTATTTTTGTGTTGAGAAAGATTTAAGTAGTTAGCTCTTCAACCTTACTGCTCTTCTTCCTTGAAGCAGAAAATAAAACGTGAAGTGGAGAAATAGATACGTGGAAAAAATCTCACGGAAAATTATAGTTAGGTACCCCATAGTTTTATAGTGTTTTTAGTTTGATCCCCAAAGTTTTCTTAAATTTCAAAATAGCCCTAAAATTTTACATATCAGTCCCTATAGTTTCATTTTCTTTCATTTCAACCCCTGAAGTTTCAACAGTTTTAGTTCAGACCCTGTTTTTTTACATTTCCTGCACGAAGTCCCTAGAGAAAAAAAAAGAAAAAAAAAGAGTAGTCTATATTTGTATTCACAGGAACCATGGTTAATGTTGGAGAGATCAGCGTCAAGCTTGATAATTATATGTTACAACAAGATGATCGTCTCAAAAGGATTGAAGACTCAATCACAACACTTACTGCAAATGTTCAGGCCTCTATTACAGTACTTATAGTAAAAGTTGATGTACTCATGGAACGCGTAGATAAGGGACAAGAAGATGCTCTTAAGAATTTTGAAGACCCCATTCCGGATCTTAATCATCTGAGACTACAACAACATGACCCTAATCCACGAGTTAATGCTCCAGATCCTAGGATGAATGCAGTGGATAGATGAGTAAAATTAGATGTTGGAGATTTCAATGGCGATAATGGTCCCGAGACATTCTTCGATTGGATTCATAGTTTGGAGAGCTTTTTTCGTTGGTATGAATTATCCGATTAAAGAAAACTCTTCTTTGCTGAAGCGAAGTTGAAAGGAACAGCTCGGGTTTGGTGGGATCAACATCAGCGAGATTTGTATACAGCTGCGAGACGATGGGAAGATATGAAAGCTGCATTGATCTGACATTTTGTACATTTGGATTATAAGCAATGAGCATATTTGCAATTAACTGAGCTGGTACAAGGAAGTAAGTCTGTAGCCGAGTACACTTCAATGTTCTACAGTTTGGTTACACAGTCTGAATTTCTTTGGGTTGAAGAAGTTTTAATCTCAATGTACCGTCGAGGATTGAATCTAAAGATTGCAGGTGGTGTAGCTACATGTAAGCTCTTGCTTTTGGATGATGCTGTTCAAGTTGCCACCCAAATAGATAATAATTTGAAAAGAAATTCTGTTAGGCCTCCAATACAAGTCCAAACTTGGAGGGAGCGTACTTTTGTGGAGCCTGTTTTAAATAGGCCAATGGAAAGATCGTCAACAAGCCCTTCAGCTACTAGCAGGCCTAATCGTACCCTAGGTTCTTCTAATGCTAGCAACAACAATTCATCTAGGTGCTATAACTGTTGTGGTTTTGGTGAAATGTCTTTTGAGTGTCCTTCCCCAAAGGTGAATGTTGCCTCTTCTCCCTCTAGGCAACTCGCTATTGTTGACAAAGCGTGCGGAAAAACTGACTTAAACGAAGAGGTTTGTCGATGATGAGCAGCACAGTATGAGCCCAATGAGCAAGATTTAGAAGCTGAGGCTCATTTGGAAGGATGTTTAGGTGTTCTTCGACCTTTACTTGTTGCCCATAAGGATGATCCTAAAATTCATCGTGGGTGAATTTTTCAGACGAGAGTTAAATGTGTAGGACATGTGTGCTCTCTTGCATAGTTGTCACGCAGCTACCACGACGAGTCACGGCGAGTGGCATTGCCTGAACTCTCTGAAGCACTATCATGGCGTTAAGTATGGCGACAAGTCGTTTACAATGTACAATTTATATATTATTTATTTTACATAACAACTATATTAGCAATAAAATTTCATATACATTAAAACTCAAAACATAACACTATGGAATATCATTAAATATATTTTTAAATCCCATTGATAGTGTTATATAATATATATATATATAGTGTATTATTAAATTAATAATCAAGTGTATATAGTATTTATTTTCAAATTATTTCATGCAACTATCCTACATATTAAATATATTTATTTTTAAAATTAAAATATACATATTTAATTAAATATTATATTTTATTTAAAATATTATATATAGTTAATAGTTAAGTGTATATAGTATTTATTTTTAGTTAATATCATAGTTATTTTTTATGTATTTATTTCATTATCATTAAAATTATTTTTTAGTATTTATTTTATTTTTATTATTTTTGTTTATTTAAATATATGTATATAATATTATTTTATTTTATCTTATTTTTATGGTATAATAATTATTTAATTAATAACTATAGAGATTTATATAAATTTAATTATTTTTAACATATTATTTGTTGTTTATTTAAATATATATTAATTTCTTTTTAATATATATGATATATATTAAATATAATATTTTTTATTTTTATTTATTTTATTATATATATATATATATGTATGTATAAATTTATACATATAAATTTATATTATATATAGAGATTAGAGACCCTGTATACGACAAAACAATCTCGCTTTCTTGTTCGAGCGAAGTCGAGCAGAGTCGGCAGACGAGCGAGAAGAAGTCGTGTGACGAACAGTCGCGACTCGCGAGGGTTCGCGATGAGGTCTCGAGACTGAGTCGGAGGTCAGAAGTCAGAGGTTCGAAGCAGCCACGAGGTCGGAACAGTCGGAGGTTCGAAGCAGTCAGAGAAGAAGGTCGCGCGATGAGGTCGGAGAAGCCGTCGAAGCTGTCGAAGGTCGCCTTAGCAACTATGTCCCAAGTCGAGCTTCGCCTTGCAGATTTCCCAACGCCTGGACGCTAGGCGACGCCTTGACAACTATGCTCTCTTGTGATTGATACTGGAGTTGTACGGATGTTATTTTTGAGAAAGCAGGTAAGAAACTTGGATTAAAAGTTGAGCCTCACCCGGAGCCGTATGATGTTGCATGGATTACTAATACTAAGTTGCGGGTTACCCAAAAGTGTATGGTTACATTTTCCGTTGGCAAACTTAAGGATACCATTATGTGTGATGTTCTACCCCTTAAAGTTTGTCACATTATCTTGGGGCGTAAATGGTTATGGGATCATCATGCCCAACATGATGCTCGTGCTAATATCTATTCGATTATCAAGGGCAATACCAAATTCACTCTTACTTGCGCTCTTGACATGCCAAATTTGAAACTTGCAAAGACTTCGTTGGTGGTCCGACATGTTTATTCTTGTGTTGATAACTCGACGGAGTCGAGTTTTTTTCAGCAGAGGAGAAATGATGTAGGACGAGCCCGTGAAAGTTGGTTGGAATAATCTTAAGAGACTTTGGAAGCCAATGAAATAGAAGTTGTATTTTAATTAGTTTTTTTTTATTTTGTAGTTATCTTATTAAAGTTCAAGTTAGGTTAGGAAAGTTGTGTAGGAGGGTTATAAATAGTGATGTACTTCATTATTTTGATACATTGAATGATTAATTGATTGAGTTTTGCGTGAGAATTATTTGTGTGATATTAATCCTTTGTCCCAAAACCCCCGTCCCCATCACATCAGTTAGAGAATTATATACTCCCTCCGTCCCAGGATAAAAATTCTCAATTGACTTTTATGGTTTAATTGATCATTTTTCAAATCAATATATCTTATTATTCTTTATATATATATATATATATATATATATATATATATATATATATATATAAATAATGGTCATACACATTTGTGTATGTTTTTAGTTATGCCTGATCTGTCAAAACTACGTCGTTTTGATGTGATTTGTTTTGATTTCTGATTTGGGAGAAGAGAATTTGTTTTTTCTTTTAAAAACTAATATGCCAAAACGACGTATTTTTGACCGATTGTGCACAAATAAAACATACACAACTGTGTATGACCATATTGCGCATATATATATATATGTGTGTGTGTGTGTGTGTGTGTGTGTGTGTGTGTGTGTAAAAAGCCTATAAACATTATAAACTATATACAGTTTAGTACTAATCTCAATATTTGCTTTTTGAAAATCTAAATATATATGTTTAATTGTTAATTTTAAAAATGGTCAATTTGCCCACAAAAGTCAATAGAGGACTTTTATCTTGGGACAAAGGGAGTATTAGGTAAGTTGCCAGGCTTATGTACAAATGTTCTCTTGTTTCTTATAGCAAAGTTGACATGTCTTGGGAAATAAGTTCAGTTTTTGTTGGTGTCCGGAAGTATCTATTGCCTCCAAGTCAATCAAGCCTAGCTTGAGTTGTCTCCCTTGTGTACTTTAAAAAAGGGTAAAATACAGATACCCCTCAATTTGGTTTATCACCACATCCATTCTCAGATAAACTCTCTTTGAATGTAATTGGTTTATTGAACAAGCTCGTATAAATCACCGCTTGCAGAGTGCAAGTTTAAGTCTTCCTCTCTTCTTTAATATTTCTACAGAAGGATATTATCATCTATATTCTTGTAGAAACTTCTCTTCACTAACATACGGGCATTTGATTTCTTATGCTTAAATCCAGGTAGAACCTATAGGTTAGAATTTGGTTTAGTGGTCTGTTATAGATGGTACTACGAGGCATTACGATGATATATATGTACATAACTTTGAGGATTAGATTTTTCTGAATAACGGCCTGCAGCTGCAGAGATCTTTCTGGAATCTGCGTTGGTTTGCTATAGTTTTTAATTGTTGTAGCTAGTTTTTCCCCTTCAGGAGTTCTTAGGGAGACTAAGTGTGATGATTCACCTTTCTTTTTTCAATGTTGGTTAATCATCTTTATTACAAAAATTTCTATTACTTGCCTTAATATTTTATCACCATCATAATATTTTATGCATGTGGAATTTATTTTGTTTCGGTTGACACTGTTAATGCTGCAACATAATCATATAAATATTTGTCTGAAGTAACTGATTTACTGAATGCCTGATTGTTGCTGAAAGTATGTTGTTCATAATTTATCTTCTTTCTCCCCCCCCCCCCCCCCGGCGGCGTTTTAAATGTTATTTTGTGCATCTGTGTAGCTATTTTAGTTCAAATGTATTGTGTAGTGTAGATTAGTTTTCCAGCCTGTTTAGTACAATGTAGGCCATTCCTGTATGGAGTAGGGATTTTTTATATTCATTTACTTTCTTTTCTAGCACTTAGATCTACCCTGAGCCTTCCGTAACGTTGTCGAGTTGTAATTTTTTTAGTTTTTTTTTTCTTATAAGAATTCTTTTTTATCCTAATTCAAATTAAAAGAGTTTACCCATATAGACCTGAATGTACTTTATAATTAAGTTATTAGGACAATATTGTCCTTCCACATGAGGCTTGAATTATTATATAACAAAACTGCAAACCATGCCCTAAGAAGAAAGAACATGTAAAATTGCTACAAGTCCGTTTTATGTCTTTTTAATATGAAAATACTCCATCCGAGGTTAATATCAAGTTTTTAAAAGTTATTAGTTTATGATATTTTTAAATTTAAAGTTGGTATGATTCATTTTAATTTTTATAAATTTTAAATTTTATAAGGGGTATATTTATGTAAGTTTATAATTATATTGACCAAAATTAGATGGGTTCTTATCAATTTTAAACCTAAAAGTTTTTTGATTTGGCTTCTAAATTCTATATTAAATTCCACGAAGAGTTTGTATGTCATTTTCAATAATAAAAAAAAATTACTCTTTTCTACCGTGGTAGTAATGTAAGATGACACAAATTTAAAACCCTCTTAAGAGTTCACATATTTGTATTAAGAGATTTTCTGGATAATTAAGATACAAATATGAGTCTAAATACTCTAAACTATTAAGAGAACCTCTTAATACCAAAATGTAGATTCTTAAAAGACATTTGTATTTGATTGTATCTCAATACATTTTAACAACTAAACTCTTAATACATTTTAACAAATTTTTTTGTATTAGGAGGGTCTTCTGAATAGTTTAGATTTATATTTGTATCTTAAAGTACCTCTTAATATAAAAATGTGGGCTCTTAAAATATATTAAGAGGTGGACTTTTAAGATGCAATAAGATGTAATCAAATACCATATAAGAGGTGGACCGTTAAGATGTATTAAAATGCAATTAAACTAATATGTTATAATTTTATTTCGTACACTATTAACCGAACAACTTGTTATTTTTTTTTAGAGACACGAAATCAAAAAATGTTCTTAATATTTGTAAATTAATTTTTCCTTTGAAATTGATGAGTATTATTCTCTTTTATTTTTCTTTTTTAAAGTTTAAGTTTTGTAAGAAATCTTTTCTTTCCAACTTTTTGAGGTAAGCAAATAGGATATTGTAGTCAAAAGTTGACCAAAAAATACAAGACCCAAAAAATGACTAATAAATAAAAATAAGAGCTGATGTTTATTTTTTGATATTTTAGCATGATACTTTCTTACGTGAGAATAAAGTGAATCTTATTTTAATGTGAAAAGAGAATTCTGAGGAAATATTAAAAATTTATGTGTAAATATGGATGCATGGGGGCTCGTAACGGACTAAAATAAAGTAAATGGCTTAATGTTTTTCAACGTATGGAGATATTTTGAACTAATTCTTCTGGCTTTTTGATGAGATTACAAATGGGTTTCCAAAAGGCTAATATATTCTTTGAATTTTCACAATATAAGATTTAGTATAATTTTTATAAGTCAATTTTAGATATTTTTAATTTAAAAGTAATGAATTAAGTTTAATAACACAATTTCAAATTATTATTTTTGTTCAAAATTCGTAAGACTTAATTTTAGTCAATAAAATTTTAGAAATTATAAATTATTAAAAAATATTATTAATTACAAGATTCATTGCTTTTAAAATTAAAATTAATCATATTTAATTTTAATTTTAAATTATTACAAATTGATTTGAAATGTCAGAATATATTTTATATTTTAAAATGCGAATGAGGGACTTTTTCTCCTTTTTTTAACGCAAGGGAGAGGCTCATCAAAAATAAAATCACTTAATTAAAGTACCTTACTCACGATGTATCATAGAAAGGTGGGCATCACAAATTCATAATTAACTATAAAGATTTCACAAAGAAGTTGGATAATTGATTAACACTTGAGGTAGGATTTATTTACAAAAATGATGAATGGGATTGAATTATTATATTAATTTATTATTATTTTATTTCATGATCAGTTAATTTCATGTATTATATTTGTTATTTTTAAAACCATTATTTGATGACGAATTATAATCCTAAGCAGAAAGTTGGTATTATATAATCTTCATTTGGAGGTATGAAATGACCTAAAAAATGATAAAAACTAGTACATGAGATTAAATAAAGGACTAATTATAAAATAGTTCGAAGTGATAATAAATTGGTACAAATAATTTTATCTCATCCATTATTTTTATAAACAAACGTAGTCTTGATCTATCTCATCCATTATGTTATACTCTTTCTGTTTTAAAATTGGAGATATAATTTAACTTTTGAGGTCAAACGAATGACATTAAATTTCATAATTGCTATGATTTATAAAAGTTTAGAATAAAATAAATTTTGTAATTAATAAATTTTGTTATATATTATACAATTATATTAATTATATTAACTAAAATTAAATAAATTTATATCAATTTAAAGTTTATTATATTATTATTTGACCTTAAAAATAAAAAAATATATGTAATTTTGAGAAGAATGTATATAACATAACTCTAATCATCAACACATAATTACAAACTTAAAAGAGAAAAACTAAAAATTCATTTACCCAACATATCGTTGTTTGATGAAATGGAAACGGCCACCACACCCCAAGGTCAACCCACCTAGCATGATTATTTTTGAAAACACATTTTAATTATTTTTTTAAATGAAATGATATAAAGTTATTTTATATATATATATATATATATATATATATATATATATATATATATATCAATTTTAATTGTGTAAGGTTTAAAAGTTAGGTCTTATAAGCGATAATATTTCTTTAGGGTCGTGTAAAGTAAAATTATTTAACCTAGTTGAAATATTTATTTTATTTTATTAAAACATGAATTGAAGAGACAAGGTTTGTTTAGGCTCGCGTAAATTAAAATTGTTCAACCTAGTTGAAATATTTATTTTATTCTATCAAAACATGAATAGCTTGTTGTTGTTTGTTGTTGTTTATTTATTTATTTATTTTAATAAAATGGATGAAGCATTGGGCACATGACTGATCCAATACAGTTTAATTATTTAAATTTAAATAATTACTTTATAAATTTATAATAATAAGATAGAACTCAATTTGAATTTAGACGAAAAAGCAGAATGACGGTTCAGATTTATTCTAATTGATTTGGGCGGAAAAGCATAAGGACGGTTAAAATTCATTCTAATTTTCAGATTATTGAAACGGCGAGAGGAGGCACGAACAGAGGGAGAATTTCATTACGTCGTGCCTTCAGGCACGGGCAATTATTAGTATTTTATATATTGAAACTATTTAAATTAGACACAGTGTAAAGATGGCTAAAAGCACGCATGGTAGGCTAAATCAAAAAAAATCGGGGTTTGGTGTAGTTTTCTAGCCCACAAAACTCAGGCCTTTTTAGCCCTACAGTGGAGGCAGGCCGGCCTACCACCAAATGGCCCGTGAACTTTTTTTAAAAAAAATAAAAATTAAAATGTTACTACTTGTGGGTTGTGAGGCTTGAACACAAAACTTGTAAGTAAATAAGAGTTCAAACCAACTAAGCTACAACAACTATTTGTTTTTAATGCAATCTTCAATATATTTTAACTATAATTGAAAATTATAATTAAGATATGTAGTTAATGTAGGTAATTAATTAATAATACTAATTTATAATACTATTAAAATTTTAATTGATTGAGATATGTAGTTAATAATTTCAAAGTATAAAACTATTAAACTAACAAATAACAATTATTAGTTTAAGTTAGATAATATAATTATAAAAATTTAAAATTATCTATATATTAGTATTAATTACAGATTTATTATTTTTAAAAGTTAAATAAATTATATTAATTTTAAAGAATCAAATTTGATTATATACTTTGAATTCTTGGGCAATATATTATCCGAATCAACCACTAATTTTTTCGATTGCAAGTCCAAAATCTGTACACAATAATATAGATAATTTTATCCCTTAATTATGCAACCCCCTTACTTATTGTAGTTCATTTGAAAAGTAAATCTATCATTATCCCTTAATTATGCATTCCCCCTACTTATTTGGAAAGTAAATCAATCATTATCCCAAATCATGCCTTTAGAATAATATCTAAATTATAATACTATTAAAAATTTAATTGATTGAGATATGTAGTTAATTTAAGTAATTAGAATTATTGTTTATTATAAATTATTTTATTATTTTTAATATTTATTATTATTACTATTTTTTGGTGTATCAAGATTTTGCAAAAAAAAAAATATAGGAAAAAGTCTTAGAAGTTTACTTACCCACTTGAACCCTGGCCTAACAAATCTAGTCCGTCAAAAACTTAGGGCCTTTTCTACCAAATTTCATGATTGGCTTTGCCACTTAGTTCTTAGGTCTAATTTAAATCTTACTAATGTGGGGGCGTTTTACACATTTTTTCTCGCCCGCACCTCTTACTTGTGGCCAACAAAAAAATTATGTGGCTGAAGGTAGGGGTGCTAAAAAAAATTCGGGTTTTCGGTTTTTCTAAGAACCAGTTGAAATCGATCGTGATGCTGGTTTTTTTGATTTCGATTTTTTGATCTTGGTTTTTTTTTTTTATACTTTTCTGATGATAATAATAAAATTTTGAATTCGATAAATACCGAAAAACCGAAAAAAAATCGAATTTTTTTTCACCAACTTATAAGTTACTATGCACAAAATGCATGGATCCTGCTTTTTTGGTTGATGGAAATTGGATGCATCTAAACCAATGAATTACGGACCCAGATACTAATGAATTTTGGAGCCACTCCTCTTTAGGCCATTGAATCTCTGGATTAACGATTAAGATTTGTTTGTTGAAATAGTACTCCCAGTTAATGATTCATAACATATACTCCCTGTTAGAGTTTATGCCCTAGAGGCCAATTATTTGATATAATTGCTTAACGTTTTGATATTATATTTGATTGAATAAATATATGATTTTATTATGGTTTTATTTACTGCGTAATATAATTGTTTACATAATAAAATTCCTTAGAATAGTGATACAAATTATATAGTTTCAAGTATGTGACTTGAACATGAGATTATATAATTACAATTAGTATCATTGTTCTTAAATGTCCTTAATCGAGTATCATTGTTGATGGACAACAATGATGCATTGAGACTAATATGTGGATCGATGATGACCAAATCTCATTGGGGTCATAAATATATGAGATATTAAGTCAATGATGCATAGAGTACATGTTGAAGAACGATGTCTTTCGACGGACCCACCATGAGAATTCTATATGGAGCATTATGCGAAGTGTCATTAGCAATTCTCATAGTGATGATGATGTAATGGTCCTCCGACACGAAATCGCTATATTACTACTACGAGAATTTATGTACTTTGATATCATCAAATGTCACCTTTAATAGGGTGGACTATAAAGGTGATTATTGGGTTCATCATGAATCGTGTGAGAAATATGAGTGATCTAGATGGAATTTAACCATCCTATATATAATGGGTGATATCCATAAGCCTCTTGATTGAGTAGTAGACTATGAAATGCATGGCCATGCTCAAATAGTGATTTGTTTCATATAGTCTACTTATTGATCAAGAAAACTCGAGTTAAATTATGAAGAGTATGACACATTCCATGACTCGAGTTTAATCTAGGATATTAAGGTTAAAAGGATTAAATTACATTGAAACATTGGTCACAAAAAAGTTGCATCGAATCATAGATCTTATTATTACTTGGGTAGTAGTGATGCATTACTAGATGCAGCATTAACATTTATAATTTTATAATATGATTTTAAAATTATTGCAAACGTAATAATAACCTATAGGGTCACACACAAAAGAAGAACGTAATTAAAAGGAAATTAATTTAAATTGTAAAGATTTAAATATGTCAATATGATTGATAGAATTTTAAATTACGAATTTAAATTAATAGGATAATTTATATATAGGTATATTAATTAAGTAAGACTTAATTAAGATATATATAAATTCGGATTTTAATAATATTAGGTTTTGATTAATTCCTCCTAACTCTTTATATATATGATATATATCACCACTTTAGGTTTTACGTCAAAATACAAAACCCTAGCCGCTCTTAGAGAGAGACTAGAAAAACGACTTAAAATCCTCATCCTTGGTGGCTAGTCTGCGGGTTCCTTCTTCTGCAGATCGCAGGACGATTCATGGAGCGTTCATGGTGAATCTTGTAGAGACAGCAATTCGTTTGGATTGCGTTGGAGATTCGATCGTATCAATTCCAGCTTCTTAATTCGTGGATTGCGTTGGAGATTCGATCGTATCAATTTTAGTTTCTTAATCGATATAATTTCTAACCTCTGAATTAATTGAATTTTCGCATGGATCCTGTTTTGGGGTTTCGGAAATTGCTTTAAAAATTTTATTTCCGCTGTGCGTTTCTGTGCCGAAATCCCAACACTCCCTCCGTCCCAGGATAAAAGTCTTGATGGACTTTTAACGCATATTAAGAAGCGGAATGAAATGACAAAATTATCCATAATAATATATCATTAATCATTTAATAATACTCAATAAATATTGTTGTGTTTCTATAAAAAGTTGGCATAATCAATTTTCCATGAGAAACTCCACATTCAATTCTCATAAAACTACTAATAATTTGTGCATGAATACAAATAGAATCAACAGGAAAGCAAAAGAGTTTCTGTTAAGAAATATAATGAATACAGAAAATTAGGACCAAGGATTGACAAGGGTAGTCCCTATCCTTAAGGTGTTTATTGCCCCTTACACTAAGGTTTGCTAAAGGCTACTAGCAATATACCTACAGAATTTTATGTCAAAGCCTATGTTTGTTCTAAGTGATACCAACTCACTTTCTGAACCTCTAATTTATGTTACTGTGTAAAGATGATAAGATGAAAGAAGACAGAGACTATTCAGTTTTGTAACTGAAATGTAAATTAAGCATTATTTACAGAGTAAATAATGTAATAATCACATATCAGTTTTAAAACTTATTTATATCCCATAATGATTAAATACAAAATTGTTTAAACATTAAAGAAGTTTATGAATTTGGTTCAATGCCAAAAAGTAGGCTCTTGGCTCGGGCGAGGCTCCTAGCGACGATGCAACCCGCATCCAAGCTCCTGGGTCGCGAGCGGGTGGTGCTTTGCACCACGTCATTGTGACCAAACCCAAGTCTTTCCTTTAGTACCACTAGTGAATTAAATTATTCCACATATACGTATAAAGTATTAAATAGTTTGATTCATACTCAATGTGAGACTTAAAGAAAATAGTTTTCTTAAACAACAATGAACCTTTTTATGTACTCCACTTTGGATGCAATGAAAACATAATATGTAATTCCTACTTGAATTATATATTACTCTCTTTTAATCTCCTTGTAATAGACTATCAAATGCACTTTTAATTTTATATAAATTCAATCAATTAATGGGTCTAAATTAATCACCAAATTGATCAAAACCCATGTAAGAAAAGGTGCAATTAACAGTTCCAAATAAAAAATCAATGAAACAAATTAAGTGCATGAGAGATTTCCAATGGAAGTGAGAGAGTGTCTTTTTAGCTTTTCAATTCAAAATATTTTCAGCACATAATTAATTATACTTATTGAATATGGAGAGAAAATTAGAATAAGAAAAATATGATATATTTAATGCTAAGGGTATAATAGGAAAAAATGTGTAAATGTTTGGTTATTAAAGGGAAGTGGTACCCAAAATAGTAATAAGGACTTTTATCTTGGGACGGAAGGAGTATTTGCTATTGATAAAAAAATAGACAAATAACATCATAACCCTCCATTAAAATAATCAAGGGTTGTGGATTAATTGGTAAACTCGTTGTCTGCTAGTTGAACTAGCGGATTGATTAAAAAATTTACTTAGACAGTCCACTAGTTCAACTAGCGGATGTATTATTCAGGCCAAATCCAAATATATATATATATATATATATATATATATATAGGGGATCGTAAGCGGACTACATTAATCTGGACTCGAGTAGGACTACATTAACGGACTCAAAGAATTAACCGGAACAAACACGCGGGTCAGAATTAGCACGCGGGTCAAAAATTAAACTTATTCGGGTCTAAACAAATTAGGGGCTATTCATCTCAAACCCTTCCAAGCAAAGGGGCAAACTCTCGATCGCTGCTATTTCTCTTCAAAGTCGACTCCAACTCCAGCAAGCCACACGAATCAGAGGTCGAATCAGTGGAATAAGAGGACAAACGCACAGATCTGGACTTTCATTCGGTAAACCCTCTTTGCATTTTTTGGATTTTGTTCATACTGAATCGGATTTTTTGGATTCAACTCATTATGCCTTTTTGGATTTTGTTCATACTGAATTGGATTTTTATAGCTTTTGGGTTGCTTGATATTCTTCTTAAAATAGTAACCATTTCCCCTCTATTCATCTCACGTATAACCTTTAAGTTTCTAACTTTTGGGTTACTCGAATTTTCTTGATTGTGATGGTGCTTGGAGTCTACAGAAATGGATAGTTCATTTGTGTGGATGTGTGTGTTTAACACTTCTTTTTTAAAGTAGTAAAATACTTTGTGTTTGGAAATTTCGTGCTCTTTTTCCTTTAAGCCTCTTAGTAAGTTCTCATGGTGTTTGGATGATTTTTGACATATTTATCTTGTGTTCTAGTAAGATGGTATCTTGATGTTCTTAGCAATTTTCAAGTGGTTTGCCTTTTATATAGCAATTCATTTTCCGTTTATATATTCAAGTGGATTCAACTCATTATGCCTTTTGGATTTTGTTCAACTCATTATGCCTGTAATAAAGGCCTTTTTTCATCCATTAGTATTAGTGGTTTGCCTTTTTATTACTACTACTAATATAAAGTATTTTATTACTACTACTGTATTTAATTGTGATTCAACTCATTCTACTACTACTACTATAATTTAATTGTGATTTTACTTTTGAAACAAGTATTTTATTTATTCATTTATTCTACTGATAGAAAAATATGTCATCAAATTAAATCACTTCTACTACATCCGTATGGCCTCTGGCTCATATGTCGTTGTGAATGCGGCCCTCAGTATAGTAAAACTTTCAATGCCGGAAAAGAATCCGGGTAGACACTATTATTCTTGCCCAAGAATGGTATGTATTTATGTATTGCAATTTTTGTATACTTGTTCCTTTTACATCCGAGCGTTTAAACGTAACAACTCATCCAACAAATTCTGACTCCAACGAATTAGCGATGATGAAGATTGAAATGCGTCAATTGCAACTAACTCAACGATTTGTCATAATGGTTAATGTTATGTATGCGGTGGTGTTGTTAATTTTATTAAATCGGTTGTAATTTTGATAATGTTCATTATTTAACCAACACTAGCAACACACTATGGTATTTCCAATGGTTGCACTGAATGTAATTGTTAAGAATGGATGGATAATTTAGATTACAGTTTTTTAGTATTTGCTCTTCTTTTTTTGATAAAACTTTGGGTATTTGTGTAAGCTTTTATCTGGATTCATGTCTACCCCTATGTTGTTTCTTACTGCACACACAAAATGAGCAACATAGAGTTGCAGTGGAAGATGTATGTTGTTTCTGTTATGTTGTTTTGCTTTTTCAATAGCTTTGGAAGCTGAACACTGACTAGCAATGACTAGCAATGACCATATCAAAACATGAAGCACTAATTAAACAGAAAAAACACTTTATCAAAACAACTATTTGCAAAACATGAAGCACTAATTACTTGAAGTGATGAATCAGATGGCTTGCTGCCACTAGGATTGCAGACGGGCTACACTGCAATGCAGAATTGCTTAACCAAAGTTATGTTGTTATATTGTGGAAATACAACCGACAAGAATACTCAAGATCCAACTGACAGGAGAGAAAAAAACTGTTCACTTGATTGCTAGCTTCATGGTAACAAATGTATCTCACTCATGGCATAACAAAATTCATTTGCTGCTATTTTGGCATAAAGCCATTGATGTTCTGTAGTGGGATTGATTCTCTCCTCATTGATTGAGTAACCAGAAAAACAAGAAATATGCCACAGTAAGAAAAATAAGAAGTCTTTTAAGAACACATATGCAAAAGTAGATATCCCTGAGCTTCACTCTTAATAATACACAGAGAAGTTACAAAATCCTACTATATCTTTTGGGGTTCATCATAAAATCCTATTATGGAAATACTGAGCAGCTTTATGTTGGGCGATTTAAAATTTGGCACGATTATCTAACTTACAGTTACAAAGACCATATCAAAGAAGATTAAACAGAAAAAACACTATCAAAATAGCTATTGTCCACCAAAATATATCATGTGTATAGATATCAACCATATGCACCAAAAAGTCGTGAAGCATTTTCATTTTAGGCTTCTCAATCATGTCTTTGTGATCCGCCAATAATTCTTCATGACGTTGACGCTCAAGTCCCCTACCAAACTGAATCATAAAATCCACCAATGAATTATTTTTTGAAACATATTTTTTGAAGAATGAGTGAGAGCTTTCAGCTCGTTGGCTACTTGACATTTAAGCCGAGAAAAAATGATTCGTATATGCCGGCACCCATTTAGCATGAATTTCAAACATTTATTGTAGCCATTTGTTGTCATTTCACCCACTCTTCTCAACCAACTCTATCCATTTCAAATCGAACTCTTCCTTAATCTCTGTTTTCCATATGCAATTTGAAAACTCCTTATAGTAAGCACTGTATTTAACTGAATCTATCTTCTCAGAAAATTTAGTTAAAATGTGCCAACTACAATATCTATGAAATGTTGTTGGTAGAGTTTGTGAAATTGCATTTGTCATAGCAGGATCTTGATCAGTAATGATCATCTTAGGGGCATCACTTGACATGGCTTCCAAAAATTGGTTGAAAAGCCAAACAAATGAATCTATGGTCTCATTACTCAAGAATGCACATGCAAATATTATTGTTTGACCATGATTATTAACCCCCATTAGTGGCGCAAAAATATATCCATACCGATTAGTGTTTTACGTAGTATCAAAGATCACTACATCACCATAAAAATTGTAAGCTCGTCTAGAGGTTGAATCAACCCAAAAACAATGAGTAATCATGTTTTCATCATTTGACTCAATTTTGAAATAAAATGATGGATTCTTTCCTTGTTCACCCATTAAAAACTCGTGCAACATATGCCCATCACGTCCTTTCATCTCATTGCGCTTATCTCTTTCGAGATTATACAAATCTCTTTGCATATAACCAATATTCTCAAACCCCCCCGATTGCACTCCAAGCAAATTGAATTGTTGATGCGATGGTATATTTACCATCCGAAGTTTGTTAATCGAAGGCCTTTTTAGGCGATTGATATATTGCGGTGAGATCACAACAAATGTGTTTTTTAAATGGAGTTGTTAATGGGTGACAATGACCCTCAACAAATATACTAACAACATATAAGTCTGAAGGTGTCATCACAATAGCAAGTTTTGCTTTACAACCCTCTTTGATTGATCCCCTACGCCTTGTTGCCTCAATGTTCGGTACTGTTGTAGCATTCCCCTGTTTCCAACAAACAAACTCTTTCCTTATGATCTCACTACTTCCCCGTCTCTTTTTTTCAGACCAATTTCGAACACTAAAGCCACTCGCTTTTGCATATGCATTGTAGAAACTAAAAGCATCATCTATTGTTTGAAATTCTTGACCTATTTTTGGTTTCAACTCTGGTGCTACTTGAGGATTATACATATTATCTGAAAAATTAGGATCTAAATCAACATATTGCTCCTCATTTAGCCCACTCTCTAATTCAAAGTCTACATTCCCCCCTTCATCACGCTCTAAATTTTCTCCCATACCATACTCTGCTTCAACATTATACATTTTTATTAAAATCTATAATGATCAAATTTGGATAAGCACAAATCAGAAAGCAGAAGCACAAAGCAGGGTAAGCACAAAGCAGGGTAAAAGCAGGGTAAGAGCAGGGTAAGCACATAAGTTTACCTCGTCTGCTTCGGATATTTTTGTTGAAAATTAGTTGGGTGAGAGTTCGCCTGAGTCGCGAGAGCTCCGTTGAGACGGAGATTCGCGAGTTATGGTTAGACGGAGAGCAGCGAGAGTTCTGGTGGCTTCAGCGAGAATTGTTGTGCAAAAATAGCCCCTTTGCTTCACCTCTAAGCGAATCGCCCCTTCGCGAAGGAGTATTCGGGTTCAATCCTCAAGAATCGCGCCCCTTTTGTTCTGGTTAGTCGGAGAGCAGATAAATTTCTGGTGGATTCAAATTCATGGAGAGCAAATAGATGAAGGGTTTGGTCCGAGAGCGCCGAGAGTTACGTGAATGGTTTTTTTTAGACCTCGAATAGATGCTAATTTGACCACGTGGTTTCTAGTCAGTTTGCTTGGCTTGTCTGCTTGGTCCGCTTAAGAACCCCATCAGATATATATATATATATATATATATATATTTATACTGGAGAGGCTTTAAAGCGAACCAAAGACGAACCGTGTCGTCTTTGGTGTCTATGGCGACAGTTCGACCTGTCGCCAAAGACTACGTGGCTATGGTGATGAATCAATCGTCGCCATAGACATCAAAGACGACACAGTTAAATCTTTGGTTCGCTTTAGAGACAGCATCAGTATATATATATATATATATATATATATATATATATATATATATATATATATATATATATATAAAATCAAGGTTGAGGCGAAACGGGGATGAATCCCATACCCAATTTTAACTTTATAGAGTTTAAAATATGGAATCCCATTAGGGTTTGGGTTCAATCGGGGTCGCACAAAATTATTCAACCTAGTTGAAATATCGTTTGACCTTATTTTTTTATAAGGCTTCGACCCTCCTTTAACCGAATACGATCATAATTTTACAAATATAAACAACCGTGGGACTTACAAGTGAATAATACTACAGTCAAAAGGGAACGTGATTGCAAAATTTCTAAATATTGAGGCTTTGACGAAAAAAATTAATAATAGTGTTGAAATTAGAATGGTGAGGACTAGTTGCACTCTTCATTTTCTCATTCACACTCTATGGTTAAAAAAATCTTATTAAAAATCATATGATTCTGAGTATTCCCATTTTTCATATTTTTTTAAAAAATGCCAAAGACACAACAGAGCAAAAACCCTTTACATGAAATGAGAATTAAGTATTTGTATGAACTGGACATTAAAGCCTAAGCATTCAACAACAAAAGTAAGCTAAATAACTAATAACTAACCCGTCGCCATAACTATTATAGGCTATAGCGACAAGTGTGAACCGTTGCGATAGCCCAAAAAATTCGTCGCTATAGCCCTACTGTGTAATACACAACTGTGTATATACATATAACCCTATTATCAATAATATGAGAATTTTTTAGGTGAAGCAATTTTATTTTACAAATTGATTTTTTTTAGTGTGGATTAGATGGAGTATTTTTATATTTAATCATTTCATTTGGTCGCCTGTGTACAACTATCGAGTTTAATAGTCAAACATGGATGATAATTGATGGAATAATATTGTTTTGATAACTAAATAATAGATAAAAAAAATGATATATTAAATTATGTATAAGGTTGTGATTGCTTATAACTAGTGGGTTCATTCATGTTTGATGGAGTATCATATACTCCCTCCGTCTCAGAATAAAAATTCTTATTACTATTTTGGTTAGTCCCATGTTAAATGTCTATTTTCATTTAATAATCAAATTTTTACACATTTTTTCCTATTATACCCGTAGCATTAAATATCTCATACTTTTCTTTTTCTAATTTTCTCTCCATATTTAATGACATTATTATGTACAATTTTGTCATTTTATTCTTCTTCTTAATATGCGTGAAAAGTCCATCAAAACTTTTATCCTGGGACGGAGAGAGTATTATTTAATTTTTGTTATAAATAGTTATAATATGGATGTCCATTCATTTTCTATAACTTACATAACCTACATTCATTGATGAGCTATTCATTCTCCCTATTTAAGTCATGTATTTGTGTAGCCTATAAATTGAGGCTCACTATCCATGTATTGGTGTACTTGAAGAATAATAGAAAATCTCACTTCTTATATAATCTTCTTATGCTCTCTCTAAAATTATAACAAGTTATCAGCACGATTTGCTTATCTTTTTTGTCTTGAAGCAGATAATCATAGTTGATTTGAAGAAGAAGGTATAACTCTCTCTCTCTATATATATAATATATGTTGTGTTCTGTTATTACCACCATATGAATAAGAGGTGATTAGGTATTACAGTATATATATGTTGTCTATTATCTCTCGTATTCACCAATATGTCCAAAGGTCCACTAGTACTCTATAGTTAATGGTGTGAAATAGGTCGTGAAATAACACCCACCACACAACCTAATACACCCTTAATTTACCTAGCTAGACCTAACATATATCATTGTGGTAAAATTAATTATTCTGATTTGAATAATATAACAATTGGTAACAACCCTTGCGTGAAAGTACTAAAATAATAAAAATGGACTATTGAATACATCTTTGCATCACCTTGACTTTGAGTTTGTAAGTTTATTTGTTGGCATTTTTTTTAGTAGAGGCTGCAAGCTCAGCAAAAGAATAAAGTAATGTTAATGCGGCTACTGTTTTTTTGATGTAATAATTCAAAAGAGAAAGTCTTCTTGTTCTAAAAACAAATAAAGTTAATTAATTACATGTACAAATTGTAATGTAGAAGAATTTTGAAAATTTGCCTCTATGCCTAATTCTTGTTGATCTTATGGCACAGAAGATCAGGGAGCCTGATTTTCACAGCTTCAGATTAACTTTTTGCAAATAATGGGGTAAAAGTTAAAATCATGAATTCTGTTTTGGGGAACTAGCTAGTCAAATTTGTAGTAATAGACAATTTGTTTGGTAAAAAGTTTGCGTTGTGATGAAGAATGTTAAACTATTTAAAAAAAAAAAAAAAAAAATTTAGATTAGACTAAATTTTTTTTTGGACGTGTTTTGAAAAAAAAAAAAAAAAGTTTAATACTTATAATATCAATTATCAAAGGTGAAAATCAATCTAAAAAGAGAGAGAAGAAAAGTAAAATAAAGGCGCTATGAACATTCGACCCTTTTCATAAAAATTTATTTTTGTCATTCAGTAAATTTAATTGAAAAAAAAAAAAAAAA
The DNA here is from genome assembly GCA_020205615.1 of Panax quinquefolius. Lineage (NCBI taxonomy): Eukaryota > Viridiplantae > Streptophyta > Magnoliopsida > Apiales > Araliaceae > Panax > Panax quinquefolius. The sequence goes on along the minus strand of CM035171.1, from coordinate 105,572,980 downwards.
AAAAAAATAGTTATACATCATGTTTGATAGTCATGCACATGTGAATAGTTATATGTGGATAGTTATAATAAATTAAATTTCTAATAATTTTTGATATTTTTGTATGAAGTTACAATGACAAATCTTGCTAAACTCGAATTTGTGGCTCTTGACATTACTGGAAAGAATTATTTATCATGGGTGTTAGATGCTGAAATTCATCTAGATGCAAAAGGTCTTGGTGATACTATCAAAGAAGGAAACAAAACATCTAGTCAAGATAAGGCCAAAGCGATGATATTTCTTCGTCATCACCTCCACGAGGGACTTAAAATTGAGTATTTGATCATTAAAGATCCACTTATCCTTTGAACAATCTAAAGGAAAGATACGACCACCGTAAAACCGTAATACTTCCTAAAGCTCAAGTATGATTGATGCATCTAAGATTACAAGATTTTAAATCAGTAAGTGATTATAACTCACTATGTTTAGAATCGCCTAAATTACAATTATGTGGAGAAAAGATCATCGATGCGTATATGTTAGAAAAACATTCTCCACCTTTCACGCATCTAATATGCTCTCGCAGCAAAGAATATAGTGAAAAGGGCTTTAAGAAATACTCAATCGATTTCACGCCTCCTTGTGGGTCGAAAGCAAAACAATGAACTATTGATGAAAAATCATGAGGCCCTATCCAATCGGATCTCGCTCCATTCCCTGCAGTGAATGCCGAACATATAATGGAAAAAAGCAGAGGTCACGCCAAAGAGTCGTGACGTGGTTATGGGACGTGGACGTGGTCGAAATAATCATCGTGGTGGTCATTTCTCAAACACATATACCCACCGTAAGCGGGAATATAAGGATGGAAAACGCGAAAAGGTGATAAAGATAAAAATACCATGGAGAATTTGTGTTATCGCTGTGGAGGTAAAGGCCATTGGTCTCGTGCACCGTCAGACACCAAAACATCTTGTTGAGCTCTATCAACAATCATTAAAAGATAAAGAGAAGAAGATAGAGACAAATTTTTCTAGTGAGGATGGAAAAGATGAAACAAATCTTGATTCTGGAAATGATGATTTTAATTATGGTTATGTGGATACCACTCATCTAGATGTTAATGATTTTTCTCAAATCTCAAGAAAAATCGAATTCTTGTTTGGTGATGAGAGTGTCCAAATATAAAATTTTAAATGATGCTTTGATGTTATTGGACTTTATTTTAAGCATTAATAAAATTCTAATTATTATGTTTTTATCATGTTTAATTGTTTCCTTATGATTCGTTATATATGGGATATTTTATTAATCTAATTATGTATTTCTTATTTTCATCAATAACATAGATACTCTCTTGATTCGATTTGCAATGAATGGCGAGATATATGTCTCATGAGCAGACAAATACCACTACGCACACTTATATTACGTATCAAGAAAAATTTTTTCTTCTTTCATAATGCAAAAGGCCAATGTTAGTACGATATCTGGTAGTGGTAAAATTGATAGAAGGTTCCTAAGAGTTAACATTTTCTTGCTCGGAGGAACAAAATTTGAAATTGATGAAGCATTATACTCTCCTGTGTCTCAAAGAAATTTATCGAGTTTTAAGGATATCCACTAAATGGGTATCATATCGAGACAACATGTGAAGGAAAATTGAGTATCTTCACATTACGAGTATAATCTCTGCAATAAAAGTGTATTAGAAAAATTACCACTTTTTCCTCCGGTTTGTACTTCACGAGAATTAGAACAATTGAAACAAATATGGTTGTTAATAAAAAGCTAACGAATCACAATAACTTTGTTGTTTGGCATGAATCTTAGACATCCCGGATCGATAATGATGCGAAGAATAATTGAGAATTCATGTGGACATCCATCGAGAACCAAAGCAGATTCTTCAATCGAATGATTTCCCATGTCTTCGCTTGTTTTCAAGGCAAGTTAATTGTTCTACCATCACCGGCCAAGATAGGGATCAATCCCTTACTTTTCTCGAACGAATACAAGGTGATATATGTGGACCAATTCATCCACCATGTGGACCTTTTAGATATTTTATAGTTTTAATTGATGCATCAACAAGGTGGTCACATGTATCTCTGATTATCAACTCGCAACTCAAGCGTTTGCGAGGTTACTTTTCAATTAATCCGATTACGAGCACATTTTCCAGATTATCCCATCAAGAAAATTCAGATTGACAATGCCGGGTGAATTTACTTCCCAAACTTTCAATGATTATCAGATGTCTATCGGGATAAGTGTTGAACATCCTCAGAGCACATGTTCACACACAAAATGGCCTTGCAGAATCATTGATTAAGCGTCTTCAATTGATTGCAAGACCATTACCGATGAGATCAAAACTTCCAATTTCGCTTGGGGTCATGCTATTTTACACGCAACAACACTAATTCGCATCGCATCAACAAGTTATCATAAGTACTCCCTTTACAATTGGTTTTTGGTCGAACCAAATATTTCTCATCTAAGAATTTTTGGTTGTCTTTGATATGTTCCAATTCCTCCACCACAACAGACTAAGATGGGACCTCAAAGGAGGTTAGGAATATATGTTGGATATGAATCCCCATCTATAATTAAATATTTAGAACCATCAACAGGGGATTTATTTACAGCTAGATTCGCTGATTGTCATTTTGATGAATCAGTCTTCCCAACATTAGGGGGAGAAAATAGGCAGCTGGAAAAAGAGATAAGCTGGAATGAATTATCATTGTCTCATTTTGATCCTCGTGATAAGACAATGTGAACTAGAAGTTCGTAAGATAATTCATTTACAAAGTTTAGCAAATCAATTGCAGACGCATTTTCCTCACCCCAAAGAGTGTAACAAAGTCACATATACCAGCTGTTAATGCTCCAAATAAAATTGATGTCCCAGCAGGACAACCTCTTGTTGCAAATGAACCCAAAGCACGCTTGAAGCGTGGTAGACCAGTCGGTTCCAAAGATAAAAATCCTCGTATGAGAAAAGGAACAAAGATTCAAGATGGTCATGATGAGGAAATAGGAACTCCGTAAGAGTCTATAGAAAAACCTCTAGATACGACTAATATTACAGCCCAAAAGACAATCAGTACCGAAATCATTGAAAATGAAGAGATCTCGATAAATTATGTCATGTCCGTAAAAATATGGAACCGAAATGAAATTGACGTCGATAATGTTTTTTCACATACAATATAAATACTAGATGTTATAAAAGATGACGAGGATCTTGAACCAAGGTCTATTGAGGAATGTATGCATAGAATTGATTGGCCAAAATGGAAAGACGCAATTGATTGGCGTAATCAAATCTCTTGAAAAGAGAAATGTTTTTGGACCAAGAGTCCATACACCGATGGTGTAAAACCACCAAAGGGTACAAATGGGTTTTTGTTAGAAAACGAAATGAAAAGGGTGAAATTGTTCGACATAAAGCACGACTAGTCATGGCAAGGATTTTCACAAAGACCCTAGATTGATTATGAAGAGACATACTCTCTCCGTGATGGATGTGACTACTTTTCGATTCCTAATCACCGCAATAAAAGAAGGACTTCATTTCAGTCTAATGGATGTCACATAAAAGATATACTTGTATGGCCCACTTGATAATGAAATTTATATGAAACTCCCGTATGATTTAAATTGCCGTAAGCATGTAAATCCAGCTTCTCGAGAACAAGATACTCAATCAAATTAAATAGATCTCTATATGGATTAAAACAATCCTACGTACATGTGGTATAAACCGCCTTAGTGAATATTTGTTAAAGGAGGGATATGAAAATGATCATGTTAGCCCATGCATTTTTATAAAGAGATCTAGATTTGAATTTGTTATTATTGCAAGATATGTTGATGATCTAAATATCATTGAACTCTCAAGAGATTTCAAAGGTAGTAGAGTACTTGAAAAGAGAATTTGAAATGAAAGATCTTGGAAAAACAAAATTTTGTCTTGGGTTACATATAGAGCATTTAAAGGACTCAGATTCTTGTGCATCAAACATCTTATATAGAGAAGGTGCTAAAACGGTTTTATATGGACAAAGCACATCCGCTGAGCACCCCAATGGTCAGTGAGGTCACTTGATGTAAATAAAGACCCTTCCGACCTCGAGAAAATGATGAGGAGATTTTGGTCCTCAAGTACCATACTTGAGTGCAATTGAGCACTAATGTATCTTGCTAGCCATACACGACACCGATATATCATTCTCTCACAACTTATTAGCAAGATATAGCTCTTGTCCAACCCGAAGGCATTGGAATGGGATTAAACATATACTTCGTTACCTACAAGGTACAAAGGATATGGGTTTGTATTTTCCTAACCAACCCAAAACAGATTTGACTGGTTTTGCAGATGCAGGGTACCTATCCGATCCTCATAATGCTCGATCGCAAACTGGATATGTATTCACTTGTAGTGGAACCGCCATTTCTCGCGCTCGATGAAGCAAACTATAGTAGCTACATCTTCTAACCATGCTGAAATTTTGGCAATACATGAGGCTAGTCGTGAATGTGTATGGTTAAGGTCTGTAATTCAACACATACGAGGAGCTTGCGGTTTATCTTCAGGAGAAGAAACACCGACGGTCTTATATGAGGATAATACAACATGCATTGTCCAACTCAAGGAAGGATATATCAAAGGTGATAGAACAAAACATATTTCACCAAAGTTCTTTTCACACTCACGACCTTCAAAGAATGGTGATATAAATGTTCAAAGAAATCCGCTTCAAGTGAAAATTTGGCGATTTATTAACAAAGGCGCTTCCTACTTCTACATTTGAGAAGCTAGTCCACAACGCTGGATTACGCCGCCTCGTAGATCTCAAATGATATAATCATGAGGGGAGTAATTAATTAATTTTTTCATAAAGCAATATCTCATAAGTTTTGAAGAATTATGTACTCTTTTTCCTTCACTAGGTTTTTATCCCACAGGGTTTTTCCTAGTAAGGTTTTAACGAGGCATATTCTTCAGTAATGGACATCCAAGGGGGAGTGTTATAAATAGTTATAATATGGATGTCCATTCATTTTCTATAACTTACATAACCTACATTCATTGATGAGCTATTCATTCTCCCTATTTAAGTCATGTATTTGTGTAGCCTATAAATTGAGGCTCACTATCCATGTATTGGTGTACTTGAAGAATAATAGAAAATCTCACTTCTTATATAATCTTCTTATGCTCTCTCTAAAATTATAACAATTTTTACCTTTTTGTATTCATGTTTTGTTATCTTAGCGTGATTCCGAATAAAATGTAATTTGACTCTATATAATTTATTGGCAACAAGTTAATAAACATTAATTTTTTTTATTTTTTTTGTCATTGAGGTTTCAGTTTTAATTTTCACCATTAATGATAATCTTACACTTTCGTTCTTTTTAATTAAAAATTTTAAATATGTTTTAATTATATTCCCTAAATTTAATAAAAATTTATATTATATTTTAATGTTAATTGCACATGGACACTAGTTCACTAGAAAAGAAGAAGTAAATCTCAATTCCAAATAAATTGGCCTTTGTGTAGATTCATCATATTATTACTCTCTCCTCCTCCTTTGAAGAAATAATATCTTTACATACCCCATAAATTTGTTTTTCATTTTATTTCTTTTTTGGCTATTTTTCCATTATTTTGGCATTTCGTGCTTGTTGATCACTTCCTTGTCATAATTCTTTCAATATTTGATTTTCAACGTGAAAAAATGGTGAATAATATAGTATAGATTTATATATGTCTTTGGCTAATCAAATTCTATTATTTTATATTTATTTTGTAGGTAGTCGTTCGGGCATCATCTAGTTTGGATTTAGCCTTTAATGAGATAGAAGAAGACATGGAAATTGGAATGCGACAAATGTTTTTATTTTATTTTATTTTTTTAACTTTTTATTTTTTTAATTTTTCTTTTCTTTTTCCTTTTCCATGCATTATGTGGAATGCATGACCGAACCTCATCTCCTCCTCCTGTTAAAAATAGAATGAAAAAAAATAATATTTGTTTTAATAGAACCCAAAGTTTAAAACAATATTTATTTTAACACATATTTTGTGTGTTGGTGGACTTTATTTTTGACTAAAATTTAATTATAGCATGCAAAATCGTCCGTATATGAATTTCAGTTAATTTCTGTTTGGAATTTGGAAAAACTTAAACTTACAAAGTTATAGAGAATTAAATTTCCTATGAAATGGACATAAGATTCGATTTTTTTCTGATAAAAAGCTATTTATTATGAATTATTGAAGTTCTGGAATATTGGGTCTGAATTGATTTTGTTGCATTAAATGATAAAAATATGTTTTTCATTTTGGTGGACCCACATGTGTGGTAAATGAGCTGAAATCAGTTTGTCTAAGGTAGGCGTGAATTTTTTTAATTATATTAATATTTTATTAAATTTTCTGCTTTGGTGTTCTAAGTATTTTTCTATAAATAGGGTGCTTAAGTTAGAATTAAAAATCACACTAGAAACTGAAATCTTCTCTCTCTATATTATCGAGCGTATTCTTGTGAGTATTTTGATATTTTGAGTGTTGCTATACGGTGCATGTTCCTTTCAGCGTTATATCCAATATTCAGCCAGAAGTACTATTCTTTTGAGGTAAGGAGTATTATTTATTTAATATTCTGAAGAGATATTATTTTTTGTATTCGTATGAATATTATTTTCGTTCAATATTCATAAAGAGTATTATCTTCGTTCAATATTCATAGGAATATTATCTTCGTTAAATATTCGTTGGAATATTATTTTCGTTCAACAGTTGTAAGGGATGTTATTTTTTTTCAATATTCGTTTGAAATAATATTTTCTTCCATACTCTGTAGTATTAAGTAATATTATTTCGTTTCAGATTTTAAATTCTATACTCGTTTTGTTAAAGTTTTGGCTTCTATACTTCATGAAATTAGTAGAATATCCTTGATATTTGCGTTTCATCCAGTATCTTTTCATAGAAATATTATTCTGAGCATTCTTGATAAGTTTTAACTTTTTCATGTGAGGGTACTATTCACGGGTTACTATTCCGGTTACTATTCACAGTACTATTCACTCTTTACTTATTCACCCAGTCTTATTATTCATGAAAAAATTGATTTCTTTTCATCCAAATTATTTTTGATATAATATTAATCTTGAATTTCACTCCACAAAGCGATGATCATGTTGACAATTTGGGCGTTATTGATTTTGGATAAATTAAATTATAAATCTTTAAAAATTTATCCTTGAACTTGTTTTATTGAATTCTTATATCATTGTCATCATCCTCGTGTTATATTATGTTGAAAGTCATTTATGGCTTTGTGAAGTGCGTAGATGGACTTGGTATGATTATGACCAGAATTATTCTAGATAATCATTAATCGTAATGTTACAAATGATGTGGTAAAAGTCCTCGTTAGCCTGTAGTGCATTGATAGACGATTGTTGGCATGATCACGACCATCGATGAATACACGAATATCCTTGGCCCGTAGTGCATGGGTGATTCGATGATGTGGATTATTTATTAAGCTGAGTCTCAGCGATAAAAGTGAGGAAAAATCTTTTAAATCATAGAAGATAGTAGATTTTATTCTCTACTTGACTTTCTTCTAAATGGATTGCTTGTTCAATTTGCTTAAACTTGATGTTTGTTACATTTTATTAGTTTAACACCGTGTTGAAGGCTAACGATAAATTATTCTGCATTATTTTAGTCATAATATTTCTTACTGGGCTAGTTGAGCTCACCCTTTTACTTCATTGTCCTCTTTAGGAAATGAGAACGTAGCCAAGACTAGTCGGGGAACGGAGTGACGGTCCAGATGGTAGCATTAGTAGTCCTCACTATTCTATGAAATAGTGTGATAATAAGTGTATTGAGGACTCCATTTGAGTTGAATAATCGCCTGAAGACAATATTATATTAAAACTCTCAGTTTATGTTTTGTCGTATGTCACACGACAGTTGTATTATTAAGTTGTATTTGAATTTTGTACCATGTATTTGACGACTCAAGATGGGTGATGTATACCTATTTTGGGGGCGTCACAAATAATCTCTAAATTGTAATATGTTATATACTTTTTAAGTCCCGTATTAAGAAACTATACCTCTATATAGTAATAATTATATTTTTATATATATAGAGTCCGGATCTTAAGCTCACCCCTTATCCAACTCACCCGAGCTCACCCCCTTTAGCAGATTTTACGTGACATATTCGATTATACAACCGTTGTCTATACTTTTAGCGACGCTATATGTTGTCCATCACTAAAAGTATAGACAATGGTTGTATGACCAAACTATCGTCGGGTCCGTCACTAAAGGGGTGGTGAGCTCGGGTGAGTTGGATAAAGTGAGCTTAAGATCCGGATCGTGTATATATATATATACATATATATATATATGAGAGAGAGAGACAATATTAATTTTAAAAGACTACATTTTCTATAAAAGACTACATTTCCTATAAAAGACCACATTTCCTATAAAAGACTACTTTGTATAAATATTTTTTGAATGATAATTATTAGGGAGTTCTTATTGATATTTTTGTTAAAGTGGATATTTTTGGGTGTTCAAAAAATATTTTGTACCAATACCTCTATTTATTAATAACATCTCACGTTTGGTCCCAAGTCTATTCCTAAATAGAGGTTTATATATATATATATATATATATATATATGTAGTCCGAATTTTAAGTTTATCTCTTATCTAACATATCTTGCATACCCTACTTTAGCGATGGATCGGGCGACGATTCGGTCTGTCACTATATATAGAACCGTCGTCTTAGCTTTTAGCGACAGACAACTTATAGCGACGGACCGAACCTATAGCGACAGATCGAATCGTCGTCCGGTCCGTCATTAAAAAGGAGTATGCAAGGTATTATTAAATAAGAGGTATGCTTAAGATCCAGACTATATATATATATATATATATATATATATATATATATATATATATAATTCAATTTTCCAATAAACACGAACAAACTAATATGGGCTATGACGACAGTTCGTTCATCAGAGAATCAGAAAATTCAGATAATGCAAGATTCATTCATGTCAAGTAGAGCACCAGGAGTCCCAAAATTTTCAAGGAATAGGAATAAATTATTCTATGTTAAAATAGTAGAGATATTGGAATAAATATCGTCATGGGGATATTCCTAAGCGAATCAAAGAGATTATGCAATATCTTTATGATTTGTAAGACCACACGATGCCAAATTATTTGTTTAATGTTATTGTCATGGGGACTTTCATTTCATAATGTTGATTCTGAAGATAGATTGAGGCTGTTGGAATGTGGTTTGATGGGTTCGGGAGATTCGGTGGGATCCATGTCACGTGGTGAAAAATTACAGTAGAGGATTTGACATTTTAGAGAGTCTACTGTTCAAGTTGACTTATGACTCCCTTATTTTATTTGATTTCCTAATCGGTCAATAGATTTATAGTTATATTTACACAAGACTCCTAATCCAATTGGGACAACCATAATTCAGGTTCAACTAATGACACTTTGTTTAGTTTTAGGCACTAAAACAATTATAGGCAAAACTAACTATTTTTCTATTGAAGTTGACATCTTTTACTACATAACCCATTAAACTTTTAAAAATTGTAATTACACGATTGAACTAATTAAAATTGTAAAATTACACTATCTTGTTAAATTAATTGGACAGAAGTTATTTATTTTCCTACATGCCATTGTGGGAAAAAAATAATTAAAACCAATAAAAATGACATGGTAAAAAACATAGACAAATAAGAAAAAACAAACAAGTTACCTGCCACATAAGATTAAAAATAATGAAAGTACCAATAATATTACATCTTCAACCTCTAGTGGGTATAACCCAACTCGTGCACCTGTAAATTGGGTCAAACTCTAATTTGAGAGACCCATCTCATCCTCTCTCTCCTTGCAAACTCTATCTCAAGTACATGTTGGCCTATTCTCCTCCTACCTTCTCTCTACCATGCCATCCATAACCAAGGCTTCAATCAACAATATCCCTCTATCTCCTTTCACTATATATATGAATATATATATCTATCTATTGTTTCTCTAGCATAAGTACAAAATAAAAATTATGGCTTTCTCCAGTTAGTTTTGACTCAATACTCGTCCATGTTGATGGGCCCTGCTTCCTTTGTTAGTGGCTTTTGAGAATCCTAATAGTCAAGCCCTAAAAGAGAGAAATTCAAATTGTTTACGAGCAACAGATTTTAACATCAACTATAAATGGAAGAACTAATGTAACAGGACAAAGATAAATTCTCTCCAGATTTTGAAACCAATATCTCTCTATATGAATCTGTATCTATATCTATAGTTTTTTTTTTGGTGATTATGACTCTGATAGAGGAGGTGAGGAGACTGATGTCGGTGGTGTTTCTGACAAACCGTGCCTAGCGCCGCCGGCAGGAGCAGGGACTCTAGTTGCATTTGAGTTGCATATTTTGCCCCTCAATGTTTGAACACATCAGTACATGATTTTTTTTTCCTGCCACGCATGAAAATTTTGAGACCAAGTTAACGGCATTTAATTTTTTTAACAGAATGGTTTAATTTTATAATTTTAATTAGTTCAATCGTGTAATTGCAATTTTTAAAAGTTCAATGGGTTATTAAGTAAAAGAAGACAACTTCAATGGAGAAATAGTTAATTTTGCCAACAATTATATATCTTCATTGTTGACTTCATCGAAGACCAATCAGTCTATGCAATCTCTTATTTTGTCATTCCAAAATGCTTTCATTAGCGGTCGTTTAATATCGAATAATCTTCTTCTGAGCTTATGATGAAGATTAAACAATTTAAATTAGAATTTTTTGGGATTGCATCTTTTAAAGTGCATTTTTCTAAGGCCTATGAAAGAATTAATTAGTATATTCTACAAGATCTTCTCTATAGAATTAACATGCCTCCATTTTACAAAGTTGGTCGTGTAGTGTGTTTCTACAGTGACTTATTTGGTCTTGGTTAATTGTTCCCTTACTCCTCTTTCGCCTTTCCTGTAGTTAGGTTTTTAAATCCTGAAGTTCAATAGGAGTCATTCGATATGGGGTTTTGAAAATGGGTTTTGTACCGGGTTCAAGGTCAATACAAAATTCAATTTCACGCCCTGGGGATAGGCCAAAAAGTTCTTCAGGAAATACGTCAGGAAAATTTATTAACAATAGAATTATCGTTCAAATCTAACGTATTTTTGTTAAAATCCGTGACATGGGCTAAGAAAGCTTGACATCCGTTTTTCAATAAACGAATGACTTTATGGCTTGATATGACACTGATTGGCTTTAGTTGTTTGGTTGCTTGAATTCGCATAACAGGTTGGTTAGGAATATAAAAACTAACGGCCTTACGAAAACAATCAATTTTAGCATGATGAGTAGTTAACCAATCAATCCCTAAAATCACATCAAATGCAAGTATTTTCAAAGAGATGAGATCAACAAGTAATGTGAGGGTGCCAATTTGAATCAAACAAGATTTATAAATGATGGATGTTATGAAGGTTTCTCCTAACAGAGTTTCAACAGATAAGTCAAAGTCTAATTTCTTAGGAGTCAAGTTCAAACGTTGAGCACAAGCAGGTGAAATAAAAAAAATGAGTAGAACCGGTATCTAATAAGGTATATGTAACGGTCGAGAAATTTGTAATTTTTCAACTGACGTCTTTTCATTATGTAATTGATATTATAATTATGCACATATTATTATTGGTTTATCAGTTTGGATTGGTTATTAGTTTGGTTTACGCCTTTTAGTTGCTAAGCCTAAGAGAAATACAGAGAGAAACTTGATAAAGCTTGAGAGAATTGAGAAGAAATTCTTGAGTTTTTCCAAAGCAAATTCAGTGGGTTAGCAAGGATTATAAGTTATTTGAAGGTATTTCTTAACATCTTGATATTATATATATATATATATATATATATATATATATGCATATATGGGTTTTACGGAATACAAACCTCATGTTCTGTGAATTCAAATTGTTGAATTGTTGATGTATATAATTGGTAATTGTGAGTATATGTGTTTATAATGATTAGAGTTGTGTTTAAACAAGAATTCGTATGCTAATTACAGTTTAAAAAGGAAGAAAAGTATGACAGTGTATATTTTGTCATATGGCTTGTGTAAGTATTAATTTTGATGATAAATTCATATGTTAAACTGCAAATTAAAGCTTGTTTATGCTAGTCCATTAAGAAACGAAGATAACGTAGTTTAAACGAAGTGATTAGGTGAAAAATTGAGATGTCAGTGATGATTCGTGTGAAGAAGTTCAAAAATAGAGTTCTATATGAAAATATGAAATTTTGAGAAATTAAACTAGTTTTAGTTGTTGTTAAATTATTCTATATTGATATATATGTGAGGAAACATGTTTGTGATAGTTCTATACCATTTGTACGTGTTATTATCACTGTTTTGTGGGTGAAATTCGTGTTAGTTGACTTATGAAAAGTGTCGTAACCATGTTTTGCAAAATCGAATCATAAATGTAGCGCTGGCCAAGACAACCACCAACTAGCGCGCGGCCATGATAAACCAAGATAAAATTAGCGCTTGTACGCGCCATTGCCCATTCTCGATAAAGAATTACGCTAATTTCAGCAGACTTTGGTCGTTCAACATAACTTAGCTTAATGTTAGGTTAATGTGAGAACCATGTAACAACAAGGTTAAACAAAGTTGTGTTATGTGAATTGTAAATTCAAAGTTGTAAAAAATGATTTATAAGTCATGAACGTGTTATGTTATAACTTAGCTTATACAATGAAGGTTAGTTAAGTATTGTGATGTTAACACTTGGGAATTCTGAAATGTAAATGGTAGCATAAGACTTGTAACATTCCAGAATTTTAAATGTAATATTAAATATTTATTGATTTATATAAATATTTAATGGATGTATTTTTCGTTGAATAAATATTTGTTTGATGAAGTTAATTTTATTTGGTTAATTATTTGTTTGTTAAATAAATAATTGAAGAATTAAGGAAATTATTATTATATTGATATTTCAATTTAAATGATTAATTATTTGTATTGTGTTATGTGATTAAAGGATTTATTTAATTAATTATGATTTGAATTAATTAAAATAAAAAGGAAGGCTTGATTAAATATAGTGTGACAAATAATTATATTATAAGGAGTTATTAAAATAAATTAAAGTAGTTTAATATAATTTTAACAAACAAGGCTTAATATATTAATTCTTTAATATTTAAAGGGTTTTTGCCAAACAAACCTTATGGCTCTTGAGATTTCTAGTTAATTTAAATAAATTAAAATAATAAATATAATATAATTATGTTATATACGCTTATCCTAATAACCGATATTACTTATGATGAGTATTAAGCTTTATGCCGCTTTTTTTTTTTATCTTTTACGCATACTAGTTAAGGTCACTGGATATTGGCTTAGTCTGAGTTCAGAGAGAGTGATAGAGAGCTTGAGAGATTTGAGAGGAAACTAGTAAATCTTCACAACAATTCCAGTGATCGTAGCAAGAATTACACGTTAATTGAAGGTATGTTCACAACCTTTGAGTTATATATGTGTATGTACATGTATATGTGTTTTACGGCAGAAATTTCATGTTCTGTAATTTCATCTCATTCAAATTGTTGTTAGATAATTGGGTACTTGTGATTATATGAGTATATGGTGATTAGAGATTATGTTTAAACAACAATTGTATGCTAAATTCGTTTGACAGTGGAAGAAAAAGTTTTTGACAAAGGTATGTTTATATATATTTTCATGTGTTCATGAAAAGTACCATTTTAGATGGTCAATTCTTATGTGAAACTGTAAATTGAGGCTTGTATATGTTAGTTCAATGAGATATGAGTATAACGTAATTGGAATGAGGTAAATCGGACAAGAATTGAAATCACAGTGTTCAATTTTGTGAAGGAACTCGAAAATGGAGTTTTTGTTTGAAAACTTGAATTTGGAGAAATTAAAATAGTTTTAGTTAGTGTTAAATTGTGCTAATTGGTTGTAAATGTGAGCAATCATGTTTGTGATAGTTGTATATTTATTATACGTGTTAATATTACTGTCTATTAGGTGAAATTTGTGTTTGTTAGGCTAAAGTCGGCTACTGTTCATAGCCTTCTCTGCGTCTGTCTGAACATCGTGACAATTGCCACTTTGGTGCCAAGGCAAAAATCTACAGAGAATACATTGCCAAGTGATTCTTGTGGGTCCTCTAACTTTAGTATGGCGCAATTGCCATTACCCCGGGTTTGAGATTCAGACTTCTACTATTACAGCAGACTTGGGGGAAACATCCTAGCATGGTCTGAAATTCTGTTAGCATGTTAAATGAGTAATGTTAAGGTTAACATAACATAGTGAGTTGTGGTTAGTATGATCAAAGTTGCAAAAATGATTAGTAAATTGAAAACGCGTTATGTGGTAATTTAGTATACATAACGAAAGTTAGACAAGTGTTGTGAAGTAAAACACTTAGAGTTTCTGAAATGTGAATGGTAATGAACATGTTATGATATGGTAGCATGTTTAATGGGTATTGTGGTTCTAAAATTATGTGTAGGTGATCGTGAGTTTAATTTTATAGCTTACACTCAAGGCAAGTTTTCTAACTCTACACTTTCGTTGAGCTAGTTCGTTTATTACATTGTGCAAGTTTTCTAACTCTACACTTTCGTTGAGTTAGTTCTATTATTATATTGTGAAAATTCATTCTTTTGATTGAGCAAGCTTTGTATCTTAACTGTTATTGAATAAGTCAATTGTTCCTAAAATTCATTCAAGCAAACTCTAACTCTAATGTTATTGGAAATTCTTATTTGATTGATTCATTCTAACTTGTTTACAGTTAAGTAAGTTTCTTAAAGTTCAGGAATTTTATTTCTAATGTTATAAGACTCGAACCTTAGCTTATTTTACTGTTCAAGCAAAGATTAACCATTTTATTCATTTTATATAATGCTTATGCTCTATAGTTATTTCAAGCATAAGTTTGATATGTAGAATCAGTTCATTTAAGATTCTCAAATGTTCTAAGTTATGTTGTTATTAAACAACTATGGTGTTATCAAGCACTGCTGATTCAACTAGTTCCCTAGTTGATGATCATTAAACTTCAATTACCTTTGAAAGCTTATCCAAACCAAACTTTCTTTGGTGCGGACTTGTACTCTAAATACTAAGATGAACAACCCTATGTTTAGGGGTTTACGCTTAGCGTTGAAATGGTTGTGCACAATACATTGTATGAAGGGTTGATCCCCCTAAGTACGTGGAGTCCTTATAGTCATATGACTGTTAAAGTTAAATTTGAAAGATTACTTATAACTGTGGACATGGTTCATGGTCATTTGACCATCAGTAGTTTATTTAAGAATGTTACTAGAACAAATTATTCAGTTCTATTGAGCCTATGAGTTGGCAAATGTTGAAATGTTAATAGAACATATCATTCAGTTCAATTGAGCCTATTATTTGGCAAATGTTGTAATGTTAATAGAACATATTATTCAGTTTTGTTGAGCCTATTATTTGGCAAATGTTGTAAAGATATTTATCCTCATCTGAAGTGAGCTTTGTTTGCTCACTCTTGCATATTTATACACTTATTGCAGCTATGGTTGAGAAGGTAGATAAACCTACAACTAGCATAGGAAAGGGAAAAATGTACAAGTGATGAAGACTTGTAATTTTGATTTATCGTTATGATGATATACTTTTAATAATGATGTGATGTAATAATTTTATTTTCGCATTTGAATGATTGTATTAAAGGTTAGAGAACCTGGGAGATAATATTTTTATTAAAGTAATCCTGTATGGGCAGGTTTTTATTATTCAATTTGTTATGATTGGGTAGTTAGATATGAATGTTTTGATTATGTGAACACCGAATCTTGAGGTAATGAAGTACCGGGATTTGGGGGTGTCACAAGTTGGTATCAAAGCCTTAGGTTATGAACCTTAGGTGGGGAAAAGCCTTAGGAAGTAACATTTGAAAAGATAGTGGTGATTAACTCTTATCGAGTTTTAAGGAAGAAATAATAAAACACTTATGTGATTATGTGTTTATACTTATGTGCTCGTGAGTGTCGAGTAGTAATGATTAATAATTAAAACTTAAAAAATTTATTGTCAGGATGACTAATGTCGGAGAATCTAGTTAGGCTAGGGAGGATAGACCTCAGGTGCCTACAGAGGAGGAGCCTCGTGACATTCATGTTAGTTGGGAACAACTACTGCCACGGGAGTCAGCCCCGTTGGTCACAGTGGTTGAAGATGAGGATGATTGTGACGCCCCCAAAATAGGTCCATTCCATCCAACCCATTCTGAGTCGCCAAATACATGGTACAGAAATAACTACAACTTTATTATTACAACATATAAACTCATGAGTTAAATACGATATTGCCATCTGCACAATATCCACACGCAAATAAATCCCCATCATAATTATTGATACATTATTTTACAAAATGGTGAGGACTACTAAACAACTCTCTCTAGAACCTTCATTCCATACCCCGACAAGTACTCACTACATTCTCGCCTCCCGAAGAAAAAATGGAACAACAAGGAAAAGGGTGAGCTCAACTAGCCCAAGAAAGAATATTATGACTAAGATAATATACAACAAATTATCGTTAGTCTTCAACAGGAAAAAAACTAATAGAATACAATAGACAACAAGTTTTTAAACCAATATTCGCAATGGAAATAATAATTCATTAGAAGAGTTAAGTAGAGAATGCAACTACTATCTTCTATGTATGAATTTAAAAGTTCGTCGCTTTTATCCCCGTAACATCAATCAACATACATCCGAATCAAATATTCATCTTTGCACTACAGGGCAAAGATATTCATCGATTGATCATGTTCATCTAAACACTGCTCATCTTTGCACTTACACGGCCAAAGATATTCTTTAGAAATCATTCATCTTTTTTGCTACTGGGCCAAAGATATTCCATAATATCATCATTTAAGATCAAGATGATGAAAAATATTTTTAAAGAAACGAATCCAGTGAAACAAAATGACAAGGATTAAGGATTAAGGATTCGTACTGTAAGACCCCAAATTATTAATAAATGAAATTTATTTTCCTCTATTTATTATTTTGAAATAGTAAGGGTTGATTTGATTAATGTGGATAGTTATGGGTAAAATACGCAAATATTTTGAATAAGCAAGTGGTTATAAAATATTCGTATTGTCGGGGAATATTCGTTTGGTCGTGGAATATTCGTACTGTCGGGGAATATTCGTACGACGACGCAGTCTTTTGTGGGCCCCATAACGGAAAGCGATTGGATGAAGAAAACGACAAATATAAGTTGTTTATAAATAACGGCCGTAGTTATTACTGAAGTAATCTTGTTGGAATACCGTGGGTTAAAACACACTAATACGCGTTGTTGAAGAAGAAGCACGCAGTATTGCACCAATTATTGATTCTTACGTAAGAAGGCACTTACTCAATAATTGTTACAAAGAATTACTATTCAAGATTTTATTTTATTGATTCAATAATTGTTGCGTTGATATTTTATATTGTCATTGTTTGTTTGATAATTGCCATTACACAAGATATTTTTTATTATCGAAGCAATAATTCATATTATCTCGATTAATATTATTAGATAACATTATTGGCAATGTCTAGAAAGTTACATCTTCAAGGAGAGGTTTGGTCACCTAATTACGCCCCGAAGAAGGAGAAATTCTTATTGAAAGCCCCTCTTTCACAGGAACTACTGGTTTGCAAGATCTTGTGATTCTGTAATATTATTTGTGAATAATTAATTATTGATTTATATGATGAGGAAAATATTGATTTTATGTGGATATAGATGTAGAAAATTTTTAATGTGACAATTGTTGAAAATTAATATTTTATCTTTTTCTCGATAAAATAATTCATTTAAATAGATTATTTTAATAATATATTAACGGTGATATTTTATAATGAATGTGGGATATACGAGTATATGAGGAGGAAGAGTATTTTGTGGCATTAAATGTTTAACACATATTTTGTGTGTTGGGTGGACACAATTATTGATCGAAATTTGATTATAAACAGAAATCGCTTCGTTTGTGGATTTCGGTCAATTTCTGTTTGGAATTTGGAAAAACTTTCTTCTGCAAAGTTGTAGAGAATTGAATTTCCTATAAAAAAAAGCGAGATTCGAATTTTCTGATAAAAGAGCTATTTATTATGAATTATTGAAGTTCCGAAGCTCCGAAATAATTGATTTTTGTAAGTTTTAATTATTTATTTTATGAAAAACGTTTTTTTATTACTTTTTCTAGAAGGTTGGCATGTGGGAAATGTTAGGATCTGATTTCCAAAGAGGCGTAGGAAAATTTATTATTAATAATATATTATATTAAATTTTTTGCTTTGGTGTTCTAAGCAATTTCCTATAAATAGGGTGCTTAGGTTAGAATTGAAAATCACACCAGAAACTGAAGTTTTCTCTCTCTATATTATCGAGCGTATTCTTGTGAGTATTTTGAGTATACTTTGAGTATTGTTAGACGGTGCAAGTTCCTTCAAAGACTATATACTATTATTCAAATAGAAGTATTAATCTTTCGAGGTAAGGGATGTTATTTTCTTCTCAAATGATATTATTTCTTCAATATCATTATCTTTGAAATATTGGTTGGAACTTTTTATCAAATTTGAAACTTTTTCATGCTCGGGTTACTATTCATGAGAGTTCTTATTCACGAAGTTACTATTCATGAGTTACTATTCACGAGTTACTTATTCATGAGTTACTATTCACGAAAGTTACTATTCACGAGTACTATTCATGAAGTGTGAAGATGTTTTTTGTGGAATTTCTATCTTTTGGTGTCTGAGTTACTATTCACGTGTCTTGACTATTCACGAATCATCTGACACACTATTCATTGAAAAATGAAAATTTTCTTTTTCGTCCAAAATATCTATTCTGGAGGCTAGCTTTGATTGTATCCATGTTTTGATCATTCTTGAATTTTACACCACTATGATTATTTTGAGGTATTTTTGACGTGGATAAAACAAAGTACGAATCCTTAATCCTTAATCCTTGTCATTTTGTTTCAATTGGATTCGTTTCTTTAAAAATATTTTCATCATCTTCTACCTTAAATGATGATATTATGGAATATCTTTGGCCCAGTAGTGCAAAGATGAATGATTTTTGAAGAATATCTTTGGCCGTAGTGCAAAGATGAACAGTGTTTAGATGAACATGACCAATCGATGAATATCTTTGGCTCAGTGGTGCAAAGATGAATATTTGATTCGGATGTATGTTGATTGATGTTACAGGATTAAAGATAGATTTATTTAACTTTTAAATTCATACATAGAAGATAGTAGTTGCATTCTCTACTTAACTCTTCTAATGAATTATTATTTCACGTAATATTGGTTTAAAAACTTGTTGTCTATTGTATTCTATTAGTTTTTTTCCTGTTGAAGACTAATGATAATTTGTTGTATATTATCTTAGTCATAATATTCTTTATCGGGCTAGTTGAGCTCACCCTTTTCCTTGTTGTTCCATTTTTCTTCTCGGAGGCGAGAATGTAATGGAGTACTAGTCTGGGGTATGGAATGAAGGTTCTAGAGAGAGTTGTTTAGTAGTCCTCACCATTTTGTAAAATAATGTATCAATAATTATGATGGGGATTTATTTGCGTGTGGATATTGTTCAGATGGAAATATCTCAGATTTAAACTCACGCTTATATATGTTGTAATAATAAAGTTGTAGTTATTTACGCACCATGTATTTGGCGACTCGAATGGGTTGGATGGAATGGACCTATTTTGGGGCGCCACAATTAGTATTAGAGCTTAGGGATATGATCTCTGGCGGAGATCGGGGAATAGAACTAGGAGGGGAGAAACGAGTAAATCCTTCGCTAGTGTGTCCTACCTACGCTTATTTGTTAGTTGGTCAGTATATAAGGATATTATGTGATATATTGATTTCCTTAATTAACCCTTGTTTTATAACAGTATTTGAGAATGTCGACTGAGAATATTAACAGTGGAGTAAATGAGACCGTGGATATGCCTGTACTTACCAACGAGGAGAACGTCAAACGGCTGGCAATGTACCTCCTGTGAACAACACCACCGAAAGCGAGATGATGAACGAGGGGATGTTTAGAAGCTTTTGCGCTCATGCAAAATCGCATTTAGGAGACTCGTGTTCAAAATATAGGAGGAAATGATAGCAATTCACGGGTGGTCACGACCAAGCAGCTTCAAAGAGTCGAACCAATGCACTGGGAAAGCGGATCCGATTAAAGTGAGAGACGTGGTCAAACAAATTACCAAGATATTCGATGTCTTGGGATGCACGGAGAAATGTAAAGTTCCATTCGCTACTTTTATGTTCCGTGGCGAGGCAAATTATCGGTGGGAATCGTGAAGCGTGCCCATCCAAATGCACTCAAAGATGTCATGGGAGACATTTCAGAAGCAATTCAATGACAAGTACTTCCCGAAAGTATTCGGCTCATATATGAAGGAAGTGGAGTTTATTAGATCGGAGCGAGAATAACAATGACGGTGTCCCAAAGACGAGGCGAAGTTCGCGAGTTATCCAGTTTGCACCTCATTTGGTGGAGAATGAGGAACGACGACGCGGATGTTTCGAGAGGTTTGAAACCCAAGATACGCCAAAAGATCTCATTTCTCATAAATTTTCTCTCTATTCAGATGTTGTCAACAGGGCTCAGTTGTTAGAGCGAGATAACGAGTACTTTCAACCGAGGGACCATAACCAGGATCATACCGAAGATAGCAGTCATCAGAATAACGATAACCAGCGGAGAAAGAAGAATACAGACAAAGGCGGTAACCACTCTGGTGGTAATCGTGGCCATGAAAATAGAAGAAGCGAGTCGGGAGGAGATTTTAAAAAGAGGAGATTCAACAACGACAATGTGAAGATGTCAACCAAAGAAAGAATCGGTTCCAAGGAGGAGAAAGACCACCGGTCGATGTTACAAATGCGGAAAGAGGGATATATCACCTCAAACCGCCCACAACAGCTTAAGGTATGCTATAATTGTGGAAAAGAAGGACATATCGCCGAGATCAGTATGGTATCAAAACCCACCAAATGAGAATGGTGACTCAAAAGGATGTCCCGTAAAAGTCAAAGACAACGATTCTCGAAGAGCGTTTGTCGTGACTTCATTCAAAATGCGAGGAACCCGAACGGTTAGCACGGGTTAGTTAATTATAAATTCTTGCGGTTTATACCTTACTAGATAATTTGGTTCTACCCATTCTTTTATCTCTCTTCTTTGCGCTCAACGTTTGAACTTGACTACGGAGAAATTAGACTTTGACCTATTTATGGAGACTCAGTTAGAGAAACTTTCATTACATCCGTTGTTTAGAAATCTTGCTTGATTCAGTTGGCACTATCACATTACCCGTTAACCTTATTTCTATAGAGATATTTGCTTTTGATGTGATTTTAAGGTTAACTACTCATCATGTCCGAAATTGATTACTTTCGTAAGGTTGTTAGTTTTCATATTCCTAAGCAACCTCGTTATTCAATTCAAGCAATCAAACCATTGTAGTCAAACATTTTCATATCAAGTCATGAAGTCATTCGCTTATTACGGATGTCAAGTTTTCTTAGTCCATGTTATGGATTTGAATAAAGACACGCCGATTTGAATAATATTCCCGTTGTTATTGATTTTTCCCGACGTATTTCAAGAAGAATTTCTTGGCTTACTCCCAAAGCTCGATATTAAATTTTGTATCGACTTTGAACCCGTACAAAACTCATTTCTAAAATCTCATATCGAATGGCTCTATTGAACTTCGTGAGTTAAAATTCAACTATAAAATTTGGTACCGAGCCTTTATCCGATGACTTCCTTTGTGGAATGCACCGCCGCATCTCTCGTAGGGGACACCATATTCGCAAGGCGATAGTAAACCGATAGGTGTCATTGTAACGTCATATCCAAGGTTGGGATATGAGTCACAGTTGAGAACAACCTAAGTCGGTAATCGAAATACGTAGCTTTCAGGCTTAGTTGGTTATTATCCGAGATTCATTAAAGGATATTCTCGAATCGCTATTCCATTAACGCAAATGACTCGTAGAGATACAAAATTCGAATGGAGCAAGGAATGTGGGAAGAGCTTCAAGAACTCAAGAAGAGACTCATTTCAAAGACATGTTCCGACCATGCCATCCTCGAAAAGCTTAACGTGGTAGCCGACGTGTTGAGTAGAAGATCGATATCTGTAAGTCTGGAGTGATATTGTCAAAGACTCATTTCAATAATTTACAAATAATAGAGATGGAGATGAAAACTCTAGTTACCCACGTGATGATATACGAGTATAATCGACTTTAATCGATAAAGTTAAAGTCGCTCAAGCTACACACCGGAGTCGATGAATTTGAAGAAGGAGGTGCAAGAAGTTGTTATTTCAAAAGCGAGAGAATCGGTGAGGTGAGGAAAGCTCAAACCTTCGATTTATTAATCCATTAAAAATTCTCGATCGAATAGAACCGTGGCCTATAGACTCGCTTTTACCGCCAAGTATGACGCGTGTTCATAACGCTTTTCACGTATCGATGTTACGTAAATATGTGGACGACCCAACCACGCTATTAAGTTAGAACCGACGAGATAGCCAAGACTTAAATACGAGGAGGTACACAAGATCTTGGATAGAAAAGAACATGTCCTATGTATGAGAGGTTATACCACAAGTTAAAGTTTTGTGGAGAAACCATGCTATTGAGGAGATGACCGGGAGTTGAAAACGGAAATGAAAGCGAGGTATTCTCATCTTTTCAAACACCGGTATCGTGTCGCCAATTTCGAGGACGAAATTTCATAAGGAGGGAGGTCAGAAGACCCCAAATTATTAATAAATGAAATTTATTTTCCTCTATTTATTATTTTGAAATAGTAAGGGTTGATTTGATTAATGTGGATAGTTATGGGTAAAATACGCAAATATTTTGAATAAGCAAGTGGTTATAAAATATTCATTTATTGTCAGAATATTCGTTTGGTCGTGGAATATTCGTATCGTCGGGGAATATTCGTGATTTACGACACGCAGCTTTTTGGGGCCCCATAACGGAAAGCGATTGGATGAAGAAAACGACAAATATAAGTTGTTTATAAATAATCTAGCGTAGTTATTACTGTTAATTATACCGTTGGAATACCCGTTGGTTAAAACACACTAATACGCGTTGTTGAAACAAGAGAACACACCAGATTGCACCAATTATTGATTCTTACGTAAGAAGGCACTACTCAATAATTGTTACGATAAATTACCGCTCAATTATTTTATTTTATTGATTCAATAATTGTTGCGTTGATATTTTATATTATTGTTGTTTCAATAATTGTCATTACACAAGATTTTTTATTATCGAAGCAATAATTCATATTATCCTAATAATATTATTAGATAACATTATTGGCAATGTCTAGAAAGTTCGCTTCAAGGAGAGGTTTGATCACCTAATCATGCGCCGCCAGAAGAGAGAAATTCTTATTGAAAGCCCTCTTTCCCTGAACTACCGTCACAAGATTGCGATCTCTGATTCTGTAATATTATTTGTGAATAATTAATTATTGATTTATATGATGAGGAAAATATTGATTTTATGTGGATATAGATGTAGAAAATTTTTAATGTGACAATTGTTGAAAATTAATATTTTATCTTTTTCTGATAAAATAATTCATTTAAATAGATTATTTTAATAATATATTAACTGTGATATTTTTATAATGAATGTGGGATATACGAGTATATGAGGAGGAAGAGTATTTTTGTGGCATTAAATGTTTAACACATATTTTGTGTGTTGGTGGACACAATTATTGATCGAAATTTGATTATAGCCTGTAAAATCGCTCGTTTGTGGATTTCGGTCAATTTCTGTTTGGAATTTGGAAAAACTTTCTTCTGCAAAGTTGTAGAGAATTGAATTTCCTATAAAAAAAGCGAGATTCGAATTTTCTGATAAAAGAGCTATTTATTATGAATTATTGAAGTTCCGAAGCTCCGAAATAATTGATTTTTGTAAGTTTTAATTATTTATTTTATGAAAAACGTTTTTTTATTACTTTTTCTAGAAGGTTGGCATGTGGGAAATGTTAGGATCTGATTTCCAAAGAGGCGTAGGAAAATTTATTATTAATAATATATTATATTAAATTTTCGCTTGGTGTTCTAAGCAATTTCCTATAAATAGGTGCTTAGGTTAGAATTGAAAATCACACCGTAAATCAAGTTTTCTCTCTATATTATCGAGCGTATTCTTGTGAGTATTTTGAGTATACTTTGAGTATTGTTAGATGGTCAAAGTTCCTTCAAAGACTATACCCTAGATTCCAAATTAGAAGTATTAATCTTTCGAGGTAAGGGATGTTATTTTCTTCTCAAATGATATTATTTCTTCAATATCATTATCTTTGAAATATTGGTTGGAACTTTTTATCAAATTTGAAACTTTTTCATGCTCTGGGTTACTATTCATGAGTTACTATTCACGAGTTACTATTCATGAGTTACTTATTCATGAAGTTACTATTCATGAGTTACTATTCACGAGTTACTATTCACGAGTTACTATTCATTTCATGAAGTGTGAAGATTTTTTGTGGAATTTCTATCTTTTGGTGTCTGAGTTACTATTCACGATACTGACTATTCATTGATACGAATTATTCACACTATTTCATCTAAAAATGAAAAATTTTCTTTTCGTCCAAATATATCTATTCGGAGACTAGCTTTGATTGTATCCATGTTTTGATCATTCTTGAATTTTACACCACTATGATTATTTTTGAGGTATTTTTGACGTGGATAAAACAAAGTACGAATCCTTAATCCTTAATCCTTGTCATTTTGTTTCACCGGATTTGTTTCTTTAAAATATTTTTTCATCATCTTCGCCTTAAATGATGATATTATGGAATATCTTTGGCCCTAGTGCAAAGATGAATGATTTTGAAGAATATCTTTGGCGTAGTGAGTGCAAAGATGAACAGTGTTTAGATGAACAATACTAATTAATCGATGAATATCTTTGGCCATGTAGTGCAAAGATGAATATTTGATTCCGATGTATGTTGATTGATGTTACAGGATTAAAGATAGATTTATGAACTTTTAAATTCATACATAGAAGATAGTAGTTTGATTCTCTACTTAACTCTTCTAATGAATTATTATTTCACTGCGAATATTGGTTTAAAAACTTGTTGTCTATTGTATTCTATTAGTTTTTTTTTCCTGTTGAAGACTAATGATAATTTGTTGTATATTATCTTAGTCATAATATTCTTTATCGGGCTAGTTGAGCTCACCCTTTTCCTTGTTGTTCCATTTTTCTTCTCGTGAGGCGAGAATGTAATGAGTACTAGCTCGGGGTAATGGAATGAAGGTTCTAGAGAGAGTTGTTTAGTAGTCCTCACCATTTTGTAAAATAATGTATCAATAATTATGATGGGGATTTATTTGCGTGTGGATATTGTCTAGATGGAAATATCTCAGATTTAAACTCACAGCTTATATGTTGTAATAATAAAGTTGTAGTTATTTCGCACTACGTATTTGGCGACTCGTAATGGGTTGGATGGAATGGACCTATTTTGGGGCGCCACACAATTGGTATTAGAGCTTAGGATATGATCTCCGCGAGATCGGGAATAGAACTAGAGGGAGAAGCACGAAAAAATCCTTCGCTAGTGTGTCCTACCTACGCTTATTTGTTAGTTGGTCAAGATATAAGGATATTATGTGATATATTGATTTCCTTAATTAACCCTTGTTTTATGACAATGATTTGAGAATGTCGATCGAGAATATTAACAAAGGAGTAAATGAGACCGTGGATATGCCTGCATTTACCAACGAGGAGAACGTGCAACAGTCGTGGTAATGTACCTCCCGTGCAACAACACCAATCGAAAGCGTATGATGAACGAGGGATGTTTAGAAGCTTTTTAGCTCATGCAAAATCGCATTTAGGAGACTCGTGTTCAAAATATAGGAGGAAATGATAGCAATTCACGGTGGTCACAACCAAGCGCTTCAAAGAGTTGGAACCACCGAACTGGGGGAAGCGGGATCCGATTAAAAGGCGAGAGACGTGGTCAAACAAATTACCAAGATATTCGATGTCTTGGATTCACGGAGAAACAGTAAAGTTCCATTCGCTACTTTTATGTTCCGTGGCGAGGCAAACATCGGTGGGAATCAGAAGCGTACCCATCCAAATTTCACTCAAAGATGTCATGGGAGACATTTCAGAATGCAGTTCAATGACAAGTACTTCCCCGAAAGTATTCACTATATGAAGGAAGTGGAGTTTATTAGATCGAGCAGTAATAATACGACGGTGTCCCAAAGACGAGGCGAAGTTCATGAGTTATCCAGTTTTCACCTCATTTGGTGGAGAATGAGGAACGACGACGCGATGTTTCGAGAGGTTTGAAACCCCAGATACGCCAAGATCTCATTTCTCATAAATTTTCTCTATTCGGAGATGTTGTCAAATGGGCTCAATTGTTAGAGCGAGATAACGAGTACGCTCAACCGAGGGACCATAACCAGGATCATATCAAGATAGATAGCGATCATCGAATAACGATAACCAAATGGAGAAAGAAGAATACGATATTAAAGGCGGAACCACTCCGTGGTAATCGTGGCCATGAAAATAGAAGAAGCGAGCCTGGAGGAGATTTTAAAAGAGGAGATTCAACAACGACAATGTGAAGATGTCGCCAAAGAAGAATCGGTTCCAAGGAGGAGAAAGACCACCTACAGATGTTATGTTACAAATGCGGAAAGAGGGATATATCGTCATTCAAACCGCCCACAACAGCTTTAAGGTATGCTATAATTGTGGAAAAGAAGGACATATCGCCGAGATTGTATGGTATCAAAACCCGATCAAAATGAATGGTGACTCAAAAGGATGTCCTGTAAAAGTCAAAGACAACGATTCCTCGAAGAGCGCTTTGTCGACCCCGGTCAAAAATGCGAGAACCCGAACGGTTAGCACGGTTAGTTAATTATAAATTCTTGCGAAGTTTATACCTTACTAGATACCTGCTTCTACCCATTCTTTTATCTCTCTTCTTCATACCAACGCTTGAACTCGACTACGGAGAAATTAGACTTTGACCTATTTATGGAGACTCCGTTAGAGAAACTTTCATTACATCCGTTGTTTAGAAATCTTGCTTGATTCAGTTGGCACTATCACATTACCTCAAGTTAACCTTATTTCTATAGAGATATTTGCTTTTGATGTGATTTTAAGGTTAACTACTCATCACGTCGAAATTGATTACTTTCGTAAGGTTGTTAGTTTTCATATTCCTAAGCAACCTCGTTATTCAATTCAAGCAATCAAACCATTGTAGTCAAACATTTTCATATCAAGTCATGAAGTCATTCGCTTATTACGGATGTCAAGTTTTCTTAGTCCATGTTATGGATTTGAATAAAGACACGCCGATTTGAATAATATTCCCGTTGTTATTGATTTTTCCCGACGTATTTCTCAAGAATTTCTTGCTTACTCCCAAAGCCTCGATATTAAATTTTGTATCGACTTTGAACCCTAGACAAAAACTCATTTCTAAAATCTCATATCGAATGGCTCTTATTGAACTTCGTGAGTTAAAAATTCAACTATAGAATTTGGTACCGAGCCTTTATCCGATGACTTCCTTTGTGGAATGCACCAAGCCGATCTCCGTAGGGGACACCATATTCGTATGCGATAGTAAACCGATAGGTGTCATTGTAACGTCTTATCCAAGGTTGGGATATGAGTCACAGCTTGAGAACAACCTAAGCTCGGAATCGAAATACGTAGCTTTCAGGCTTAGTTGGTTATTATCCGAGATTCGTTGAAGGATATTCTCGAATCGCTATTCCATTAACGCAATTGACTCGTAGAGATACAAAATTCAATGGAGCAAGGAATGTGGGAAGAGCTTCAAGAACTCAAGAGACTCATTTCAAAGACATGTTCGACCATGCCATCCTCGAAAAGCGAACGTGGTAGCCGACGTGTTGAGTAGAAGATCGATATACAAGTACGAAAATGCGATATTGTCAAAGACTCATTTCAATAATTTACAAATAATAGAGATGGAGATGAAAACTCTAGTTACCCACGTGATGATATACGAGTATAATCGACTTTAATCGATAAAGTTAAAGTCGCTCAAGCTACACACCGGAGTCGATGAATTTGAAGAAGGAGGTGCAAGAAGTTGTTATTTCAAAAGCGAGAGAATCGGTGAGGTGAGGAAAGCTCAAACCTTCGATTTATTAATCCATTAAAAATTCTCGATCGAATAGGAACCGTGGCCTATAGACTCGCTTTTATCGCCAAGTACGACGCGTGTTCATAACGCTTTTCACGATCGATGTTACGTAAATATGTGGACGACCTCAACCACGCTATTAAGTTAGAACCATACGAGATAGCCAAGACTTAAATACGAGGAGGTACCGCCAAGATCTTGGATAGAAAGAACATGTCCTATGTATCGAGGTTATACCACAAGTTAAAGTTTTGTGGAGAAACCATGCTATTGAGGAGATGACCGGGAGTTGGAAACGGAAATGAAAGCGAGGTATTCTCATCTTTTCAAACACCTGTATCGTCGTCGCCAATTTCGAGGACGAAATTTCATAAGGAGGGAGGTCAGAAGACCCCAAATTATTAATAAATGAAATTTATTTTCCTCTATTTATTATTTTGAAATAGTAAGGGTTGATTTGATTAATGTGGATAGTTATGGGTAAAATACGCAAATATTTTGAATAAGCAAGTGGTTATAAAATATTCATTATTGTTTGGAATATTCGTTTGTCGTGGAATATTCGACCGCTCAGAATATTCGCATTTACGCCGCAGCCTTTTTGTGGGCCCCATAACTGAAAGCGATTGGATGAAGAAAACGACAAATATAAGTTGTTTATAAATAATTGCACAGAAGTTGTTACCAAGTATATCTCGTTGGAATACCCTTGTGGTTAAAACACACTAATACGCGTTGTTGAACAAGAAGACACCAGTATTGCACCCAATTATTGATTCTTACGTAAGAAGGCACTACTCAATAATTGTTACAAAGAATTATCGCTCAAGATTTTATTTTATTGATTCAATAATTGTCATATTGATATTTTATATTGTTGTTGTTTCAATAATTGTCATTACACAAGATTTTTTTTATTATCGAAGCAATAATTCATATTATCCTAATAATATTATTAGATAACATTATTGGCAATGTCTAGAAAGTTCTGCCTAAGGAGAGGTTTGGTCACCTAATCATACGCCAAGAAGAGAGAAATTTTATCGAAAGCCCCTCTTTCCTGAACTACCGGGTTGCACAAGATCGCGATTCTCAGAATATTATTTGTGAATAATTAATTATTGATTTATATGATGAGGAAAATATTGATTTTATGTGGATATAGATGGAGAAAATTTTAATGTGACAATTGTTGAAAATTAATATTTTATCTTTTTCCTCGATAAAATAATTCATTTAAATATATTATTTTAATAATATATTAACTATGTGATATTTTTATAATGAATGTGGGATATATGAGTATATGAGGAGGAAGAGTATTTTTGTGGCATTAAATGTTTAACACATATTTTGTGTGTTGGTGGACACAATTTTATCGATCGAAATTTGATTATAAACGAAAATCGCCTCGCTTGTGGATTTCTTGGCCAATTTCTGCTTGGAATTTGGAAAAACTTTCTTCCGCAAAGTTGTAGAGAATTGAATTTCCTATAAAAAAAAGCGAGATTCAATTTTCCGATAAAAGAGCTATTTATTATGAATTATTGAAGTTCAAGTTCAAATAATTGATTTTTGTAAGTTTTAATTATTTATTTTATGAAAAACGTTTTTTATTACTTTTTCTAGAAGGATGGCATGTGGGAAATGTTAGGATCTGATTTCCAAAGAGGCGAGGAAAAATTTATTATTAATAATATATTATATTAAATTTTCGCTTTGGTGTTCTAAGCAATTTCCTATAAATAGGGTGTGCTTAGTTAGAATTGAAAATCACACCGTAAATCAAGTTTTCTCTCTATATTATCGAGCGTATTCTTGTGAGTATTTTGAGTATACTTTGAGTATTGCTATACTAAGGCAAGTTCCCTTCATAGACTATATCCTGTTTCAAATAGAAGTATTAATCTTCGAGGTAAGGATGTTATTTTCTTCTCAAATGATATTATTTCTTCAATATCATTATGTCAAATATTGGTTGGAACTTTTTATCAAATTTGAAACTTTTTCATGTCAAGTTACTATTCATGAGTTACTATTCACGAGTTACTATTCATGAGTTACTATTCACGAAGTTACTATTCATGAAGTTACTATTCACGAAGTTACTATTCACGAGTACTATTCATGAAGCGCGTGAAAATGTTTTTTGTGAAATTTCTATCTTTTGTGTGTGAGTTACTATTCACGATACTCAAGATATTCACGATACTATAAGACT
Source organism: Panax quinquefolius (assembly GCA_020205615.1). Lineage (NCBI taxonomy): Eukaryota > Viridiplantae > Streptophyta > Magnoliopsida > Apiales > Araliaceae > Panax > Panax quinquefolius. The sequence goes on along the minus strand of CM035171.1, from coordinate 105,542,293 downwards.
ATTCACTTATCACGACACTATTCATTGAAAATGAAAAATTTTCTTTTCGTCCAAAATATCTATTCGGAGACTAGCTTTGATCAGTATCCATGTTTTGATCATTCTCAAATTTTACACCACTATGATTATTTTTGAGGTATTTTTGAACGTGGATAAAACAAAGTACTAATCCTTAATCCTTAATCCTTTTCATTTTTCACAAAAATATTTTTCATTCGCTTTTTTAAAAATATTTTTCATCATCTTCATCTTAAATGATGATATTATGGAATATCTTTGGCCGTGTAAAGTGAAAGATGAATGATTTTCGAAGAATATCTTTGGCCCGTAGTGCAAAGATGAACAGTGTTTAGATGAAACACGACTAATCGATGAATATCTTTGGCTCAGAGTGCAAAGATGAATATTTGATTCCGTATATATATCGATTGATGTTACAAGGATTAAAGATAGACGATGAACTTTTTTAATTCATATATGAAGATAGTAGTTTTGCATTCTCTACTTAACTCTTCTAATGAATTATTATTTCACCGCGAATATTGGTTTAAAAACTTGTTGTCTATCAGTATTCTATTAGTTTTTTTCCTCGTTGAAGACTAATGATAATTTGTTGTATATTATCTTAGTCATAATATTCTTTATCGGGCTAGTTGAGCTCACCCTTTTCCTTGTTGTTCCATTTTTCTTCTCGTGAGGCGGAATGTAGCTTAAGTACTAGTCTGGGTATGGAATGAAGGTTCTAGAGAGAGTTGTTTAGTAGTCCTCACCATTTTTGTAAAATAATGTATCAATAATTATGATGGGGATTTATTTGCGTGTGGATATTGTCTAGATGGAAATATCTCGTATTTAAACTCACGCTTTATATGTTGTAATAATAAAGTTGTAGTTATTTTTGTACCATGTATTTGGCGACTCGTAATGGGTTGGATGGAATGGACCTATTTTGGGGCGCACAATGGTATCGAGCTTAGGATATGATCTCCATGAGATCGGGAATAGAACTAGAGGGGAGAAACGAGTAAATCCTTCGCTAAGTGTCCTACCTAAGCTTATTTGTTAGTCGGTCAAGATATAAGGATATTATGTGATATATTGATTTCTTAATTAACCCTTGTTTTATGACAAAGATTTGAGAATGTCGATCGAGAATATTAACAAAGGAGTAAATGAGACCGTGGATATGCCTCAGATTTACCAACGAGGAGAACGTGCAACAGTCGGGCAATGTACCTCCCGTGAACAACACCAATCGAAAGCAGATGATGAACGAGGGATGTTTAGAAGCTTTTTGCGCTTCATGCAAAATCGCATTTAGGAGACTCGTGTTCAAAATACAGAGAGAAAATGATAGCAATTCACGGGTGGTCACAACCAAGCGCTTCAAAGAGTCGAACCACCGCACTCGGGGAAAGCCGGATCCGATTAAGGCGAGACGTGGGTCAAACAAATTACCAAGATATTCGATGTCTTGGATGCACGGAGAACAGTAAGTTCCATTCGCTACTTTTATGTTCCGTGGCAAGGCAAATTATCGGTGGGAATCAGCGTGAAGCGCACCCATCCAACCGCACTCAAAGATGTCATGGAGACATTTCAAAATAGTTCAATGACAAGTACTTCCCCGAAAGTATTCGCTATACGAAGGAAGTGGAGTTTATTAGATCGAGCAGTAATAACACGACGGTGTCCCAAAGACGAGGCGAAGTTCATGAGTTATCCAGTTTGCACCTCATTTGGTGGAGAATGAGGAACGATGACGCGATGTTTCGAGAGGTTTGAAACCCGCAGATACGCCAAGATCTCATTTCTCATAAATTTTCTCTATTCGATGTTGTCAATGTGGCTCAATTGTTAGAGCGAGATAACGAGTACGCTCAACCGAGGGACCATAACCAGATCATACCAAGATAGCGATCATCGTAATAACGATAACCAATGAGAAAAGAAGAATACGACAAAGGCTGTAACCACTCTGGTGGGTAATCGTGGCCATGAAAATAGAAGAAGCGAGCCTGGGAGGAGATTTTAAAAGAGGAGATTCAACAACGACAATGTGAAGATGTCAATACCAAAGAAGAATCGGTTCCAAGGAGGAGAAAGACCACCGGTCAGATGTTACAAATGCGGAAAGAGGGATATATCACCCCAAAACCGCCCACAACAGCTTTAAGGTATGCTATAATTGTGGAAAAGAAGGACATATCGCCGAGATCAGATGGTATCGAAACCCACCCAAAGAATGGTGACTCAAAAGGATGTCCCGTAAAAGTCAAAGACAACGATTCCTCGAAGAGCGCTTTGTCGTGACCGCCAAAAAATGCGAGGAACCCGAACGGTTAGCACGTTTAGTTAATTATAAATTCTTGCGAAGTTTATACCTTACTAGATACCGGCCTCTACCCATTCTTTTATCTCTCTTCTTGCATACAACGCTTGAACTCGACTACGAGAAATTAGACTTTGACCTATTTATGGAGACTCCGTTAGAGAAACTTTCATTACATCCGTTGTTTAGAAATCTTGCTTGATTCAGTCAGCACTATCACATTACCCGTTAACCTTATTTCTATAGAGATATTTGCTTTTGATGTGATTTTAAGGTTAACTACTCATCACGCCGAAATTGATTACTTTCGTAAGGTTGTTAGTTTTCATATTCCTAAGCAACTCGTTATTCAATTCAAGCAATCAAACCATTGTAGTCAAACATTTTCATATCAAGTCATGAAGTCATTCGCTTATTACGGATGTCAAGTTTTCTTAGTCCATGTTATGGATTTGAATAAAGACACGCCGATTTGAATAATATTCCCATTGTTATTGATTTTTCCCGACGATTTCAAGAATTTCTCGGCTTACTCCCAAAGCTCGATATTAAATTTTGTATCGACTTTGAACCCAGACAAAAACTCATTTCTAAAATCTCATATCGAATGGCTCCTATCAACTTCGTGAGTTAAAATTCAACTATAGAATTTGGTACCGAGCCTTTATCCGATGACTTCCTTTGTGGAATGCACCGCCGCATTCTCCGTAGGGGACACCATATTCGCGCGATAGTAAACCGATAGGTGTCATTGTAACGCATATCCAAGGTCGGATATGAGTCACAGCTGAGAACAACCTAAGCTCAGAATCGAAATACGAGCTTTCTAGGCTTAGTTGGTTATTATCCGAGATTCGTTAAAGGATATTCTCGAATCGCTATTCCATTAACGCAAATTGACTCAGTAGATACAAAATTCGAATGGAGCAAGGAATGTGGGAAGAGCTTCAAGAACTCAAGAGAGACTCATTTCAAAGACATGTTCACCATGCCATCCTCGAAAAGCGAACGTGGTAGCCGACGTGTTGAGTAGAAGATCGATACAAGTACGAAAACGATATTGTCAAAGACTCATTTCAATAATTTACAAATAATAGAGATGGAGATGAAAACTCTAGTTACCCACGTGATGATATACGAGTATAATCGACTTTAATCGATAAAGTTAAAGTCGCTCAAGCTACACACCGAGTCGATGAATTTGAAGAAGGAGGTGCAAGAAGTTGTTATTTCAAAAGCGAGAGAATCTCGCGAGGTGAGGAAAGCTCAAACCTTCGATTTATTAATCCATTAAAAATTCTCGATCGAATAGGAACCGTGGCCTATAGACTCGCTTTTACCGCCAAGTACGACGCGTGTTCATAACGCTTTTCACGATCGATGTTACGTAAATATGTGGACGACCGAACCACGCTATTAAGTTAGAACCGGACGAGATAGTCAAGACTTAAATACGAGGAGGTACCGCCAAGATCTTGGATAGAAAGAACATGTCCTATGTATCGAGGTTATACCACAAGTTAAAGTTTTGTGGAGAAACCATGCTATCGAGGAGATGACCGGGAGTTGGAAACGGAAATGAAAGCGAGGTATTCTCATCTTTTCAAACACCGTGTATCGTACGCCAATTTCGAGGACGAAATTTCATAAGGAGGGAGGTCAGAAGACCCCAAATTATTAATAAATGAAATTTATTTTCCTCTATTTATTATTTTGAAATAGTAAGGGTTGATTTGATTAATGTGGATAATTATGGGTAAAATACGCAAATATTTTGAATAAGCAAGTGGTTATAAAATATTCATTATTGTTGGAATATTCGTTTGGTCGTGGAATATTCAGATCGTTTGGGGAATATTCGCATTTACGACGCAGCCTTTTGTGGGCCCCATAACTGAAAAGCGATTGGATGAAGAAAACGACAAATATAAGTTGTTTATAAATAACTACAGAAGTTGTTACTGCAAGTATCATCGTTGGAATACCCTGGTTAAAACACACTAATACGCCATTGTTGAACAAAGAAGACACCAGATTGCACCAATTATTGATTCTTACGTAAGAAGGCACTACTCAATAATTGTTACAAAGAATTACTATCAAAGATTTTATTTTATTGATTCAATAATTGCATTTGATATTTTATATTGTCATTGTTGTTTCAATAATTGTCATTACACAAGATTTTTTTATTATCGGCTAATAATTCATATTATCCTAATAATATTATTAGATAACATTATTGGCAATGTCTAGAAAGTTCTGCTTCAAGGAGAGGTTTGGTCACCTAATCAAGGCCAAAGAAGAGAAATTCTTATCGAAAGCCCCTCTTTCCTGAAACACTGGTTGCCAAGATTGTGATTCTCAGAATATTATTTGTGAATAATTAATTATTGATTTATATGATGAGGAAAATATTGATTTTATGTGGATATAGATGTAGAAAATTTTTAATGTGACAATTGTTGAAAATTAATATTTTATCTTTTTCTCGATAAAATAATTCATTTAAATATATTATTTTAATAATATATTAACTATGTGATATTTTTATAATGAATGTGGGATATACGAGTATATGAGGAGGAAGAGTATTTTTGTGGCATTAAATGTTTAACACATATTTTGTGTGTCAGGGACCACAATTATTGATCGAAATTTGATTATAAACAGAAAATCGCTCGCTTGTGGATTTCTATCCAATTTCTCGCTTTGGAATTTGGAAAACTTTCTTCTCGCAAAGTTGTAGAGAATTGAATTTCCTATAAAAAAAGCGAGATTCAATTTTCCGATAAAAGAGCTATTTATTATGAATTATTGAAGTTCAAGTTCAAATAATTGATTTTTGTAAGTTTTAATTATTTATTTTATGAAAAACGTTTTTTATTACTTTTTCTAGAAGGTTGGCATGTGGGAAATGTTAGGATCTGATTTCCAAGAGGCGAGGAAAATTTATTATTAATAATATATTATATTAAATTTTCTCTTTGTTCTAAGCAATTTCCTATAAATAGGTGCTTTAGGTTAGAATTGAAAATCACACCGTAAACTCAAGTTTTCTCTCTATATTATCGAGCGTATTCTTGTGAGTATTTTGAGTATACTTTGAGTATTGTTATACGGTGCAAGTAAGTTCCTTCATAGACTATATCCTGTTTCAACTAAAGTATTAATCTTTCGAGGTAAGGGATGTTATTTTCTTCTCAAATGATATTATTTCTTCAATATCATTATGTCGAAATATTGGTTGGAACTTTTTATCAAATTTGAAACTTTTTCATGCTTCCTGGGTTACTATTCATGAGTTACTATTCACGAGTTACTATTCATGAGTTACTATTCACGAAGTTACTATTCATGAGTTACTATTCACGAAGTTACTATTCACGAGTACTATTCATGAAGCGTGAAGATGTTTTTTGTGAAATTTCTATCTTTTGGTGTCTGAGTTACTATTCACGATACTGCACACTATTCACTTCATTACTAATACACTATTCATCAAAAATGAAAAATTTTCTTTTTCGTCCAAAATATCTATTCGGAGACTAGCTTTGATTGTATCCATGTTTTGATCATTCTTGAATTTTACACCACTATGATTATTTTGAGGTATTTTTGACGTGGATAAAACAAATACACTAATCCTTAATCCTTAATCCTTGTTCTTTTGTTTCACCGGATTCGCTTTCTTTAAAATATTTTTCATCATCTTCACCTTAAAATGATGATATTATGGAATATCTTTGGCCCAGAGTGCAAAGATGAATGATTTTTTTCAGAATATCTTTGGCCAGTAGTAAAGATGAACAGTGTTTAGATGAACATGACTAATCGATGAATATCTTTGGCCAGAGTGCAAAGATGAATATTTGATTCCACGACTATGATATGTTATCTTGATTGATGTTACAATATTTGATTAAAGATTGATGTTACAGGATAAAATATCGAACTTTTAAATTCATATATATGAAGATAGTAGTTGCATTCTCTACTTAACTCTTCTAATGAATTATTATTTCAATGCGAATATTGGTTTTAAAACTTGTTGTCTATTGTATTCTATTAGTTTTTTTCCTCGTTGAAGACTAATGATAATTTGTTGTATATTATCTTAGTCATAATATTCTTTATCGGGCTAGTTGAGCTCACCCTTTTCCTTGTTGTTCCATTTTTCTTCTCGTGAGGCGAGAATGTAGCGTAGTACTAGTCTGGGTATGGAATGAAGGTTCTAGAGAGAGTTTTTAGTAGTCCTCACCATTTTTGTAAAATAATGTATCAATAATTATGATGGGGATTTATTTTTAAGGTGGATATTGTCTAGATGGCAATATCTCGTATTTAAACTCACAGCTTATATGTTGTAATAATAAAGTTGTAGTTATTTCGCATCATGTATTTGGCGACACTCGTAATGGGTTGGATGGAATGGACCTATTTTGGGGCGCGCCACGCTTGGTATTAGAGTTTAGGGATATGATCTCCGGCGAGATCGGGAATAGAACTAGGAGGGGAGAAACGAGTAAATCCTTCGCTAGTGTGTCCTACCTACGCTTATTTGTTAGTTGGTCAAGATATATAGGATATTATGTGATATATTGATTTCCTTAATTAACCCTTGTTTTATGACAAGATTTGAGAATGTCGACCGAGAATATTAACAAAGGAGTAAATGAGACCGTGGATATGCCTCAGATTTACCAACGAGGGAGAACGTGCAACAGTCGGGGCAATGTACCTCCCGTGAACAACACCACCGAAAGCGTATGATGAACGAGGGATGTTTAGAAGCTTTTTGCAGCTTCATGCAAAATCGCATTTAGGAGACTCGTGTTCAAAATACAGGAGGAAATGATAGCAATTCACGGTGGTCACAAATGCAAGCAGCTCAAAGAGTCGAACCACCGCACTTCGGGAAAGCCGGATCCGATTAAGGCGAGACGTGGGTCAAACAAATTACCAAGATATTCGATGTCTTGATGCACACGGAGGAACGAAAGTTCCATTCGCTACTTTTATGTTCCGTGGCGAGGCAAATTATCGGTGGGAATCAGAAGCGCACCCATCCAAATTTCACTCAAAGATGTCATGGGAGACATTTCAGAATAAATTCAATGACAAGTACTTCCCGAAAGTATTCGCTATATGAAGGAAGTGGAGTTTATTAGACCGAGCAGTAATAACACGACGGTGTCCCAAAGACGAGGCGAAGTTCATGAGTTATCCAGTTTGCAGACCTCATTTGGTGGAGAATGAGGAACGATGACGCGGATGTTTCGAGAGGTTTGAAACCCAAGATACGCCAAGATCTCATTTCTCATAAATTTTCTCTCTATTCGGGATGTTGTCAAATGTGGCTCAAATGTTAGAGCGAGATAACGAGTACGCTCAACCGAGGGACCATAACCAGATCATACCGAAGATAGCGAATCATCGTAATAACGATAACCAAATGGAGAAAGAAGAATACTGACAAAGGCGGTAACCACTCGTGGTAATCGTGGCCATGAAAATAGAAGAAGCGAGTCGGGAGGAGATTTTAAAAGAGGAGATTCAACAACGACAATGTGAAGATGTCAACCAAAGAAAGAATCGGTTCCAAGGGAGGAGAAAGACCACCGGTCAGATGTTACAAATGCGGAAAGAGGGACATATCACCAAACCGCCCACAACAGCTTTAAGGTATGCTATAATTGTGGAAAAGAAGGACATATCGCCGAGATCAGATGGTATCGAAACCCAAATCCAATGAGAATGGTGACTCAAAAGGATGTCCTGTAAAAGTCAAAGACAACGATTCTCGAAAGAGCGCTTATCGTGACCGGTCAAAATGCGAGGAACCCGAACGGTTAGCACGGTTAGTTAATTATAAATTCTCACGAAGTTTATACCTTACTAGATACCTTGCTTCTACCCATTCTTTTATCTCTCTTCATTGCGCTACCAACGCTTGAACTCGACTACGGAGAAATTAGACTTTGACCTATTTATGGAGACTCCGTTAGAGAAACTTTCATTACATCCGTTGTTTAGAAATCTTGCTTGATTCAGTCAGCACTATCACATTACCGTTAACCTTATTTCTATAGAGATATTTGCTTTTGATGTGATTTTAAGGTTAACTACTCATCATGCCGAAATTGATTACTTTCGTAAGGTTGTTAGTTTTCATATTCCTAAGCAACCCGTTATTCAATTCAAGCAATCAAACCATTGTAGTCAAACATTTTCATATCAAGTCATGAAGTCATTCGCTTATTACGGATGTCAAGTTTTCTTAGTCCATGTTATGGATTTGAATAAAGACACGCCGATTTGAATAATATTCCCGTTGTTATTGATTTTCCCGACGATTTCAAAGAATTTCTTGGCTTACTCCCAAAGCCCGATATTAAATTTTGTATCGACTTTGAACCCTAGACAAAACTCATTTCTAAAATCTCATATCGAATGGCTCCTATTGAACTTCGTGAGTTAAAATTCAACTATAGAATTTGGTACCGAGCCTTTATCCGATGACTTCCTTTGTGGAATGCACCGGCCGCATCTCGTAGGGGACACCATATTCGTATGATAGTAAACCGATAGGTGTCATTGTAACGTGCTATCCAAGGTTGATATGAGTCACAATGAGAACAACCTAAGTCAGAATCGAAATACGTAGCTTTCAGGCTTAGTTGGTTATTATCGAGATTCGTTGAAGGATATTCTCGAATCGCTATTCCATTAACGCAATTGACTCGTAGAGATACAAAATTCAATGGAGCAAGGAATGTGGGAAGAGCTTCAAGAACTCAAGAAGAGACTCATTTCAAAGACATGTTCGACCATGCCATCCTCGAAAAGCGAAACGTGGTAGCCGACGTGTTGAGTAGAAGATCGTATACAAGTACGAAAGTACGATATTGTCAAAGACTCATTTCAATAATTTACAAATAATAGAGATGGAGATGAAAACTCTAGTTACCCACGTGATGATATATACGAGTATAATCGACTTTAATCGATAAAGTTAAAGTCGCTCAAGCTACACACCGGAGTCGATGAATTTGAAGAAGGAGGTGCAAGAAGTCATTATTTCAAAAGCGAGAGAATCGGTGAGGTGAGGAAAGCTCAAACCTTCGATTTATTAATCCATTAAAAATTCTCGATCGAATAGGAACCGCGGGCTATAGACTCGCTTTACCGCCAAGTACGACGCGTGTTCATAACGCTTTTCACGATCGATGTTACGTAAATATGTGGACGACCAAAACCACGCCATTAAGTTAGAACCGGACGAGATAGCCAAGACTTAAATACGAGGAGGTACCACAAGATCTTGGATAGAAAGAACATGTCCTATGTACCGAGGTTATACCACAAGTTAAAGTTTTGTGGAGAAACCATGCTATTGAGGAGATGACCTGGGAGTTGGAAACGGAAATGAAAGCGAGGTATTCTCATCTTTTCGAAACACCGGGTACGTACGTCAATTTCGAGGACGAAATTTCATAAGGAGGGAGGTCAGAAGACCCCAAATTATTAATAAATGAAATTTATTTTCCTCTATTTATTATTTTGAAATAGTAAGGGTTGATTTGATTAATGTGGATAATTATGGGTAAAATACGCAAATATTTTGAATAAGCAAGTGGTTATAAAATATTCATTATTGCTTGGGAATATTCGTTTGGTCGTGGAATATTCAGATCGCTTGGGAATATTCGCATTTACGACACGCAGCCTTTTGTGGGCCCCATAACTAAAAGCGATTGATGAAGAAAACGACAAATATAAGTTGTTTATAAATAACTACAGTAGTTGTTACCAAGTAATATCGTTGAATACCCGTGGGTTAAAACACACTAATACGCCATTGTTGAACAAGAAGACACCACCAGATTGCACCAATTATTGATTCTTACGTAAGAAGGCACTACTCAATAATTGTTACAAAGAATTACCGCTCAAAGATTTTATTTTATTGATTCAATAATTGTTGCGTTGATATTTTATATTATTGTTGTTTCAATAATTGTCATTACACAAGATTTTTTTTATTATCGAAGCAATAATTCATATTATCCTAATAATATTATTAGATAACATTATTGGCAATGTCTAGAAAGTTCTGCCTAAGGAGAGGTTTGGTTCACCTAATCATACGCCAAAGAAGAGAGAAATTCTTATCGAAAGCCCCTCTTTCCCGGAAACTACCGTCACAAAATCGCGTGATTCTCAGAATATTATTTGTGAATAATTAATTATTGATTTATATGATGAGGAAAATATTGATTTTATGTGGATATAGATGTAGAAAATTTTAATGTGACAATTGTTGAAAATTAATATTTTATCTTTTTCTCGATAAAATAATTCATTTAAATATATTATTTTAATAATATATTAATATGATATTTTTATAATGAATGTGGGATATACGAGTATATGAGGAGGAAGAGTATTTTGTGGCATTAAATGTTTAACACATATTTTGTGTGTCAGGACACAATTATTGATCGAAATTTGATTATACTTGTAAAATCGCTTTCGTTTGGATTTCGGCCAATTTCTCGCTTGGAATTTGGAAAAACTTTCTTCGCAAAGTTGTAGAGAATTGAATTTCCTATAAAAAAAAAAGAGATTCAATTTTTCGATAAAAGAGCTATTTATTATGAATTATTGAAGTTCAAGTTCAAATAATTGATTTTTGTAAGTTTTAATTATTTATTTTATGAAAACGTTTTTTATTACTTTTTCTAGAAGGTTGGCATGTGGAAATGTTAGGATCTGATTTCAAAGAGGCGAGGAAAATTTATTATTAATAATATATTATATTAAATTTTCTCTTTGTTGTTCTAAGCAATTTCCTATAAATAGGTGCTTAGGTTAGAATTGAAAATCACACCGTAAACTCAAGTTTTCTCTCTCTATATTATCGAGCGTATTCTTGTGAGTATTTTGAGTATACTTTGAGTATTGTTATACTATAAAGTTCCTTCAAAGACTATATCCTGTTTTCAACTAGAAGTATTAATCTTTCGAGGTAAGGATGTTATTTTCTTCTCAAATGATATTATTTCTTCAATATCATTATGTTTGAAATATTGGTTGAAACTTTTATCAAATTTGAAACTTTTTCATGCTCTCTGGTTACTTATTCATGAGTTACTATTCACGAGTTACTATTCATGAGTTACTATTCACGAAGTTACTATTCATGAGTTACTATTCACGAGTTACTATTCATTAGTACTATTCATGAAGCGTGAAGATGTTTTTTGTGGAATTTCTATCTTTTCACGTGTCAGAGTTACTATTCACGATACTAAGACTATTCACTTATCACGACACTATTCATCTAAAAATGAAAATTTTTCTTTTCGTCCAAAATATCTATTCCGGAGACTAGCTTTGATTGTATCCATGTTTTGATCATTCTCTCAATTTTACACCACTATGATTATTTTTGAGGTATTTTTGACGTGGATAAAACAAAGTACTAAATCCTTAATCCTTAATCCTTGTCATTTTTTGTTTCACCGGATTCGCTTTTAAAATATTTTCATCATCTTCATCTTAAATGATGATATTATGGAATATCTTTGGCCCAGTGCAAAGATGAATGATTTTTCAAGAATATCTTTGGCCCGTAGTGCAAAGATGAACAGTGTTTAGATGAAACATGACCAATCGATGAATATCTTTGGCTCAGTAAAAAGTAGTGCAAAGATGAATATTTGATTCCGTATGTATGTTGATTGATGTTACAGGATTAAAGATAAAATATCGACGAACTTTTTAAATTCATACATAGAAGATAGTAGTTGCATTCTCTACTTAACTCTTCTAATGAATTATTATTTCACATGCGAATATTGGTTTAAAAACTTGTTGTCTCAGATTGTATTCTATTAGTTTTTTTTCCTCGTGAAGACTAATGATAATTTGTTGTATATTATCTTAGTCATAATATTCTTTATCGGGCTAGTTGAGCTCACCCTTTTCCTTGTTGTTCCATTTTTCTTCTCGTGAGGCGAGAATGTAGCGAGTACTAGCTAGTGGGGGTATGGAATGAAGGTTCTAGAGAGAGAGTTGTTTAGTAGTCCTCACCATTTTTGTAAAATAATGTATCAATAATTATGATGGGGATTTATTTATGTGTGGATATTGTTTAGATGGCAATATCTCAGATTTAAACTCACGCAGCTTATATGTTGTAATAATAAAGTTGTAGTTATTTTTGTACCATGTATTTGGCGACTCGAGAATGGGTTGGATGGAATGGACCTATTTTGGGGGCGCCACGGTTGGTATTAGAGCTTAGGGATATGATCTCCGGCGAGATCGGGAATAGAACTAGAGGGGAGAGACGAGTAAATCCTTCGCTAAAGGTGTCCTACCTAAGCTTATTTGTTAGTTGGTCAAGATATATAGGATATTATGTGATATATTGATTTCCTTAATTAACCCTTGTTTTATGACAATATTTGAGAATGTCGAATCGAGAATATTAACAAGGAGTAAATGAGACCGTGGATATGCCTGCAGATTTTACCAACGAGGAGAACGTGCAACAGTCGGCAATGTACCTCCCGTGAACAACACCAATCGAAAGCGATGATGAACGAGGGATGTTTAGAAGCTTTTGCGCTTCATGCAAAATCGCATTTAGGGAGACTCGTGTTCAAAATACGAGAGAAATGATAGCAATTCACGGTGGTCACAAATGCAAGCAGCTTCAAAGAGTTGGAACCACTGAATTCGGGAAAAGCCGATCCGATTAAAGTGAGACGTGGGTCAAACAAATTACCAAGATATTCGATGTCTTGGGATGCACGAGGAACGTAAAGTTCCATTCGCTACTTTTATGTTCCGTGGCGAGGCAAATTATCGGTGGGAATCAGTGAAGCGTCCCATCCAAACGCACTCAAAGATGTCATGGGAGACATTTCAGAAATAGCTTCAATGACAAGTACTTCCCCGAAAGTATTCGCTATATGAAGGAAGTGGAGTTTATTAGACCGAGCAGTAATAACACGACGGTGTCCCAAAGACGAGGCGAAGTTCATGCGAGTTATCCGTGTTTGCACCTCATTTGGTGGAGAATGAGGAACGACGACGCGGATGTTTCGAGAGGTTTGAAACCCAATATACGCCAAGATCTCATTTCTCATAAATTTTCTCTCTATTCAGATGTTGTCAATGTGGCTCAGCTTGTTGTTAGAGCGAGATAACGAGTACGCTCAACCGAGGGACCATAACCAGATCATACCAAGATAGCGCCATCGTAATAACGATAACCAAATGGAGAAAGAAGAATACTGACAAAGGCGGTAACCACTCGGTGGTAATCGTGGCCATGAAAATAGAAGAAGCGAGCCTGGAGGAGATTTTAAAAGAGGAGATTCAACAACGACAATGTGAAGATGTCGCCACCAAAGAAGAATCGGTTCCAAGGAGAGAAAGACCACCTATCGATGTTACAAATGCGGAAAGAGGGACATATCACCTCAAACCGCCCACAACAGTTTAAGGTATGCTATAATTGTGGAAAAGAAGGACATATCGCCGAGATCAGTATGGTATCGAAACCCAAATCCAAATGAAATGGTGACTCAAAAGGATGTCCTAAAAGTCAAAGACAACGATTCCTCGAAGAGCGTTTGTCGTGATTCCATTAAAATGCGAGGAACCCGAACGGTTAGCACGGGTTAGTTAATTATAAATTCTTGCGCAAGTTTATACCTTACTAGATACCTGGTTTCTACCCATTCTTTTATCTCTCTCTTTATAGCCAACGCTTGAACTCGACTACGAGAAATTAGACTTTGACCTATTTATGGAGACTCAGTTAGAGAAACTTTCATTACATCCGTTGTTTAGAAATCTTGCTTGATTCAGTTGGCACTATCACATTACTCGTTAACCTTATTTCTATAGAGATATTTGCTTTTGATGTGATTTTAAGGTTAACTACTCATCACGTCGAAATTGATTACTTTCGTAAGGTTGTTAGTTTTCATATTCCTAAGCAACCTCGTTATTCAATTCAAGCAATCAAACCATTGTAGTCAAACATTTTCATATCAAGTCATGAAGTCATTCGCTTATTACGGATGTCAAGTTTTCTTAGTCCATGTTATGGATTTGAATAAAGACACGCCGATTTGAATAATATTCCTCGTTGTTATTGATTTTCCCCGACGTATTTCAAAGAATTTCTCGGCTTACTCCCAAAGCTCGATATTAAATTTTGTATCGACTTTGAACCCTAAGACAAAACTCATTTCTAAAATCTCATATCGAATGGCTCCTATTGAACTTCGTGAGTTAAAATTCAACTATAGAATTTGGTACCGAGCCTTTATCCGATGACTTCCTTTGTGGAATGCACCGCCGCATTCTCCGTAGGGGACACCATATTCGTGCGATAGTAAACCGATAGGTGTCATTGTAACGTGCTATATCAAGGTTGGGATATGAGTCACGATTGAGAACAACCTAAGCTCAGAATCGAAATACGTAGCTTTCTAGCTTAGTTGGTTATTATCTGAGATTCGTTAAAGGATATTCTCGAATCGCTATTCCATTAACGCAAATGACTCGTAGAGATACAAAATCGAATGGAGCAAGGAATGTGGGAAGAGCTTCAAGAACTCAAGAGAGACTCATTTCAAAGACATGTTCACCATGCCATCCTCGAAAAGTTTAACGTGGTAGCGGACGTGTTGAGTAGAAGATCGATACAAGTACGAAAATGATATTGTCAAAGACTCATTTCGAATAATTTACAAATAATAGAGATGGAGATGAAAACTCTAGTTACCCACGTGATGATATACGAGTATAATCGACTTTAATCGATAAAGTTAAAGCTGTTCAAGCTACACACCGGAGCTGATGAATTTGAAGAAGGAGGTGCAAGAAGTTGTTATTTCAAAAGCGAGAGAATCGGTGAGGTGAGGAAAGCTCAAACCTTCGATTTATTAATCCATTAAAAATTCTCGATCGAATAGGAACTGTGGCCTATAGACTCGTTTTACCGCCAAGTATGACGCGTGTTCATAACGTTTTTCACGTATCGATGTTACGTAAATATGTGGACGACCCGAACCACGTCATTAAGTTAGAACCGGACGAGATAGCCGAAGACTTAAATACGAGGAGGTACCTGTCAAGATCTTGGATAGGAAAGAACATGTCCTATGTACCGAGGTTATACCACAAGTTAAAGTTTTGTGGAGAAACCATGCTATTGAGGAGATGACCTGGGAGTTGGAAACGGAAATGAAAGCGAGGTATTCTCATCTTTTCGAAACACCGGGTACGTACGTCAATTTCGAGGACGAAATTTCATAAGGAGGGGAGGTTGTAAGACCCCAAATTATTAATAAATGAAATTTATTTTCCTCTATTTATTATTTTGAAATAGTAAGGGTTGATTTGATTAATGTGGATAATTATGGGTAAAATACGCAAATATTTTGAATAAGCAAGTGGTTATAAAATATTCGTATTGTTGGGGAATATTCGTTTGGTCGTTGAATATTCGTCTCGTCGGGAATATTCGCATTTACGACGCAGCTTTTGTGGGCCCCATAACGAAAGCGATTGGATGAAGAAAACGACAAATATAAGTTGTTTATAAATAATCTACAGAAGTTGTTACCAAGTATCATCGTTGGAATACCCTATGGTTAAAACACACTAATACGCGTTGTTGAACAAGAAGACACCAGATTGCACCAATTATTGATTCTTACGTAAGAAGGCACTACTCAATAATTGTTACAAAGAATTATCGCTCAAAGATTTTATTTTATTGATTCAATAATTGTTGCGTTGATATTTTATATTCATGTTGTTTCAATAATTGTCATTACACAAGATTTTTTTATTATCGAAGCAATAATTCATATTATCCTAAATAATATTATTAGATAACATTATTGGCAATGTCTAGAAAGTTCTCGCTTCAAGGAGAGGTTTGGTCACCTAATCAAGCCAAGAAGGAGAAATTCTTATCGAAAGCCCCTCTTTCCTCGAACTACCGGTCACAATTATCTTTGTGATTCTCAGTAATATTATTTGTGAATAATTAATTATTGATTTATATGATGAGGAAAATATTGATTTTATGTGGATATAGATGTAGAAAATTTTTAATGTGACAATTGTTGAAAATTAATATTTTATCTTTTTCTCGATAAAATAATTCATTTAAATATATTATTTTAATAATATATTAACTAATGATGATATTTTTATAATGAATGTGGGATATATGAGTATATGAGGAGGAAGAGTATTTTGTGGCATTAAATGTTTAACACATATTTTGTGTGTTGGTGGACACAATTATTGATCGAAATTTGATTATAAACAGTAAAATCGCTTCGTTTGTGGATTTCTGGTCAATTTCGCTTGGAATTTGGAAAAACTTTCTTCTCGCAAAGTTGTAGAGAATTGAATTTCCTATAAAAAAAAAGCGAGATTCAAATTTTCCGATAAAAGAGCTATTTATTATGAATTATTGAAGTTCAAGTTCAAATAATTGATTTTTGTAAGTTTTAATTATTTATTTTATGAAAACGTTTTTTATTACTTTTTCTAGAAGGTTGGCATGTGGGAAATGTTAGGATCTGATTTCCAAAGAGGCGAGGAAAATTTATTATTAATAATATATTATATTAAATTTTCTCGCTTTGTTCTCTAAGCAATTTCCTATAAATAGGTGCTTAGGTTAGAATTGAAAATCACACCGTAAACTCAAGTTTTCTCTCTATATTATCGAGCGTATTCTTGTGAGTATTTTGAGTATACTTTGAGTATTGTTAGACGGTGCAAGTTCCTTCAAAGACTATATATCCAGTATTCCACTAGAAGTATTAATCTTTCGAGGTAAGGGATGTTATTTTCTTCTCAAAATGATATTATTTCTTCAATATCATTATCTTTGAAATATTGGTTGGAACTTTTATCAAATTTGAAACTTTTTCATGCTCTGGGTTACTATTCATGAGTTACTATTCACGAAGTTACTATTCATGAGTTACTATTCACGAGTTACTATTCATGAGTTACTATTCACGAGTTCTTATTCACGAGTCATTCATGAAGCGTGAAGATGTTTTTTTTGTGGAATTTCTATCTTTTGCTCTGAGTTACTATTCACGATACGGCAGACTATTCACGAATACGACACTATTCATTTGAAAAATGAAAAAAATTTTATTTTCGTCCAAAATATCTATTCTGATACTAGCTTTGATTGTATCCATGTTTTGATCATTCTTGAATTTTACACCACTATGATTATTTTTGAGGTATTTTTGACGTGGATAAAACAAAAGTACGAATCCTTAATCCTTAATCCTTGTCATTTTGTTTCACCGATTCGATTCGCTTTAAAAAATATTTTTCATCATCTTCACCTTAAAAATGATGATATTATGGAATATCTTTGGCCGTAGTGATGAAGATGAATGATTTTTGAAGAATATCTTTGGCCGTAGTAGTGCAAAGATGAACAGTGTTTAGATGAACATGACTAATCGATGAATATCTTTGGCTCAGAAAGTGCAAAGATGAATATTTGATTCCGGATGTATGTTGATTGATGTTACAGGATAAAAGATAGATGATGAACTTTTAAATTCATACATAGAAGATAGTAGTTGCATTCTCTACTTAACTCTTCTAATGAATTATTATTTCACACGAATATTGGTTTAAAAACTTGTTGTCTATTGTATTCTATTAGTTTTTTTCCCTCGTTGAAGACTAATGATAATTTGTTGTATATTATCTTAGTCATAATATTCTTTATCGGGCTAGTTGAGCTCACCCTTTTCCTTGTTGTTCCATTTTTCTTCTCGGGAGGCGAGAATGTAGCGAGTACTAGTCTTGGGTATGGAATGAAGGTTCTAGAGAGAGTTGTTTAGTAGTCCTCACCATTTTTGTAAAATAATGTATCAATAATTATGATGGGGATTTATTTGCGTGTGGATATTGTCTAGATGGCAATATCTCGTATTTAAACTCACGCTTTATATGTTGTAATAATAAAGTTGTAGTTATTTCGTACCATGTATTTGGCGACTCGTAATGGGTTGGATGGAATGGACCTATTTTGGGGGTCACAAACTGGTATTAGAGCTTAGGATATGATCTCCAAGGAGATCGGGAATAGAACTAGGAGGAGAAACGAGTAAATCCTTCGCTAGTGTGTCCTACCTAAGCTTATTTGTTAGTTGGTCAAGATATAAGGATATTATGTGATATATTGATTTCCTTAATTAACCCTTGTTTTATGACAAAGATTTGAGAATGTCGAATGAGAATATTAACAAAGGAGTAAATGAGACCGTGGATATGCTCAGATTTACCAACGAGGAGAACGTGCAACAGTCGGGCAATGTACCTCCCCAACAACAACACCACCGAAAGCGAGATGATGAACGAGGGATGTTTAGAAGCTTTTTGCGATTCATGCAAAATCGATTTAGGAGACTCGTGTTCAAAATACGGAGAGGAAATGATAGCAATTCACGGGTGGTCACAAACAAGCAGCTCAAAGAGTTGGAACCACCGTGCAGGGAAAGCCGATCCGATTAAGGCGAGACGTGGGTCAAACAAATTACCAAGATATTCGATGTCTTGATGCACGGAGAAACAGAAAGTTCCATTCGCTACTTTTATGTTCCGTGGCGAGGCAAATTCATCGGTGGGAATCATGAAGCGTACCCATCCAAATTGCACTCAAAGATGTCATGGGAGACATTTCAGAAATGCAGTTCAATGACAAGTACTTCCCCGAAAGTATTCGCTATATGAAGGAAGTGGAGTTTATTAGACCGGAGCGTAATAACATGACGGTGTCCCAAAGACGAGGCGGAAGTTCGCGGAGTTATCCAGTGTTCAGCACCTCATTTGGTGGAGAATGAGGAACGTCGACGACGCGGATGTTTCGAGAGGTTTGAAACCCAAGATACGCCAAGATCTCATTTCTCATAAATTTTCTCTCTATTCGGATGTTGTCAATGGGCTCAATTGTTAGAGCGAGATAACGAGTACTTTCAACCGAGGGACCATAACCAGATCATACCAAGATAGCGATCATCGAATAACGATAACCAAATGAGAAAGAAGAATACAGACAAAGGCGGTAACCACTCTGGTGGTAATCGTGGCCATGAAAATAGAAGAAGCGAGTCGGAGGAGATTTTAAAAGAGGAGATTCAACAACGACAATGTGAAGATGTCGCCAGCCAAAGAGTAAATCGGTTCCAAGGAGGAGAAAGACCACCGGGTCAGATGTTACAAATGCGGAAAGAGGGACATATCACCCAAACCGCCCCTGACAGTTTAAGGTATGCTATAATTGTGGAAAAGAAGGACATATCGCCGAGATTGTATGGTATTGAAACCCACCCAAATGAGAATGGTGACTCAAAAGGATGTCCCGTAAAAGTCAAAGACAACGATTCTCGGAAGAGCGTTTGTCGTGACCAATTAAAATGCGAGAACCCGAACGGTTAGTTACGGGTTAGTTAATTATAAATTCTTGCGAAGTTTATACCTTACTAGATACCTGGTTCTACCCATTCTTTTATCTCTCTCTTTTACTTCAACGCTTGAACTTGACTACGGAGAAATTAGACTTTGACCTATTTATGGAGACTCAGTTAGAGAAACTTTCATTACATCCGTTGTTTAGAAATCTTGCTTGATTCAGTTGGCACTATCACATTACTCATTAACCTTATTTCTATAGAGATATTTGCTTTTGATGTGATTTTAAGGTTAACTACTCATCATGTCGAAATTGATTACTTTCATCGTAAGGTTGTTAGTTTTCATATTCCTAAGCAACTTTTATTATTCAATTCAAGCAATCAAACCATTGTAGTCAAACATTTTCATATCAAGTCATGAAGTCATTCGTTTATTACGGATGTCAAGTTTTCTTAGTCCATGTTATGGATTTGAATAAAGACACGCCGATTTGAATAATATTCCTGTTGTTATTGATTTTTCCCGACGTATTTCTGAAGAATTTCTTGGCTTACTCCCAAAGCTCGATATTAAATTTTGTATCGACTTTGAACCCGTGACAAAAACTCATTTCTAAAATCTCATATCGAATGGCTCCTATTGAACTTCGTGAGTTAAAAATTCAACTATAAATTTGGTACCGAGCCTTTATCCGATGACTTCCTTTGTGGAATGCAATCAAGCCGAGACTCTCCGTAGGGGACACCATATTCGCGCGATAGTAAACCGATAGGTGTCATTGTAACGTCTTATCCAAGGTTGGGATATGAGTCACGCTTGAGAACAACCTAAGCTCGGTGAATCGAAATACGTAGCTTTCAGGCTTAGTTGGTTATTATCCGAGATTCGTTGAAGGATATTCTCGAATCGCTATTCCATTAACGCAAATTGACTCAGAGAGATACAAAATTCGAATGGAGCAAGGAATGTGGGAAGAGCTTGAAGAACTCAAGAGAGACTCATTTCAAAGACATGTTACGACCATGCCATCCTCGGAAAAGCGAACGTGGTAGCCGACGTGTTGAGTAGAAGATCGTATACAAGTAATACGAGTATGATATTGTCAAAGACTCATTTCAATAAATTTACAAATAATAGAGATGGAGATGAAAACTCTAGTTACCCACGTGATGATATACTGAGTATAATCGACTTTAATCGATAAAGTTAAAGTCGTTCAAGCTACACACCGAGCCGATGAATTTGAAGAAGGAGGTGCAAGAAGTTGTTATTTCAAAAGCGAGAGAATCGGTGAGGTGAGGAAAGCTCAAACCTTCGATTTATTAATCCATTAAAATTCTCGATCGAATAGGAACCGTGGCCTATAGACTCGCTTTACCGCCAAGTATGACGCGTGTTCATAACGCTTTTCACGTGTCGATGTTACGTAAATATGTGGACGACCCGAACCACGCTCATTAAGTTAGAATCCGACGAGATAGCCAAGACTTAAATCTGAGGAGGTACTGTCGAGATCTTGGATAGGAAAAGAACATGTCCTATGTGTCTGAGGTTATACCACAAGTTAAAGTTTTGTGGAGAAACCATGCTATTGAGGAGATGACACGGGAGTTGGAAACGGAAATGAAAGCGAGGTATTCTCATCTTTTCAAACACCGGTATCAATCGTCCAATTTCGAGGACGAAATTTCATAAGGAGGGAGGTCAGAAGACCCCAAATTATTAATAAATGAAATTTATTTTCCTCTATTTATTATTTTGAAATAGTAAGGGTTGATTTGATTAATGTGGATAGTTATGGGTAAAATACGCAAATATTTTGAATAAGCAAGTGGTTATAAAATATTACATTATTGTTAGGAATATTCGTTTGGTCGTGGAATATTCAATCGCTGTCGGGAATATTCGCATGCACGACGACGCAGCAGTCTTTATTGGGCCCCATAACGGAAAGCGATTGGATGAAGAAAACGACAAATATAAGTTGTTTATAAATAACTTGGCGTAGTTATTACTGAAGTTAATCTTGTTGGAATACCCGGTGGTTTAAAACACACTAATACTGGCGTTGTTGAAGAAAGCACACCAGTATTGCACCAATTATTGATTCTTACGTAAAAGGCGACTACTCAATAATTGTTACGATAATTATTGCTTCGATATTTTTATTTTATTGATTCAATAATTGTTGCGTTGATATTTTATATTCTTTGTTGTTTCAATAATTGTCATTACACGAAGATTTTTTATTATCGAAGCAATAATTCATATTATCTGAATAATATTATTAGATAACATTATTGGCAATGTCTAGAAAGTTCTGCATCTAAGGAGAGGTTTGGTCACCTAATTGCGCGCCCGAAGAAGGAGAAATTCTTATTGGAAGCCCTCTTTCTGAGGAACTACCGGTTGCATCAATATCGTGATTCTCAGTAATATTATTTGTGAATAATTAATTATTGATTTATATGATGAGGAAAATATTGATTTTATGTGGATATAGATGTAGAAAATTTTAATGTGACAATTGTTGAAAATTAATATTTTATCTTTTTCGATAAAATAATTCATTTAAATATATTATTTTAATAATATATTAACTGTGATATTTTTATAATGAATGTGGGATATACGAGTATATGAGGAGGAAGAGTATTTTGTGGCATTAAATGTTTAACACATATTTTGTGTGTTGGTGGACACAATTATTGATCGAAATTTGATTATAGCACCGAAATCGCTTCGTTTGTGGATTTCGGTCCAATTTACATTTGGAATTTGGAAAAACTTTCTTCTATAAAAGTTGTAGAGAATTGAATTTCCTATAAAAAAAAAGCGAGATTCGAATTTTCTGATAAAAGAGCTATTTATTATGAATTATTGAAGTTCAGAAGCTCCGAAATAATTGATTTTTGTAAGTTTTAATTATTTATTTTATGAAAAACGTTTTTTATTACTTTTCTAGAAGGTTGGCATGTGGGAAATGTTAGGATCTGATTTCCAAAGAGGCGTAGGAAAATTTATTATTAATAATATATTATATTAAATTTTCTGCTTTGGTGTTCTAAGCAATTTCCTTTAAATAGGGTGCTTAGGTTAGAATTGAAAATCACACCAAAATCTCAAGTTTTCTCTCTATATTATCGAGCGTATTCTTGTGAGTATTTTGAGTATACTTTGAGTATTGTTAGACGGTCTGCAAGTTCCTTCAAAGACTATACCCTATTCCATTCCAACTAGAAGTATTAATCTTTCGAGGTAAGAGATGTTATTTTCTTCTCAAATGATATTATTTCTTCAATATCATTATGCTGAAATATTGGTTGGAACTTTTTATCAAATTTGAAACTTTTTCATGTCGGGGTTACTATTCATGAGTTACTATTCACGAGTTACTATTCATGAGTTACTATTCACGAGTTACTATTCATGAGTTACTATTCACGAGTTACTATTCACGAGTACTATTCATGAAGCGTGAAGATGTTTTTTGTGGAATTTCTATCTTTTGGTGTCGGAGTTACTTATTCACGTTCGACACATATTCGGACTTATTCACGAATACGACACTATTCATTGAAAAATGAAAAATTTTCTTTTCGTCCAAAATATCTATTCTGGAGACTAGCTTTGATTGTATCCATGTTTTGATCATTCTTGAATTTTACACCACTATGATTATTTTTGAGGTATTTTTGGACGTGGATAAAACAAAGTACGAATCCTTAATCCTTAATCCTTGTCATTTTGTTTCACTGGATTCGTTTCTTTAAAAATATTTTTCATCATCTTCATCTTAAATGATGATATTATGGAATATCTTTGGCACATGGTGCAAAGATGAATGATGAAATATTTGATTCGGCCGTATGTGATGTTTAGATGAATGTTACGGTGATGAATATCTTTGGCAAGATAGATGCAAAGATGAATACTTTTCGAAATTCATGTTGATTGATGATAGTAGATAAAATCTCTACTTAACTTTTAAATTCTAATGAATTATTATTTCATTCTCTACGAATATTGGTTATTATTTCATTGCATCTGGTTTAAATTCTATTAGTTTTTTTTCTATTAGTTTTTTTTCTGACTAAGACTAATGATAATTTGTTGTATATTATCTTAGTCATAATATTCTTTACTGGGCTAGTTGAGCTCACCCTTTTCCTTGTTGTTCCATTTTTTCTTCTTAGGAGGCGAGAATGTAGCGAGTACTAGTCGGGGTATGGAATGAAGGTTCTAGAGAGAGTTGTTTAGTAGTCCTCACCATTTTTGTAAAATAATGTATCAATAATTATGATGGGGATTTATTTGCGTGTGGATATTGTCTAGATGGCAATATCTGTATTTAAACTCACAGTTTATATGTTGTAATAATAAAGTTGTAGTTATTTCTGTACCATGTATTTGGTGACTCAGAATGGGTTGGATGGAATGGACCTATTTTGGGGGCGTCACAGTTGGTATCAGAGCTTAGGGATATGATCTCCGCAGGAGATCGGGGAATAGAACTAGGAGGGAGAAACGAGTAAATCCTTTGCTAGTGTGTCCTACCTACGCTTATTTGTTAGTTGGTCGTTATATAAGGATATTATGTGATATATTGATTTCCTTAATTAACCCTTGTTTTATGACGATGTTGAGAATGTCGATGAGAATATTAACGATGGAGTAAATGAGGCCGTGGATATGCTGTCTTTACCAACGAGGAGAACGTGCAGCAATTTGGCAATGTACCTCCTGTGAACAACACCACTTGAAAGCGATGATGAACGAGGGATGTTTAGAAGCTTTTTGCGATTCATGCAAAATCGACGCGAGAGACTCGTGTTCAAAATCTGAGGAGGAAATGATAGCAATTCACGGGTGGTCACAATGACAAGCAGTTCAAAGAGTTGGAACCACCGAGTGCAGGAAAGCGGGATCCGATTAAAGAGAGCGAGACGTGGGTCAAACAAATTACCAAGATATTCGATGTCTTGGGATGCACGGAGGAACGAAAAGTTCCATTCGCTACTTTTATGTTCCGTGGCGAGGCAAATTCTTTGGTGGGAATCATGAAGCGTACCCATCCAACACAGACTCGGCGATGTCATGGGAGACATTTGAGAAGCAGTTCAATGACAAGTACTTCCACGAAAGTATTCGTCGTATGAAGGAAGTGGAGTTTATTAGGCCGGAGCGAGAATAACATGACGGTGTCCCAATGACGAGGCGAAGTTCAGCGGAGTTATCCGAGTTTGCACCTCATTTGGTGGAGAATGAGGAGCGTCTGTGCGCGGATGTTTCGAGAGGTTTGAAACCCGATACGTCGATATCTCATTTCTCATAAATTTTCTCTCTATTCAGATGTTGTCAGCGGGGCTCGGTTGTTAGAAGCGAGATAACGAGTACGTTCAACCGAGGGACCATAACCGAGATCATACTAGAAGATAGCGATCATCGAATAACGATAACCAATGGGAGAAAGAAGAATACAGACAAAGGCGGTAACCACTCTGGTGGTAATCGTGGCCGTGAAAATAGAAGAAGCGAGTCGGGAGGAGATTTTAAAAGAAGAGATTCAACAACGACAATGTGAAGATGTCGGCGCCAAGAAAGAATCGGTTCCAAGGAGGAGAAAGACCACCCGGTCACGGTATGTTACAAATGCGGAAAGAGGACATATCATTGAACCGCCTGAGCAGTTTAAGGTATGCTATAATTGTGGAAAAGAAGGACATATCGCTTCGAGATTGTATGGTATTGAAACCCGATCCAGGAGAATGGTGACTCAAAAGGATGTCCCGAAAAAGTCAAAGACAACGATTCTGGAAGAGCGTTTGTCGTGGCCGGTCAAAATGCTGCGAGTAACCCGACGAAGTTAGCACGGGTTAGTTAATTATAAATTCTTGCGAAGTTTATACCTTACTAGAATAATCTGGGTTCTACCCATTCTTTTATCTCTCTGTCAAGCTTCAACGTTTGAACTTGACTACGGAGAAATTAGACTTTGACCTATTTATGGAGACTCAGTTAGGAGAAACTTTCATTACATCGTTGTTTAGAAATCTTGCTTGATTCAGGTTGGCACTATCACATTACTCGTTAACCTTATTTCTATAGAGATATTTGCTTTTGATGTGATTTTAAGGTTAACTACTCATCATGTATTGAAATTGATTACTTTAAGTAAGGTTGTTAGTTTTCATATTCCTAAGCAACTTTGTTATTCAATTCAAGCAATCAAACCATTGTAGTCAAACATTTTCATATCAAGTCATGAAGTCATTCGTTTATTACGGATGTCAAGTTTTCTTAGTCCATGTTATGGATTTGAATAAAGACACGTCGATTTGAATAATATTCACGTGTTATTGATTTTTCCGACGTATTTCTGAAGAATTTCTTGGCTTACTCCCAAAAGCTCGATATTAAATTTTGTATCGACTTTGAACCCTAGTCTGAAAACTCATTTCTAAAATCTCATATCGAATGGCTCCTATTGAACTTGAGTTAAAAATTCAACTATAAATTTGGTACTGAGCCTTTATCGATGACTTCCTTTGTGGAATGCAAGCCGAGCGAGACTCTCCGTAGGGACACCATATTCGTGCGATAGTAAAAAACCGATAGGTGTCATTGTAACGTCTTATCCAAGGTTGGGATATGAGTCACGATTGAGAACAACCTAAGTCGGTAATCGAAATACGTAGCTTTCAGGCTTAGTTGGTTATTATCCGAGATTCGTTGAAGGATATTCTCGAATCGCTATTCCATTAACGCAATGGTGACTCGTAGAGATACAAAATTCGAATGGAGCAAGGAATGTGGGAAGAGCTTGAAGAACTCGAGAGAGACTCATTTCAAAGACATGTTACGACCGTGCCATCCCGGAAAAGCGAGCGTGGTAGTGGCGTGTTGAGTAGAAGATCGTATACAAATCGAGTGCGATATTGTCAAAGACTCATTTCGAATAATTTACAAATAATAGAGATGGAGATGAAAACTCTAGTTACCCGCGTGATGATATCTGAGTATAATCGACTTTAATCGATAAAGTTAAAGTTGTTCAAGCTACACACCGAGATGATGAATTTGAAGAAGGAGGTGCAAGAAGTTGTTATTTCAAAAGCGAGAGAATCGGTGAGGTGAGGAAAGCTCAAACCTTCGATTTATTAATCCATTAAAAATTCTCGATCGAATAGGAATCGTGGCCTATAGACTCGTTTTACCTCCAAGTATGGCGTGTTCATAACGTTTTTCACGTGTCGATGTTACGTAAATATGTGGACGACCCGAACCACGTCGTTAAGTTAGAATCCAGACGAGATAGCAAGACTTAAATACGAGGAGGTACTGTCGAAGATCTTGGATAGGAAAGAACATGTCCTATGTCTGGGGTTATACCACAAGTTAAAGTTTTGTGGAGAAACCATGCTATTGAGGAGATGACACGGGAGTTGGAAAGCGGAAATGAAAGCGAGGTATTCTCATCTTTTCAAACACCAAGATACGTCGTCAATTTAGAGGACGAAATTTCATAAGGAGGGGGAGGTTGTAAGACCCCAAATTATTAATAAATGAAATTTATTTTCCTCTATTTATTATTTTGAAATAGTAAGGGTTGATTTGATTAATGTGGATAGTTATGGGTAAAATCATGCAAATATTTTGAATAAGCAGTGGTTATAAAATATTCATTATTATTAGGGAATATTCGTTTGGTCGTGGAATATTAAATGCTTGTCGGGAATATTAAATGCGACGGCCGATCTTTTGTGGGCCCCATAACGGAAAGCGATTGGATGAAGAAAACGACAAATATAAGTTGTTTATAAATAACGGCGTAGTTATTCTGATTATCTTTGTTGGAATACCGGTGGTTAAAACACACTATCTGGCGTTGTTGAACAAAGTAGCACCAGCAGTATTGCACCAATTATTGATTCTTACGTGAAGGCCTTTACTCGATAATTATTACATTAATTCTTATTCGATATTTTATTTTATTGATTCAATAATTGTTGCGTTGATATTTTATATTCTTTATTTTTTGATAATTGTCATTACGGTATTTTTTTATTATCGAAGCAATAATTCATATTATCGATTAATATTATTAGATAACATTATTGGCAATGTCTAGAAAGTTACATACAGGAGAGGTTTGGTCACCTAATTGCGGCGCAAATGAGGAGAAATTCTTATTGGAAAGCCCCTCTTTCCTGAGGAACTACGGTTGCCCGATCTTGTGATTCAATAATATTATTTGTGAATAATTAATTATTGATTTATATGATGAGGAAAATATTGATTTTATGTGGATATAGATGTAGAAAATTTTTAATGTGACAATTGTTGAAAATTAATATTTTATCTTTTTACGATAAAATAATTCATTTAAATATATTATTTTAATAATATATTAATGGTGATATTTTATAATGAATGTGGGATATACGAGTATATGAGGAGGAAGAGTATTTTGTGGCATTAAATGTTTAACACATATTTTGTGTGTTGGTGGACACAATTATTGATCGAAATTTGATTATAGCACATAAAATCGCTTCGTTTGTGGATTTGGTCAATTTACATTTGGAATTTGGAAAAACTTTCTTACGCAAAGTTGTAGAAATTGAATTTCCTATAAAAAAAAAAGCGAGATTCGAATTTTCTGATAAAAGAGCTATTTATTATGAATTATTGAAGTTACGAAGCTCAGAAATAATTGATTTTTGTAAGTTTTAATTATTTATTTTATGAAAAAATGTTTTTTATTACTTTTTCTAGAAGGTTGGCATGTGGGAAATGTTAGGATCTGATTTCCAAAGAGGCGTAGGAAAATTTATTATTAATAATATATTATATTAAATTTTACGCTTTGGTGGTGTTCTAAGCAATTTCTTATAAATAGGGTGCTTAGGTTAGAATTGAAAATCACACGAAAATGAAGTTTTCTCTCTCTATATTATCGAGCGTATTCTTGTGAGTATTTTGAGTATACTTTGAGTATTGTTAGGCGGTCTGCAAGTTCCTTGACATTATACTATATGCTAGTATTCAACTAGAAATACTAATCTTTCGAGGTAAGGGATGTTATTTTCTTCTCGAATGATATTATTTCTTGATATCATTATCTTTGAAATATTGGTTGGAACTTTTTATCAAATTTGAAACTTTTTCATGTATCGGGTTACTATTCATGAGTTCTTATTCACGAGTTACTATTCATGAGTTCTTATTCACGAAGATTCTTATTCATGAGTTCTTATTCACGATTTTATTATTCTTATTCATGAAGCGTGAAGATGTTTTTTGTGGAATTTCTATCTTTTGGTGTCGAGTTACTTATTCACGTATACGGCACTATTCACGAATCTGACACTTATTCATTGAAAAATGAAAAATTTTATTTTAAGTCCAAATATCTATTACGGATACTATCTTTGATTGTATCCATGTTTTTGATCATTCTTGAATTTTACACCACTATGATTATTTTTGAGGTATTTTTGGGACGTGGATAAAACAAAAAATCTGAATCCTTAATCCTTAATCCTTGTCATTTTGTTTCACTTTGGATTCGTTTCTTTAAAAATATTTTCATCATCTTCATCTCTTAAATGATGATATTATGGAATATCTTTGGCACAGTGCAAGATGAATGATTTCTGAAGAATATCTTTGGCCCGTAGTGCAAAGATGAGCAGTGTTTAGATGAACATGACCAATCGATGAATATCTTTGGCACATGTAGTGCAAAGATGAATATTTGATTCGAGATGTATGTTGATTGATGTTACGAGGATTAAAGATGAGCGATGAACTTTTAAATTCATACATAGAAGATAGTAGTTGCATTCTCTACTTAACTCTTCTAATGAATTATTATTTCAATTGCGAATATTGGTTTAAAAACTTGTTGTCTATTGTATTCTATTAGTTTTTTTCCTGTTGAAGACTAATGATAATTTGTTGTATATTATCTTAGTCATAATATTCTTCTTTGGGCTAGTTGAGCTCACCCTTTTCCTTGTTGTTCCATTTTTCTTCTCGGGAGCGAGAATGTAGCGAGTACTAGTCGGGGTATGGAATGAAGGTTCTAGAGAGAGTTGTTTAGTAGTCCTCACCATTTTGTAAAATAATGTATCAATAATTATGATGGGGATTTATTTGCGTGTGGATATTGTCTAGATGGCAATATCGTATTTAAACTCACGGTTTATATGTTGTAATAATAAAGTTGTAGTTATTTACATACCATGTATTTGGCGACTCGAGAATGGGTTGGATGGAATGGACCTATTTTGGGGGCGTCACGGTTGGTATTAGAGCTTAGGATATGATCTCTGGCGGAGATCGGGAATAGAACTAGGAGGGAGAAAGCGAGTAAATCCTTGGCTAGTGTGTCCTACCTAAGCTTATTTGTTAGTTGGTCGAGTATATAAGGATATTATGTGATATATTGATTTCCTTAATTAACCCTTGTTTTATGCGATGGTATTTGAGAATGTCGATTGAGAATATTAACGATGGAGTAAATGAGGCCGTGGATATGCTGTCTTTTTACAACGAGGAGAGCGTCTGAACAGTGGCAATGTACCTCCTGTGAACAACACCACCGAGCGGATGATGAGCGAGGGGATGTTTAGAAGCTTTTTGCGATTCATGCAAAAATCGAGACGAGGAGACTCGTGTTCAAAATACTGAGGAGGAAATGATAGCAATTCACGGGTGGTCACAATGGCGATTCAAAGAGTTGGAACCACGAATTAAGGAAAGCCGGATCCGATTAAAGGCGAGACGTGGGTCAAACAAATTACCAAGATATTCGATGTCTTGGGATGCGGAGGAACGAAAAAGTTCCATTCGCTACTTTTATGTTAAAGTGGCGAGGCAAATTCTTGGTGGGAATCGTGAAGCGTACCCATCCAATACACTCGGCATGTCATAGGAGACATTTGAAAATGTTCAATAACAAGTACTTCCACGAAAGTATTAAATCTATATGAAGGAAGTGGAGTTTATTAGGCTGGAGCGAGAATAACATGGCGGTGTCCCGAAGTCGAGGCGAAGTTCGCGGAGTTATCGAGTTTGCACCTCATTTGGTGGAGAATGAGGAGCGTCTGTGCGGATGTTTACGAGAGGTTTGAAACCGGCATCGTCGATATCTCATTTCTCATAAATTTTCTCTCTATTCAGATGTTGTCAGCGGGGCTCGGTTGTTAGAAGCGAGATAACGAATACGTTCAACCGAGGGACCATAACCGGGATCATCTGAAGATAGCGATCATCGAATAACGATAACCAATGAGAAAGAAGAATACGAACAAAGGCGGTAACCACTCTGGTGGTAATCGTGGCCATGAAAATAGAAGAAGCGAGTCGGGAGGAGATTTTAAAAGAGGAGATTCAACAACGACAATGTGAAGATGTCGGCGCCAGAAGCTGAGAATCGGTTCCAAGGAGGAGAAAGACCACCGGTCGTATGTTACAAATCTTGGAAAGAGGGACATATCATTGAAACTGCCCACAATAGTTTAAGGTATGCTATAATTGTGGAAAAGAAGGACATATCGCTTCGAGATTGTATGGTATTGAAACCCGATCCAATGAGAATGGTGACTCGAAAAGGATGTCCCGAGAAAAGTCAAAGACAACGATTCACGGAAGAAGCGTTTGTCGTGGCCTGGTCAAATTCGAAATCACGGAACCCGAACGAAGTTAGCACAGGTTAGTTAATTATAAATTCTTGCGAAGTTTATACCTTACTAGATATCTGGGTTCTACCCATTCTTTTATCTCTCTTCTTTGCTCAGCGTTTGAACTTGACTACGGAGAAATTAGACTTTGACTTTTTTATGGAGACTCAGTTAGAGAAAACTTTCATTACATCCGTTGTTTAGAAATCTTGCTTGATTGAGTTGGCACTATCACATTACTGTTAACCTTATTTCTATAGAGATATTTGCTTTTGATGTGATTTTAAGGTTAACTACTCATCATGTATCGAAATTGATTACTTTTCGTAAGGTTGTTAGTTTTCATATTCTAAGCAACTTTGTTATTCAATTCAAGCAATCAAACCATTGTAGTCAAACATTTTCATATCAAGTCATGAAGTCATTCGTTTATTACGGATGTCAAGTTTTCTTAGTCCATGTTATGGATTTGAATAAAGACACGTCGATTTGAATAATATTCTGTTGTTATTGATTTTTCTGGCGTATTTCTGAAGAATTTCTTGGCTTACTCCCAAAGCGATATTAAATTTTGTATCGACTTTGAACCCGATACAAAACTCATTTCTAAAATCTCATATCGAATGGCTCTATTGAACTTGAGGAGTTAAAAATTCAACTATAAATTTGGTACACGAGCCTTTATCGATGACTTCCTTTGTGGAATGCAAAAAGCCGATCTCCGTAGGGGACACCATATTCGTCGCGATAGTAAAGCGATAGGTGTCATTGTAACGTCTTATCCAAGGTTGGGATATGAGTCACGATTGAGAACAACCTAAGTCGAATCGAAATCGTAGCTTTAGGCTTAGTTGGTTATTATCGAGATTCGTTGAAGGATATTTTCGAATCGCTATTCCATTAACGCAAATGGTGACTCGTGAGATACAAAATTCGAATGGAGCAAGGAATGTGGGAAGAGCTTGAAGAACTCAAGAAGAGACTCATTTCAACACATGTTACGACCATGCCATCCTGGAAAAGCGAGCGTGGTAGTGGCGTGTTGAGTAGAAGATCGTATACAAGTGCAGTATGATATTGTCAAAGACTCATTTGAATAATTTACAAATAATAGAGATGGAGATGAAAACTCTAGTTACCCACGTGATGATATCTGAGTATAATCGACTTTAATCGATAAAGTTAAAAGCGTTATTCAAGCTACACACCGGAGGTGATGAATTTGAAGAAGGAGGTGCAAAGTTGTTATTTCAAAAGCGAGAGAATCGGTGAGGTGAGGAAAGCTCAAACCTTCGATTTATTAATCCATTAAAAATTCTCGATCGAATAGGAGCGTGGCCTATAGACTCGTTTTTACCGCCAAGTATGGCGCGTGTTTATAACGTTTTCACGTATCGATGTTACGTAAATATGTGGACGACCCGAACCACGTCATTAAGTTAGAACCCGGACGAGATAGCCAAAGACTTAAATACGAGGAGTACACTGTCGAAGATCTTGGATAGGAAAGAACATGTCCTATGTCTGGGTTATACCACAAGTTAAAGTTTTGTGGAGAAACCATGCTATTGAGGAGATGACACGGGAGTTGGAAACGGAAATGAAAGCGAGGTATTCTCATCTTTTGAAACACCGGAAGATACGTCGTCATTTTCGAGGACGAAATTTCATAAGGAGGGAGGTTGTAAGACCCCAAATTATTAATAAATGAAATTTATTTTCCTCTATTTATTATTTTGAAATAGTAAGGGTTGATTTGATTAATGTGGATAGTTATGGGTAAAATCATGAAAAATATTTTGAATAAGCAAGTGGTTATAAAATATTACATTATTATTAGGGAATATTCGTTTGGTGTGGAATATTAAATGCTTTGTCGGGGAATATTAAATGCGACGCGTTGCAGATCTTTATGGGCCCCATAACGGAAAGCGATTGGATGAAAAAAGCGACAAATATAAGTTGTTTATAAATAGCAGGCGTAGTTATTCACAGATTATCTTGTTGGAATACCGGTGGTTTTAAACACACACTAATCTGCGTTGTTGAGCGATAGCACCAGGTATTGCACCAATTATTGATTCTTACGTGAAGGCACTACTTTCTCGATAATTGTTACGAGTAATTCTTATTCGATATTTTATTTTATTGATTCAATAATTGTTGCGTTGATATTTTATATTCTTTGTTGTTTCATAATTGTCATTACACATATTTTTTTATTATCGAAGCAATAATTCATATTATCTGAATAATATTATTAGATAACATTATTGGCAATGTCTAGAAAGTTACATCTAGGAGAGGTTTGGTCACCTAATTACGCGCGATGAGAGAGAAATTCTTATTGGAAAGCCCCTCTTTCTGAGGAGCGGCACGGTTTGCCCGATCTTGTGATTCTGTAATATTATTTGTGAATAATTAATTATTGATTTATATGATGAGGAAAATATTGATTTTATGTGGATATAGATGGAGAAAATTTTTAATGTGACAATTGTTGAAAATTAATATTTTATCTTTTTACGATAAAATAATTCATTTAAATATATTATTTTAATAATATATTAACGGTGATATTTTTATAATGAATGTGGGATATATGAGTATATGAGGAGGAAGAGTATTTTTTGTGGCATTAAATGTTTAACACATATTTTGTGTGTTGGTGGACCCATTATTGATCGAAATTTGATTATAGCACATAAAATCGCTTGGTTTGTGGATTTGGTCAATTTACATTTGGAATTTGGAAAAACTTTCTTCTGCAAAGTTGTAGAAATTGAATTTCCTATAAAAAAAAGCGAGATTCAATTTTTCTGATAAAAGATCTATTTATTATGAATTATTGAAGTTCAAGAAGTTCAAAATAATTGATTTTTGTAAGTTTTAATTATTTATTTTATGAAAAACGTTTTTTATTACTTTTCTAGAAGGTTGGCATGTGGGAAATGTTAGGATCTGATTTCCAAAGAGGCGTAGGAAAATTTATTATTAATAATATATTATATTAAATTTTACGCTTTGGTGTTCTAAGCATTTTCTTATAAATAGGTGTCTTAGGTTAGAATTGAAAATCACACGAAAATGAAGTTTTCTCTCTATATTATCGAGCGTATTCTTGTGAGTATTTTGAGTATACTTTGAGTATTGTTATCGGTGCAAGTTCCCTTGACTTTATACAGGGTATTTATTAAAGTACTAATCTTTCGAGGTAAGGGATGTTATTTTCTTCTCGAATGATATTATTTCTTGAATATCATTATCTTTGAAATATTGGTTGGAACTTTTATCAAATTTGAAACTTTTTCATGTCGGGGTTACTATTCATGAGTTCTTATTCACGAGTTACTTATTCATGAGTTACTATTCACGAGTTCTTATTCATGAGTTTCTTATTCACGATTCACTATTCACGAGTTATTCATGAAGCGTGAAGATGTTTTTGTGGAATTTCTATCTTTTGGTGTCGAGTTACTTATTCACGTGTCTCGGCACTTCACGAATCGACCTATTCACTATTCATTTCATAGAAAAATGAAAAATTTTATTTTAAATCAAAATATCTATTACGGATACTATCTTTGATTGTATCCATGTTTTGATCATTCTTGAATTTTACACCACTATGATTATTTTTGAGGTATTTTTGGACGTGGATAAAACAAAGTCTGAATCGAATCCTTAATCCTTAATCCTTGTCATTTTGTTTCTTTGGATTCGTTTCTTTAAAATATTTTTCATCATCTTGATCTTAAATGATGATATTATGGAATATCTTTGGCTGTAGTCAGATGTGAAAGATGAATGATTTCTGAAGAATATCTTTGGCCGTGTAGTGCAAAGATGAGCAGTGTTTAGATGAACATGACCAACCGATGAATATCTTTGGCACATAGTGCAAAGATGAATATTTGATTCGGATGTATGTTGATTGATGTTACGAGGATTAAAGATGAGCGATGAACTTTTAAATTCATACATAGAAGATAGTAGTTGCATTCTCTACTTAACTCTTCTAATGAATTATTATTTCATTGCGAATATTGGTTTAAAAACTTGTTGTCTATTGTATTCTATTAGTTTTTTTCCTGTTGAAGACTAATGATAATTTGTTGTATATTATCTTAGTCATAATATTCTTCTTGGGCTAGTTGAGCTCACCCTTTTCCTTGTTGTTCCATTTTTCTTCTCGGGAGGCGAGAATGTAGCGAGTACTTAGTCGGGGTATGGAATGAAGGTTACAGAGAGAGTTGTTTAGTAGTCCTCACCATTTTGTAAAATAATGTATCAATAATTATGATGGGGATTTATTTGCGTGTGGATATTGTCTAGATGGCAATATCTCATATTTAAACTCACGGTTTATATGTTGTAATAATAAAGTTGTAGTTATTTACGTACCATGTATTTGGCGACTCGAAATGGGTTGGATGGAATGGACCTATTTTGGGGCGCGGTTGGTATTGAGAGCTTAGGGATATGATCTCTGGCGGAGATCGGGGAATAGAACTAGGAGGGGAGCAGAGTAAATCCTTGCTAGTGTGTCTACCTAAGCTTATTTGTTAGTTGGTCGAGTATATAGGGATATTATGTGATATATTGATTTCCTTAATTAACCCTTGTTTTATGACGATGTTTGAGAATGTCGTTGAGAATATTAACGATTAGATGGAGTAAATGAGGCCGTGGATATGCTGTCTTTTACCAACGAGGAGAGCGTGCAACAGTGGCAATGTACCTCCTGTGAACAACACCACCGAAAGCGATGATGATGAGCGAGGGGATGTTTAGAAGCTTTTTGCGATTCATGCAAAAATCGAACGAGGAGACTTCGTGTTCAAAATACGGGAGGAAATGATAGCAATTCACGGGTGGTCACGACCAAGCGATTCAAAGTTGGAACCACGAATTGAAAGCGGGATCCGATTAAAGGCGGAGGCGTGGGTCAAACAAATTACCAAGATATTCGATGTCTTGGGATGCGGAGGAGACGAAGAAAGTTCCATTCGCTACTTTTATGTTCCGTGGCGAAATGATTCTTGGTGGGAATCGTGAAGCGTACCCATCCAAATTTGCCTCTCGGCGTATCATAGGAGACATTTGAAAATAGTTCAATGACAAGTACTTCCACGAAAGTATTCGTCGTATGAAGGAAGTGGAGTTTATTAGGCTGGGAGCGAGAATAACATGGCGGTGTCCCGATCGAGGCGAAGTTCGCGGAGTTATCGAGTTTGCACCTCATTTGGTGGAGAATGAGGAGCGTCTGTGCGGATGTTTACGAGAGGTTTGAAACCGGCGTCGTCGATATCTCATTTCTCATAAATTTTCTCTCTATTCGGATGTTGTCAGCGAGGGGCTCGATTGTTAGAAGCGAGATAACGCGATACGTTCAACCGAGGGACCATAACCGAGGATCATCTAGAAGATAGCGATCATCGAATAACGATAACCGGTGGAGGAGAAAGAAGAATACGGACAAAAGGCGGTAACCACTCTGGTGGTAATCGTGGCCGTGAAAATAGAAGAAGCGAGTCGGGAGGAGATTTTAAAAAGAGGAGATTCAACAACGACCATGTGAAGATGTCGGCGCCAGTGATGAATCGGTTCGAGGGGAGAAAGACCACCGGTCGTATGTTACAAATCTTGGGAAGAGGACATATCATTGACCCGCCCCTAACGGTTTAAGGTATGCTATAATTGTGGAAAAAGAAGGACATATCGCTCGAGATTATATGGTATTGAAACCCAGTCCAGTGAGAATGGTGACTCGAAAGGATGTCCCGAAAAAAGTCAAGACAACGATTCTGGAAGAAGCGTTTGTCGTGGCCGGTCAAAATCTGAGGAACGACGAGAAGTTAGCACGGGTTAGTTAATTATAAATTCTTGCGAAGTTTATACCTTACTAGATCTGGGTTCTACCCATTCTTTTATCTCTCTTGCTTGCGCTCAGCGTTTGAACTTGACTACGGAGAAATTAGACTTTGACCTATTTATGGAGACTCAGTTAGGAGAAACTTTCATTACATCCGTTGTTTAGAAATCTTGCTTGATTCGGGTTGGCACTATCACATTACTGTTAACCTTATTTCTATAGAGATATTTGCTTTTGATGTGATTTTAAGGTTAACTACTCATCATGTAAAAATTGATTACTTTAAGTAAGGTTGTTAGTTTTCATATTCCTAAGCAACTTTGTTATTCAATTCAAGCAATCAAACCATTGTAGTCAAACATTTTCATATCAAGTCATGAAGTCATTCGTTTATTACGGATGTCAAGTTTTCTTAGTCCATGTTATGGATTTGAATAAAGACACGTCGATTTGAATAATATTCTGTTGTTATTGATTTTTCTGACGTATTTCTGAAGAATTTCTTGGCTTACTCCCAAAGCACGATATTAAATTTTATATCGACTTTGAACCCGTTACAAAACTCATTTCTAAAATCTCATATCGAATGGCTCTATTGAACTTGAGGAGTTAAAAATTCAACTATAAAATTTGGTACACGAGCCTTTATCGATGACTTCCTTTGTGGAATGCAAAAGCCGGACTCTCCGTAGGGGACACCATATTAAATGCGATAGTAAAGCGATAGGTGTCATTGTAACGTCTTATCCAGGGTTGGGATATGAGTCGCGATTG
Organism: Panax quinquefolius; assembly: GCA_020205615.1. Taxonomy (NCBI): domain Eukaryota; kingdom Viridiplantae; phylum Streptophyta; class Magnoliopsida; order Apiales; family Araliaceae; genus Panax; species Panax quinquefolius. Next base: position 105,504,117 of record CM035171.1, on the reverse strand, counting down.
AGAACAACCTAAGTCGATAATCGAAATCGTAGCTTTACAGGCTTAGTTGGTTATTATCGAGAGATTCGTTGAAGGATATTCTCGAATCGCTATTCCATTAACGCAAATGGTGACTAGTAGAGATACAAAATTTGAATGGAGCAAGGAATGTGGGAAGAGCTTGAAGAACTCGAGAAGAGACTCATTTCAAAGACATGTTACGACCATGCCATCCTGGAAAAAGCGAGCGTGGTAGGTAGGCGTGTTGAGTAGAAGATCGTATCAAATCTGAGTGCGATATTGTCAAAGACTCATTTCAATAATTTACAAATAATAGAGATGGAGATGAAAACTCTAGTTACCCACGTGATGATATATGAGTATAATCGACTTTAATCGATAAAGTTAAAGCTTATTCAAGCTACACACGGAGGGTGATGAATTTGAAGAAGGAGGTGCGAAGTTGTTATTTCAAAAGCGAGAGAATCGGTGAGGTGAGGAAAGCTCAAACCTTGATTTATTAATCCATTTGAAATTCTCGATCGAATAGGAACTGTGGCCTATAGACTCGTTTTACCGCCAAGTATGATGCGTGTTTATAACGTTTTTCACGTATCGATGTTACGTAAATGTGTGGACGACCCGAACCACGTCATTGAGTTAGAACCGGACGAGATAGCCGAAGACTTAAATACGAGGAGGTACCTGTCAAGATCTTGGATAGGAAAGAACATGTCCTATGTCTGGGGGTTATACCACAAGTTAAAGTTTTGTGGAGAAACCATCTTTATTGAGGAGATGACACGGGAGTTGGAAAGCGAAAATGAAAGCGAGGTATTCTCATCTTTTGAAACACAGATGCGTCGTCGTCAATTTCGAGGACGAAAATTTCATAAGGAGGGAGGTTGTAAGACCCCAAATTATTAATAAATGAAATTTATTTTCCTCTATTTATTATTTTGAAATAGTAAGGGTTGATTTGATTAATGTGGATAGTTATGGGTAAAATACGCAAAATATTTTGAATAAGCAGTGGTTATAAAATATTCATTATTGTCGGGAATAATATTCGTTTGGTGCGTGGAATATTAAATCTTTGTCGGGAATATTAAATGCGACGCCTTGATCTTTATGGGCCCCATAGCTGAAAGCGATTGGATGAAGAGCGACAAATATAAGTTGTTTATAAATAACGGCGTAGTTATTCTGAATTATCTTTGTTGGAATACCCGGTGGGTTAAAACACACTAATACTGGCGTTGTTGAGCAGATAGCACCACGGTATTGCACCAATTATTGATTCTTACGTGAAGGCCTTTACTCGATAATTATTACGATAATTCTTATTCGATATTTTATTTTATTGATTCAATAATTGTTGCGTTGATATTTTATATTTTTGTTGTTTGATAATTGTCATTACACGATATTTTTTTATTATCGAAGCAATAATTCATATTATCTGAATAATATTATTAGATAACATTATTGGCAATGTCTAGAAAGTTACATCAAGGAGAGGTTTGGTCACCTAATTGCGCGCCCGAAGGAGAAATTCTTATTGGAAGCCCCTCTTTCTGAGGAGCGGCACGGTTGCGATCTTGTGATTCTGTAATATTATTTGTGAATAATTAATTATTGATTTATATGATGAGGAAAATATTGATTTTATGTGGATATAGATGTAGAAAATTTTTAATGTGACAATTGTTGAAAATTAATATTTTATCTTTTTACGATAAAATAATTCATTTAAATATATTATTTTAATAATATATTAATGGTGATATTTTATAATGAATGTGGGATATATGAGTATATGAGGAGGAAGAGTATTTTTGTGGCATTAAATGTTTAACACATATTTTGTGTGTTGGTGGACCAATTATTGATCGAAATTTGATTATAGCACATAAAATCGCTTGGTTTGTGGATTTGATCAATTTACATTTGGAATTTGGAAAAACTTTCTTCTGCAAAGTTGTAGAAATTGAATTTCCTATAAAACAAAAGCGAGATTCAATTTTCTGATAAAAGAGCTATTTATTATGAATTATTGAAGTTCAAGTTCAAAAATAATTGATTTTTGGAAGTTTTAATTATTTATTTTATGAAAAAACGTTTTTTATTACTTTTTGAAGAAGGTTTAACATGTGGGAAATGTTAGATCTCGATTTCCAAAGAGGCGTAGGAAAATTTATTATTAATAATATATTATATTAAATTTTACTTTTGGTGTTCTAGCAATTTCTATAAATAGGGTGCTTAGGTTAGAATTGAAAATCACACGGCGAAGTTTTCTCTCTATATTATCGGCGTATTCTTGTGAGTATTTTGAGTATACTTTGAGTATTGTTAGGCGGTTGCAAGTTCAATTCATGACTATATCAAGTTATTTCACTAGAAATCTTATCTTTCGAGGTAAGGGATGTTATTTTCTTCTCGAATGATATTATTTCTTGATATCATTATCTTTGAAATATTGGTTGGAACTTTTATCAAATTTGAAACTTTTTCATGTCGGGTTACTATTCATGAGTTCTTATTCACGAGTTCTTATTCATGAGTTACTATTCACGAGTTACTATTCATGAGTTCTTATTCACGATTCTTATTCACGAAGTACTATTCATGAAGCGTGAAGATGTTTTTTGTGGAATTTTTATCTTTTGGTGTCGAGATTACTATTCACGTGTCTGGCTCTTTATTCACGTATTCACTTTATTCACGAATCTGACATTATTCATTGAAAAATAAATTTTTTCTTTTAAATCCAAAATATCTATTACGGATACTAGCTTTGATTGTATCCATGTTTTGATCATTCTTGAATTTTACACCACTATGATTATTTTTGAGGTATTTTTGGGCGTGGATAAAACAAAATCTGAATCCTTAACCTTAATTCTTGTCATTTTATTTCCTTTGGATTCGTTTCTTTAAAATATTTTCATCATCTTCGATCTTAAATGATGATATTATGGAATATCTTTGGCTTTGTGTGCAAGATGAATGATTTCTGAAGAATATCTTTGGCGTGGTCAGTGAGATGAGATGAACAGTGTTTAGATGAACATGACCAATGTGATGAATATCTTTGGCACATCTGGCAGTGCAAAGATGAATATTTGATTCGGATGTATGTTGATTGATGTTACGAGGATAAAAGATAGAGCGATGAACTTTTAAATTCATACATAGAAGATAGTAGTTTGCATTCTCTACTTAACTCTTCTAATGAATTATTATTTCATTGCGAATATTGGTTTAAAACTTGTTGTCTATTGTATTCTATTAGTTTTTTTTTCCTGTTGAAGACTAATGATAATTTGTTGTATATTATCTTAGTCATAATATTCTTCTTTGGGCTAGTTGAGCTCACCCTTTTCCTTGTTGTTCCATTTTTCTTCTCGGGAGGCGAGAATGTAGCGAGTACTAGTCGGGGTATGGAATGAAGGTTCTAGAGAGTTGTTTAGTAGTCCTCACCATTTTGTAAAATAATGTATCAATAATTATGATGGGGATTTATTTGCGTGTGGATATTGTCTAGATGGCAATATCTCGTATTTAAACTCACAGATTTATATGTTGTAATAATAAAGTTGTAGTTATTTACATACCATGTATTTGGCGACTCGAATGGGTTGGATGGAATGGACCTATTTTGGGGGCGTCACGGTTGGTATCGAGCTTAGGGATATGATCTCTGGCGGAGATCGGGAATAGAACTAGGAGGGGAGGCAGAGTAAATCCTTCGCTAGTGTGTCCTACCTAAGCTTATTTGTTAGTTGGTTATATATAGGATATTATGTGATATATTGATTTCCTTAATTAACCCTTGTTTTATGACGATGTTTGAGAATGTCGTGAGAATATTAACATGGAGTAAATGAGGCAGAGTGGATATGCTATACTTACCAACGAGGAGAACGTCTGAGCAGTGTGTGATGTACCTCCTGTGAACAACACCTGCTGAGCGCGATGATGAGCGAGGGATGTTTAGAAGCTTTTTGCGATTCATGCAAAATCGACGAGGAGAGGCTCGTGTTCAAAATCTGAGGAGAAATGATAGCAATTCACGGGTGGTCACAACCCAAGCGATTCAAAGAGTTGGAACCACGAATTACAGGAAAGCGGATCCGATTAAAGGCGAGAGGCGTGGGTCAAACAAATTACAAGATATTCGATGTCTTGGGATGCGCGGAGGAACAAAAGTTCCATTCGCTACTTTTATGTTAAAATGGCGAAGCGATTCTTGGTGGGAATCACGTAAGCGTACCCATCCATTTGCACTTTCGGCATATCGTGGAGACATTTTAGAAATAGTTCAATGACAAGTACTTCCACGAAAGTATTCGTCGTATGAAGGAAGTGGAGTTTATTAGGCGAGCGAATAACATGGCGGTGTCCCGATCTGGCGAAGTTCAGCGAGTTATCGAGTTTGCACCTCATTTGGTGGAGAATGAGGAGCGTGTGGCGGATGTTTACGAGAGGTTTGAAACCCGGCGTACGTCGATATCTCATTTCTCATAAATTTTCTCTCTGATTCGGATGTTGTCAGCGAGGGCTCGATTGTTAGAGCGAGATAACGAGATGCGTTCAACCGAGGGACCATAACCGAGGATCATCTAGAAGATAGCGATCATCGAATAACGATAACGGCGGAGAAAGAAGAATCTGAACAAAAGCGGTAACCACTCTGGTGGTAATCGTGGCCATAAAAATAGAAGAAAGCGAGTGGGAGGAGATTTTAAAAGGAGATTCAACAACGACCATGTGAAGATGTCGGTATGATGACAATCTGGTTCTAAGGAGAGAAAGACCACCGGTCGTATGTTACAAATGAGGGAAAGAGGGACATATAAGCCCAAGCGCCCTAGCAGTTTAAGGTATGCTATAATTGTGGAAAAGAAGGACATATCGCTCGAGATTATATGGTATTGAAACCCGATCCAGCGAGAATGGTGACTCGAAAAGGATGTCCCAAAAGTCAAAGACAACGATTCTGGAAGAAGCGTTTGTTGTGGCCAGGTCAAAATGCGAGGAACCCGACGAAGTTAGCACGGTTAGTTAATTATAAATTCTTCCGAAGTTTATACCTTACTAGATCTGGGTTCTACCCATTCTTTTATCTCTCTTCTTTGCGCTCAACGTTTGAACTTGACTACGGAGAAATTAGACTTTGACCTATTTATGGAGACTCAGTTAGGAGAAACTTTCATTACATCTGTTGTTTAAAAATCTTGCTTGATTCAGTTGGCACTATCACATTACTGTTAACCTTATTTCTATAGAGATATTTACTTTTGATGTGATTTTAAGGTTAACTACTCATCATGTCGAAATTGATTACTTTAAATGAAGGTTGTTAGTTTTCATATTCCTAAGCAACTTTTATTATTCAATTCAAGCAATCAAACCATTGTAGTCAAACATTTTCATATCAAGTCATGAAGTCATTCGTTTATTACGGATGTCAAGTTTTCTTAGTCCATGTTATGGATTTGAATAAAGACACGTCAGATTTGAATAATATTCCTGTTGTTATTGATTTTTCCTGACGTATTTCCTGAAGAATTTCTTGGCTTACTCCCAAAGCTTGATATTAAATTTTGTATCGACTTTGAACCCGGTACAAAACTCATTTCTAAAATCTCATATCGAATGGCTCCTATTGAACTTCAGGAGTTAAAAATTCAACTATAGAATTTGGTACCTGAGCCTTTATCTGATGACTTCCTTTGTGGAATGCACCGCGAGCCGAGACTCTCGTAGGGACACCATATTAAATGCGATAGTAAAGCGATAGGTGTCATTGTAACGTCTTATCGAGGTTGGGATATGAGTCACGATTGAGAACAACCTAAGTCGGTAATCGAAATATGTAGCTTTCCCCGAAGCTTAGTTGGTTATTATCGAGATTCGTTTGAAGGATATTCTCGAATCGCTATTCTATTAACGCACCGACTCGTAGAGATACAAAATTCGAATGGAGTAAGGAATGTGGGAAGAGCTTGAAGAACTCGAAGAAGAGACTCATTTCAAAGACATGTTACGACCATGCCATCTGGAAAAGCGAGCGTGGTAGTGGGCGTGTTGAGTAGAAGATCGTATACAAGTCTGAAATGCAGTACGATATTGTCAAAGACTCATTTCAATAATTTACAAATAATAGAGATGGAGATGAAAACTCTAGTTACCCACGTGATGATATCTGAGTATAATCGACTTTAATCGATAAAGTTAAAGTTGTTCAAGCTACACACGGAGATGATGAATTTGAAGAAGGAGGTCGAAGTTGTTATTTCAAAAGCGAGAGAATCGGTGAGGTGAGGAAAGCTCAAAACCTTGATTTATTAATCCATTAAAATTCTCGATCGAATAGGAGCGTGGCTATAGACTCGTTTTACCGCCAAGTATGGCGTGTTCATAACGTTTTTCACGTGTCGATGTTACGTAAATATGTGGACGACCGAACCACGTCGATAAGTTAGAGCCCGGACGAGATAGCCAAAGACTTAAATACGAGGAGGTACTGTCAAGATCTTGGATAGGAAAGAACATGTCCTATGTCTGAGGTTATACCACCACAAGTTAAAGTTTTATGGAGAAACCATGCTATTGAGGAGATGACTTGGGAGTTGGAAAGCGGAAATGAAAGCGAGGTATTCTCATCTTTTGAAACACCGGTATCGTGCGTCGTCGATTTCGAGAGAACGAAATTTCATAAGGAGGGAGGTTGTAAGACCCCAAATTATTAATAAATAAAATTTATTTTCTCTATTTATTATTTTGAAATAGTAAGGGTTGATTTGATTAATGTGGATAGTTATGGGTAAAATACGCAAAATATTTTGAATAAGCAGTGGTTATAAAATATTCATTATTATTAGGGGAATATTCGTTTGGTCGTGGAATATTAAATCTTTATCGGGGAATATTAAATGCGGATTTATAGCGATCTTTTATGGGCCCCATAACGAAAGCGATTGGATGAAGAAAAAGACAAATATAAGTTGTTTATAAATAACGGCGTAGTTATTCTGAGATTATCTTTGTTGGAATACCCGTGGTTAAAACACACTAATACATGTTGTTGTTGAGCAGTAGCACGCGATTGCACCAATTATTGATTCTTACGTGAAGAAGCACTACTTTCGATAATTATTACGATAATTCTTATTCGATATTTTATTTTATTGATTCAATAATTATTGCGTTGATATTTTATATTCTTTGTTGTTTGATAATTGTCATTACACGATATTTTTTTTATTATCAAAGCAATAATTCATATTATCTGAATAATATTATTAGATAACATTATTGGCAATGTCTAGAAAGTTACATCTAAGGAGAGGTTTGGTCACCTAATTAATTGCGCCAAGAAGAGAAATTCTTATTGAAAGCCCCTCTTTCACAGGAGCGGCACAGTTGCGATCTTGTGATTCTGTAATATTATTTATGAATAATTAATTATTGATTTATATGATGAGAAAAATATTGATTTTATGTGGATATAGATGTAGAAAATTTTAATGTGACAATTGTTGAAAATTAATATTTTATCTTTTTACGATAAAATAATTCATTTAAATATATTATTTTAATAATATATTAATGTGATATTTTATAATGAATGTGGGATATACGAGTATATGAGGAGGAAGAGTATTTTGTGGCATTAAATGTTTAACACATATTTTGTGTGTTGGTGGACACAATTATTGATCGAAATTTGATTATAGCACAAAAATCGCTTCGTTTGTGGATTTGGTTGATTTACATTTGGAATTTGGAAAAACTTTCTTCTGCAAAGTAGTAGAGAATTGAATTTCCTATAAAACAAAAGCGAGATTCGAATTTTCTGATAAAAGAGCTATTTATTATGAATTATTGAAGTTCCGAAGCTCCGAAATAATTGATTTTTGTAAGTTTTAATTATTTATTTTATGAAAAACGTTTTATTATTACTTTTTCTAGAAGGTTGGCATGTGGGAAATGTTAGGATCTGATTTCCAAAGAGGCGTAGGAAAATTTATTATTAATAATATATTATATTAAATTTTCTGCTTTGGTGTTCTAAGCAATTTCCTATAAATAGGGTGCTTAGGTTAGAATTGAAAATCACACCAGAAACTGAAGTTTTCTCTCTCTATATTATCGAGCGTATTCTTGTGAGTATTTTGAGTATACTTTGAGTATTGTTATCGATCTGAAGTTCCTTCAAAGACTATATATCCCGTATTCCATTTAAATCTAATCTTTCGAGGTAAGGGATGTTATTTTCTTCTCAAATGATATTATTTCTTCAATATCATTATCTTTGAAATATTGGTTGGAACTTTTATCAAATTTGAAACTTTTTCATGTCGGGTTACTATTCATGAGTTACTATTCACGAAGTTACTATTCATGAGTTACTATTCACGAAGTTACTATTATGAGTTACTATTCATGAGTTCTTTATTCACGAGTACTATTCATGAAGCGTGAAGATGTTTTTTGGAATTTTTATCTTTTGGTGTCGAGATACTATTCACGTATCTGGACTATTCACGAATCTGACACTTATTCATTGAAAAAAAATGAAATTTTTCTTTTAAATCCAAAATATCTATTACGGAGACTAGCTTTGATTGTATCCATGTTTTGATCATTCTTGAATTTTACACCACTATGATTATTTTTGAGGTATTTTTGGACGTGGATAAAACAAAGTACGAATCCTTAATCCTTAAACCTTGTCATTTTGTTTCACCGGATTCGTTTCTTTAAAATATTTTTCATCATCTTCGATCTTAAATGATGATATTATGGAATATCTTTGGCACAGTAGTGCAAAGATGAATGATTTCTGAAGAATATCTTTGGCCGTAGTGCAAAGATGAGCAGTGTTTAGATGAACATGACCAACTTGATGAATATCTTTGGCACGTAGTGCAAAGATGAATATTTGATTCGGATGTATGTTGATTGATGTTACAAGGATTAAAATAGATAGACGACGATGAACTTTTAAATTCATACATAGAAGATAGTAGTTGCATTCTCTACTTAACTCTTCTAATGAATTATTATTTCATTATGAATATTGGTTTAAAAACTTGTTGTCTATTGTATTCTATTAGTTTTTTTTTCTGTTGAAGACTAATGATAATTTGTTGTATATTATCTTAGTCATAATATTCTTCTCTTGGGCTAGTTGAGCTCACCCTTTTCCTTGTTGTTCCATTTTTCTTCTCGGGAGGCGAGAATGTAGCGAGTCTTAGTGAGGGTATGGAATGAAGGTTCTAGAGAGAGTTGTTTAGTAGTCCTCACCATTTTTGTAAAATAATGCATCAATAATTATGATGGGGATTTATTTGCGTGTGGATATTGTCTAGATGGCAATATCTGTAACTGTATTTAAACTCACGATTTATATGTTGTAATAATAAAGTTGTAGTTATTTACATACCATGTATTTGGCGACTCGAAATGGGTTGGATGGAATGGACCTATTTTGGGGCGTCACAATCAGGGTGTAAAATTCAAGAATGATCAAATCATGGATACAATCAAAGCTAGTATCCGAATAGATATTTTAGACGAAAAGAAAAATTTCATTTTTCTAATGAATAGTGTAATATCGTGAATAGTCTTAGACACGTGAATAAATAACTCTCAAACACCAAAAGATTGAAATTCCACAAAAAAATCATCTTCACGCTTCATGAATAGTACTCGTGAATAGTAACTCGTGAATAGTAACTCATGAATAAGTAACCCAAACATATGAAAAAGTTCCAAATTTGATAAAATTTCCAACCAATATTTCAAAGATAATGATATTGAAGAAATAATATCATTTTCGAATAAAATAACATCCACTTACCTCGAAAGACAAGATTTAGTTGAAACAGGATATAGGCTATGACTTGAACTCGCACCGTATAGAAATACTCAAAGTATACTCAAAATACTCACAAGAATAAACTCGATAATATAGAGAGAAAAACTTGAGTTTAAGTGTGATTTTCAATTCTAACCTAAGCACCTATTTATAGAAATTGCTTAGAACACCAAAGCGAAAATTTAATATAATATATTATTAATAATAAATTTTCCTCGCCTCTTTGGAAATTAGCTCTAACATTTCCCACATGCCAACCTTCTAGAAAAAGTAATAAAAAACATTTTCATAAAATAAATAATTAAAACTTACAAAATCAATTATTTCGAACTTGAACTTTAATAATTCACAATAAATAGCCCTTTTACCGAAAAATTTGAATCTACAAGTTTTTATAGGAAAATCAATTCTCTACAACTTTGCGAAGAAAGTTTTTCCAAAGTCCAAATGAAAATTGACCAAAATCCACAAACGGACGATTTTACAGGCTATAATCAAATTTCGGTCAATAATTGTGTCCACCAACACACAAAATATGTGTTAAACATTTAATGCCACAAAAATACTTTTCCTCCTCATATACTCATATATCCCACATTCATTATAAAAATATCACCATTAATATATTATTAAAATAATATATTTAAATGAATTATTTTATCAGAAAAAGATAAAATATTAATTTTCAACAATTGTCATTTTAAAAATTTTCTATATCTATATCCACATAAAATCAATATTTTCCTCATCATATAAATCAATAATTAATTATTCATAAATAATATTACAAAATCACGATCTTCGGCAACCGTGCCGTTCTAGAAAGAGGGCTTTCCAATAAGGATCTCTCCTTCTTGGCGCCGCAATTAGGTGACCAAACCTCTCCTTGAAATGAACTTTCTAGATATTGCCAATAATGTTATCCAATAATATTATTCAGATAATATGAATTATTGCTCCGATAATGGAAAGTACTATATAATGACAATTTATTGAAACAACAGTAATATAAAATATCAACGCAACAATTATTGAATCAATAAAATAAAATACTTTGAATAGTAATTCTTCGTAACAATTATTGAGTAGTGCCTTCACGTAAGAATCAATAATTGGTGCAATACCGCAATGTATTCTTTTTCAACAACGCGTATTAGTGTGTTTTTAACCAATAGGGTATTCCAACAAAGATTAATGGTAACAACTACTGCCAGTTATTTATAAACAACTTATATTTGTCATTTTCTTCATCCAATCGCTTTTTAGTTATGGGGCCCATAAAGATCAAGGCTGCAGCCGTCGTCTGAATATTCCCGACAAGATCTAATATTCCACGACCAAACAAATATTCCCCGACAATAATGAATATTTTATAACCACTTGCTTATTTCAAATATTTATGTATTTTACCCATAACTATCCACATTAATCAAATCAACCCTTACTATTTCAAAATAATAAATAGAGGAAAATAAATTTCATTTATTAATAATTTGGGGTCTTACAATGATGATGTGGAGACGGATGAGGATGATCCCGTTGAGTTGCCACAGGAGGATGAGGATGATCCCGTTGAGTTGCCACAAGAGGATGAGGATGACGAGGAGGAGGAGGAGGAGACTCCACTAACCTCGATAGCTGCTCGAATGTACGATGAAGTCTATGACCATAACGTGGAACTTCATGATACAGTCGAGGAATTGCAAGAAATAGTAGTTGAACAACAGACTGCAATGACATAGAAAGATGATGAGATCCTAGATCGTGAGGAATGACTGACTAATGTCGAGGAAAAGCTAGAACGGACTGAAGGAGAGAAAAACCAACTGATCGAGGAGGTCGCTGAACTAAAAAATAGGCTAAGGGAAGAAGCTACGAAGAGGACAAGAGTCGAGGACTCATATGAGGTAATGTTTCAACGAACCGGGATAGCAGTAAAAGACGCACATGCAAAGAGAATGAAGATGGAAGAAATGAATAGAGTATTCAACACCGTTGTTAATTGAGCTCAAGATAGGGTCATGAGTTATCCGATTCAGTTCGAGATGATGCCATCATATGTATTAGAATGTAGAACAATGTTCCGGATCATGGAGGAAGAACGTAGTAAGGCTAAGCAGTATCTTAGTAGAACATCGTAGTTGTTGTACGATGAATAAAATGTTAAATAAATTGTAAATCCCAAGTGTTATGAAACCTATGGGAAATGATGATGATGTTGTCCTGAAACTTTTGTAGTTCAGGAAAGTAATGAAAATAGCAGTGATACTATTGTTTTATGTTTTCAAAGAGGTTATGAATAAATTAAAGTTGTTATTTTATTCAAAGTGTTACGTGATTATGTGGTTATTTCTTTTGTGGAGGCAAGTTAAGTAGAAATTACTTAAAAGAGTTGAATAATAACCTAATGGGTGTATTTTTAAAACAGAAAATGCCTCCCAGACGTCAACCACCACGACGGAGAACCAACGAAGGAACCAACAATAACGACAATGTGGATACTAACCCAGTTCAACAATTAGTGACGTTACTGACAGGAGCGTTGCAGAATCAAACACAGAACCAAGGAACAACGTTTAAGGAGTTCAAGGCGGTTGGACCACCTGAATTTCATGGGTTAGTGAATCCAGTCGAGGCACAGACTTGGATTATGGAGATAGAAAAGGTGTTCGATGTTGCTAGGGTAGGAGATGACCAGAAGACTGCTTTCGCAACATTCATGTTCAAATCAGAAGCTAGTTATTGGTGGCAGGCTAATAAAACTCGAGAAGGACCAGGGATAGGTTTAAGGAGATATTCTTCAAGACCTATTTTCCCGAGAGTTGGAAGGTCACCGAAGTGCGCTTTACGGAACTAAAGGCGAGGAACGATGACCAGATATCTCGAGTATCTTTGCTAAATTCAACGAGTTGGCAAGGTTTGCTCCTTATCAAGTCAGCACGGACGAACGCAAGACGGAGAGATTTGAACACGGAATGAAGCCCTGGTTGTATAGTAGGGTTTCCCTATTTCAATTCAAGACTTTCGCAGCAGTGATGGAGAAAGCAATACTCGCTGAAGGTGGAGGCGAGGCAGTGACAAAGTTCAATCAGGAACAGAAGAAGAAGAAGAATGAGGTGGAAATTAAGAATGGAGGTGGTAGTGGTGGAAACAACAACAACAACAACAACAACAACAACTTGAAGAGGAAATGGAATGGAAACGTGGGTTCTGGAAACCAGCAGGGTAACCAGCAGAACAAGAAGTTTGAAGCATGTGCTACATGCGGGAAGTTTCACAAGGGTGCGTGCTTGATGGGGAAACGAGTATGCTTCAATTGTGGCCAGGAGGGTCACATCGCCCCAAATTGCACTCAACCTAAGAAGAACGTGTGCTTCACGTGCGGATCCAAGGATCATTTTTCTCGTGAATGCCCTAAGAAGAAGGATGGAGTGACAACCAGAAGAAATGGAGGTAACAATGGATGTACAGCATCAAACAAACCCACAGCTAGAACCTTCAACATGACTGTGCAAGATGCTGTGCAATCAAAAGATGTCGTGTTAAGTATTATCCCAGTCAATGATATTGATGCTTATGTATTATTTGATTCGGATGCTACTTGCTCGTTTATCTCTGATGAATTTGCTAAGAGGTTAGAATTGCCTAGAGAAGAACTGAATTTCCCTTTGAACATAGAAATCGCGAATAAAGAGATAATCCCTGTTAAATTCGTACACAAGAATTGTATGGTGAACATTAAGGAGAATATCTTGATGGTAGATTTGATTCCAATTAGACATGGAGAGTTTGATGTTATTTTGGGAATGGATTGGCTGTTCAAATATGTAGCAATAATTGATTGCCAAAAGAAGTGTGTAAACCTTATGACCCCGTCAAAGGTAGTATTTTATGGCAGCAAGTCGCCTAGACAAATGAAATGTCTGACGATTATGCAGGCCAAGAAATTTTTGAGTCAAGGTTGTGTGGGCTATTTAGCTTACATAGTCGATACTCAGAAGAAGAATGCGAAACTGGAAGAGATACCAGTGGTGAGGGAATTTGAGGATGTGTTTCCAGAGGATTTGCCAGGACTTTTGCCTGACAGAGAAATTGAGTTCGTGATCGACTTAATGTCGGAGACAACACCGATATCGAAGGCCCCGTACAGAATGGCTCCAGTAGAAATGAAGGAACTGATGGTACAGTTGCAAAAATTATTAGACAAGAAGTATATTCAACCAAACGTATCACCGTGGGGAGCGCTAGTGTTATTCGTGAAGAAGAAGGTTGGGTTAATGACTTGATTGATCAGTTGAAGGGTGCTAAATACTTCTCGAAAATAAATTTGAGAAGTGGGTATCACCAGTTGAAAGTGAGGAAGGAGGATATACAACGAACGACATTCAAAACTCGGTATGGACATTACGAGTTTCTGGTGATGTCTTTTGGTTTAACCAATGCACCTGCTGCATTCGTGGATTTGATGAATAGGGTGTTTAAACCATTCTTAGACAAATTTGTAGTGGTATTCATTGACGACATTCTGGTGTATTCCAAAACTCAAGAAGAACACGTGGAACACTTACGTTTGACATTGGAAACACTAAGAAAGGAAAAGTTGTACGCGAATTTCTCTAAGTGCAAATTTTGGCTAGATCGTGTGCAATTTCTTGGGGGCACGTGATTGACAAAGATGAGATTTCCGTGGATCCATCAAAAGTGGAAGTTGTAATCAATTGGGAACAACCAAGAACACCGTCGGAAGTGAGGAGTTTCTTGGGACTGGCCGGTTATTACAGACGATTTATTCAAGATTTTTCTAAGATAGCTACTCCATTAACAAATTTGACCAGCAAAGTTGTGAAATTTGTTTGGACGGAGAAATGTGAAGAAAGTTTCCAGGATTTAAAGAAGAAATTAAGCATGGCACCTGTGTTGTCATTACCAGATAGTACAAGTAACTTTGTGGTGTATAGTGATGCCTCACATAAAGGGTTGGGATGTGATCTTATGCAGAACGGAAAAGTAATTGCGTATGATTCAAGACAACTGAAGGATTATGAGAAAGGTTATCCGACTCATGATTTGGAATTGGCTGCAGTAGTGTTTGCTCTCAAGATATAGAGACACTATCTCTATGGAGAGAAATGTGAAATCTACACAGATCATAAAAGTCTGAAGTATATTTTCACACAGAAGGATCTGAATATGTGACAAAGAAGGTGGATGGAATTGATAAAGGATTAAGATTGTGAGATATTTTATCATCCGGGCAAAGCGAATGTGGTTGCAGATGCTTTGAACAGGAAAGGTTGGGAGAAATTGATGCTGATAACTACTCAGGAGGAGCTTATTTCAGTAATGACAAAGCTAGAGTTGGAAATCAAATTTCCAAAAGAATCCGATGAACGACTATTCCAGATAGATACCAGTCCAACTTTAGTGGACAAAGTGAAGAGTGCTCAACTACAAGATAAAGAATGCGAAACGATCAAAGAGAAAGGGGTTGAGGGTAGCGATGTAAAATACAAGATCGACACTGAAGGACTACTACGATACGAGGAAAAATTTGGGTTCCAAAGATTGCGAACTTAAAGACGAAATCTCTTGGCCAGAACACACAACACAAGATATTCGATTCATCCAGAAGTACAAAGATGTATCAAGATTTACTGGCGTCATTTTTGGTGGCCGAATATGAAAAGAGACGTTGCAGAATGCGTTGCAAAATGTTTGACGTGTCAAAAAGTGAAAGTTGAACATCAACGACCAAGCGGGTTACTTCAATCGTTGGAAATACCGGAATGGAAGTAGGAGCATATCACAATGGATTTTGTGATAGGACTTCCAACGACTCAGAAGGGATACGATACGATATGGGTAATAGTAGATAGATTGATAAAATCTGCACACTTTTTGCCAATAAAGATTAGATTTAATCTTGATCAGCTAGCGAAATTGTACATTAAAGAGATCGTGTCAAGACATGGAGTTCCAGTGTCAATTGTGTCAGATAGAGATCCAAGGTTCACATCAAACTTCTGGAAAAGACTACAAGAATGTATGGGAACACAGTTGCGAATGAGTACAACATACCATCCGCAAACCGACCGACAAAGCGAACGAACTATCCAAACGTTGGAAGATATGCTGAGAGCATGTATCATGGATTTCAAAGGAAGTTGGGATGAACATTTACCATTGGTAGAATTTGCCTACAACAACAGTTACCACGTGAGCATCGACATTCCACCTTATGAGGCATTGTACGGCAAAAAGTGCAGAACTCCACTGTGGTGGGATGAAGTCGGTGAACGCCAACTGTTAGGACAAGAACTGGTACAACAAACTGTTGAAGTTGTCAAACTCATCAGGACGAGATTGGTAGCAGCCCAAGACCGACAGAAAAAGTATGCCGATCAACATAGGCAGAATCGCGAATTTGAAGTAGGAAATTTTGTTTTCCTAAAATTTTCTCATTGGAAGGGGAAAATTCATTTTGGCAAGAAAGGAAAGCTCAACCCAAGATTTATTGGACCGTTTGAGATACTACGAAGAGTGAGGGAAGTGGCTTATGAGGTAGCTCTACCTCCAGACTTGGAAAACATTCATAATGTTTTTCACATCTCGGTGTTATGACCTTATAAACCCGATTAAAAACACGTGATCGAGTACGAACCATTGTAATTCGATAAAGATTTGTCTTATGAAGGGACTTCTATCCAGATAGTCGACAGAAAAGAACAAGTGCTCAGAAATAAAGTGATCGATACCTTCTGTGAAGGTGATATGGAGAAACCACAATGTCGAAGAGGCAACGTGGGAACTCGAAGCTAATATGATAAAAAGTTACCCTGAGTTATTTGTTTAATCTATGTTTTCGATTCTGGGGATAAAATTTTTGTAAGTAGGGAAGAATGTGACGATTTGATTGTTTGAATTGTGATTCTGAGGACAGAATCCTTTTAAGGAGGGAATAATGTAACATTCCAGAATTTTAAATGTAATATTAAATATTTATTGATTTATATAAATATTTAATGGATGTATTTTTCATTGAATAAATATTTGTTTGATGAAGTTAATTTTATTTGGTTAATTATTTGTTTGTTAAATAAATAATTGATGAATTAAGGAAATTATTATTATATTGATATTTCAATTTAAATGATTAATTATTTGTATTGTGTTATGTGATTAAATGATTTATTTAATTAATTATGATTTGAATTAATTAAAATAAAAAGGAAGGCTTGATTAAATATAGTGTGACAAATAATTATATTATAAGGAGTTATTAAAATAAACTAAAGTAGTTTAATTTAATTTTAACGAACAAGGCTTAATATATTAATTCTTTAATATTTAAAGGGTTTTTGCCAAACAAGCCTTATGGCTTTTGAGATTTCTAGTTTATTTAAATAAAATAATAAATATAATATATTTATGTTATATACGTTTATCCTAATAACTGATATTACTTATGATGAGTATTAAGCCTATGTCAGTTTTTTTTTATATCTTTACGCATACTAGTTGGTCAGTTGGATATTGGCTTAGTCTGAGTTTAGAGAGAGTGATAGAGAGCTTGAGAGATTTGAGAGGAAACTAGTAAATCTTCACAACAATTCCAGTGACCGTAGCAAGAATTACACGCTAATTGAAGGTATGTTCACAACCTTTGAGTTATATATGTGTATGTACATGTATATGTGTTTCACGGCAGAAATTTCATGTTCTATAATTTCATCTCATTCAAATTGTTGTTAGATAATTGGGTACTTGTGATTATATGAGTATATGGTGATTAGAGATTATGTTTAAACAACAATTGTATGCTAAATTCGTTTGACAGTGGAAGAAAAAGTTTTGACAGTGTATGTTTATATATATTTTCATGTGTTCATGAAAAGTACCATTTTATGCTAGACCCCAAATTTTATGAATAAATATTTAATTTTCTCGAAATATTTTTTTTGAATATTATGATGTGGATTTGATATAATGTTATAGTTGTGGGTAATATTTATAAATTTAGCAAAGTACGCAAGTTGTTATATAATATTCGATTGGTCGGGGAATATTCATTTTAACAGGAAATATTTGTACAACGACACAATCATTGGTGGATCCCACAATGGAATTATTGTCGGATTGAGAAAACGACAAAAATATTTTATGAAAATAACGGCGGAAGTTTTACCATTAATACTGTTGAACTACTCGGTAGTAAAAAAATACGATGTACGTGTGGTTGCATAGTAGCACGATATTGATTATTGATGCTTATGTGATAAGTCACTCGCTTTTGTTTTATTGGTATTATTAATGTAATAAAATAGAATACTTTTATAAAGTTATTCTATAAGTAAAATATATTATATTTTATTATGATAGTGTCTCGTATAGTGTTTTGCATAGTAAAATCTTTTATATAAAATAATACTTTTATAAAGTTATTTTATAAATAGAATATATTATATTTTATTATGCATAGTGTTGCATAGTGTTTACATAGTGTTTTTTTATAGTAAAATCTTTTATAAAGTTATTCATTTTATTAGATTATAAATAGAATATATTATATTTTTATTTAAAAGATTTTGCTTTAAATATGGATAAAATCAGATTAAAATAAATCAATCTGGACCGCTTCATGAGTTAGTTACTATCGCATCCATTTTTTTCTATAAATAGAAGCTCATTCATTCATTATTTCTTACGAATTCAATGAAACTACTGAGAGAAACTATAGAGAGAAAGAAGAAAAGTATTCTCCTACTTCACTACTTATATATCCAAAGTACTCTTCTTCTTAAGGTAGGGAATATTATTTATTGTACTCATAAGGGGTATTCTTTCTTTCTTATTCATGAAGAGAACTTCATTATTCCATTCTTTATTATTACATTGGAATAACTTTTGTATATACTGGATACCCTATACTTGGTGAAATTCTTCTCATTATTTCATTCTTATTATTCTGTTGGATAACTTTGTTTATCTGCAATCACCGCATACATGGTGAAATTCTATTGTTATTCCATTCTTTATTATTACATTGAATATCCTATACATGCGTTTTACGCCGTGACACTGTTTTCGCCTTTATTATTATTATTCGCTGAAATATCCTCGTCTGTGCGTTTTATCTTAACTGATTTCGTCCCTTATTAGTATTCATTGGAATAACCTATCTATCCAAGTACCGCATGTATGGTGATTTCATTGTTATTCCATTCTTTATTATTTTGTTGGAACATCCATTGATGCAATTTTTGCACGACTTCGGTTCCGCTTACTTATTATTCTCGTTGGAATAACTTTGCTACATCTGAGCACCGCATGCACGGTGATTTCTTTTGTTATTCCATTCGTTATTATACTCGCTAGTTAAAGTTTTGACTTCTATACTCCATGAAATTAGTGGAATATCCTTGATATTTGCGCTTCATCCAAATTTTTCATGGAAATATTCTTACGAGCATTCTTGAATTTTACTCTACAAAGCAAAGATCATGTTGACAATTTGGGCGTTATCGGTTCCTAGATAAATTAATTCTTGAACTTGTTTTATTGAATTCTTATATCATTGTCATCATCCTCATGTTTATTTTTTGAAAGTTATCTCGTGGCTTCAGGTGCGTAGATGGACTTGGTATGATTATGACCGAGGGATTATTCGGTATAATCATAACCGTAATGTTACAAATGATCTTGAAAAAAGTCCTCATTGGCCTGTAGTAGTGCATTGATGGACAATTTTTGGTATGATTATGGCTATGGATTCTCTTTGGCAGTGGTCTGAAGATGAATTATTTTATGGCATGATCGGGACCGTTGATGAAAACATGATTATCTTTAGCCGTAGTAGTGCGTGGCTAATTCGTGGTCGTGATACTATTGAATATCCTTGGCCTGTAGTGCAGGGATGATTTGATGATGTAGATTATTTATTAAAATTTGAGTCTCAAATGATAAAAGTCATGAAAAATCTTTTAAATCATAGAAGATAGTAGATTTTATTCTCTACTTGACTCTTCTAATGGATTGCTTGTTCATTGCAGCTTAAACTTGATAGTTATTATATTTTATCGGTTTAACAACATTTGAAGGCTAATGATAAATTATTCGCATTATCTTAGTCATAATATTTCTTACTGGGCTAGTTGAGCTCACCCTTTCTTTCACTGTTCTCTTCAGGAAATGAGAATATAGCTGGGATGAATCGGGGAACGGAGTGATGGTCCTAGATGGTGCATTAGTAGTCCTCACTATTCTGTGAAATAGTGTGATAATAATTATAATGAGGATTCCTTTTGAGTTTGTATACTCTCTAGTAGACAATATTTGTATTCAAACTCACAGTTTATGTTTTGTCGTATTGTACATGACAGTTGTATTATTAAGTTGTATTTGAATTATGTACCATGTATCTGGCGACTCAAGATGGGTGATGTATACCTATTTTGGGGGCGTCACATTTTAGATGGTCAATTCTTATGTGAAACTATAAATTGAGACTTGTATATATTAGTTTAATGAGATATGAGTATAACGTAATTGGAATGAGGTAAATTGGACAAGAATTGAAATCACAATGTTCAATTTTGTGAAGGAACTCGAAAATGGAGTTTTTATTTTAAAACTTGAATTCAGAGAAATTAAAATAGTTTTAGTTAGTATTAAATTGTGCTAATTGGTTGTAAATGTGAGCAATCATGTTTGTGATAGTTGTATATTTATTATACGTGTTAATATTACTGTCTATTATGTGAAATTTGTGTTTGTTTGGCTAAAGTCGGCTACTATTCATAGCGTTCTCTGCGTCTGTCATTCAACACTAAAAAGTAGCAATTCCAAGGTTACAGTATAAATAAAGCAAGCAATTGCTTGGGTCCCAAGCCTTTGTATAGTCAACCTACGCCCATACCCTCGGTTTGAGATTACGACTTACTCATTATACACAATGACTTGGGGAAACATCCTAGCATGGTCTGAAATTATGTTAGCATGTTAAATGAGTAATGTTAAGGTTAACATAACATAGTGAGTTGTGGTTAGTATGATCAAAGTTGCAAAAATGATTAGTAAATTGAAAACGTGTTATGTGGTAATTTAATATACATAACGAAAGTTAGACAAGTGTTGTGAAGTAAAACACTTAGAGTTTCTGAAATGTGAATGGTAATGAACATGTTATGATATGGTAGCATGTCTAATGTGTGACGCCCCCAAAATAGGTATACATCACCTATTCTGAGTTGTCAATACATGGTACAGAAACAACTACAACTTTATTATTACAACAGTAAAACTGTGAGTTTGAATACAAATATTATCTTCTAGACAATATATATACTCAAATAAATCCTCATCATATTTATTGATACATTATTTTACAAAAATGGTGAGGACTACTAAACAATTCTTTCTAAAACCTTCATTCCATACCCCAGGCTAGTACTTTCGCTATATTCTCGCCTCCCGAGAAGAAAAATGGAACAAAAGGAAAAGGGTGAGCTCAACTAGCCCAAGAAAGAATATTATGACTAAGATAATATACAACAAATTACCGTTAGTCTTCAACAGGAAAAATCTAATAGAATACAATAGACAACAAATTTTAAATCAATATTAGTGGCGGAAATAATAATTTATTAGAAGAGTTAAGTAGAGAATGCAAACTACTATCTTCTATGTATGAATTTAAAAGTTCATCATCTATCTTTTATCCCCGTAACATCAATCAATATACATCTGAATCAAATATTCATCTTTGCACTACAGTGCCAAAGATATTCATCATTAGTCATGTTCATCTAAACACTGCTCATCTTTGCACTACTGACCAAAAGATATTATTCAAAATCATTCATCTTTTACTCTACGGACCAAAGATATTCAATAATATCATCATTTAAGACCGAGGATGATGAAAAATAATTTTAAAGAAACGAATCCAAAGTGAAACAAAATGACAAGGATTAAGGATTAAGGATTCGTACTTTGTTTTATCCATGTTCAAAATACCTCAAAAATAATCATAGTGGTGTAAAATTCAAGAATGATCAAAACATGGATACAATCAAAGCTAGTATCCGTAATAGATATTTTGGACAAAAAGAAGAAATTTTATTTTTCTATGAATAGTCTTCAGATATCGTGAATAGTGCCATATACGTGAATAGTAACTCAAACACCAAAAGATAGAAATTTCCCAAAAAACATCTTCACGCTTACATGAATAGTACTTTCGTGAATAAGAACTCGTGAATAGAACTCATGAATAGTAACTCGTGAATAGTAACTCTTGAATAGTAACTCTGAATAGTAACCCCATACGGAAAAGTTCCAAATTTGATAAAAAGTTTTAACCAATATTTCAAAGATAATGATATTGAAGAAATAATATCATTTGAGAAGAAAATAACATCCCTTACCTCGAAAGATTAGTACTTCTAATTTGGAATAAAGGGTATAGTCTTTGAAGGAACTCAGCGACCGCCTAACAATACTCAAAGTATACTCAAAATACTCACAAGAATACGCTCGATAATATAGAGAGAAAACTTCGCTTTCTAGTGTGATTTTCAATTCTAACCCAAGCACCTATTTATAGGAAAATGCTTAGAACACAAAGCGAAAAATTTAATAAAATATTAATATATATTATAAATTTCCTTAGCCCATCTTTGAAGATCTGATTTCAGAAATTAATATCACATGTTAGCCCACTTAAATGCAAAAAAACGTTTTTCTTTAAAATAATAATTAAAACTTCCAAAATCAATTATTTGAAGCTTGAACTTCAATAATTCACAATAAATAGCCCTTTTATCAGAAAATTCAATCTCATGAGTTTTTATAGGAAATTCAATTCTCTACAATTTTGCGGAAGAACGTTTTTCCGAATTCCAAACAAAAATTGACCAAATCCATAAGCAAGCGATTTTACACGGTATAATCAAATTTCGGTCGATAAATGGGGTCCACCGACATGTTTAACATGTTTTAAACATTTATTGCAACAAAAATACTCTTCCTCCTCGTATACTCATATATCCCACATTCGTTATAAAATATCACCATTATTATATTATTAAAATATAATAATATATTTAAATGAATTATTTTATCGAGGAAAAGATAAAATTTCAATTTTCAACAATTGTCACATTAAAAATTTTCTCCATCTATATCCACATAAAATCAATATTTTCCTCATCATATGAATCAATAATTAATTATTCACAAATAATATTACGAAATCACAATATTGACAACCGTGCGCCTCCGGAAAGAGGGGCTTTCCAATAAGAATTTCTTCTTCTTTGGCGCAATTAGGTGACCAAACCTCTCCTTAGACAGAACTTTCTAGACATCGCCAATAATGTTATCTAATAATATTATTCGAGATAATATGAATTATTGCTTCGATAATGAAAAATCTTGTGTAATGACAATTATCAAATAATGTGAATATAAAATATCAACGCAACAATTATTAACTCAATAAAATCTTTGACATGAATTACTTTGTAACCATTATTGAGTAGTGCCTTCTTACGTAAGAATCAATAATTGGTGCAATACTGGTATCTTTCTTGTGTTTTAACCACCGGGTATTTTAACAAAGATAATTGTAATAACTACGCCATTATTTTTAAACCACTTATATTTGCGTTTTCTTCATCCAATCGCTTTCCGTTATGGGGCCCACATGGTCATACTGCTGCGTCGTATTAATATTCCCACAAAGATCGAATATTCCACGACCAAAACGAATATTCCCGACAACAACAATGAATATTTTATAACCACTTGCTTATTTTGAAATATTGGCGTATTTTACCCCTAACTATCCACATTAATCAAATCAACCCTTACTATTTCAAAATAATAAATAGAGAAAATTAAATTTCATTAATAATAAGTTGGGGTCTTACATAATGGGTATTGTGGTTCTAAAATTATGTGTAGGTGATCGTGAGTTTAATTTTATAGCTTACGCTCAAGGCAAGTTTTCTAACTCTACACTTTCGTTGAGTTAGTTCTATTATTATATTGTGTAACTTCAGTCTTTTGATTGAGCAAGCTTTGTATCTTAACTGTTATTGAATAAGTTAATTGTTCCTAAAAGTCATTCAAACAAACTCTAACTCTAATGTTATTGGAAATTCTTATTTGATTGATTCATTCTAACTTGTTTACAGTTAAGCAAGTTTCTTAAAGTTCAAAAATTTTATTTCTAATGTTATAAGACTCGAACCTTAGCTTATTTTACTGTTCAAGCAAAGATTAACCATTTTATTCATTTTATTTAATGCTTATGCTCTATAATTATTTCAAGCATAAGTTTGATATGTAGAATCAGTTCATTTAAGATTCTCAAATGTTCTAAGTTATGTTGTTATTAAACAACTATGGTGTTATCAAGCATTGTTGATTCAACTAGTTCCCTAGTTGATGATCATTAAACTTCAATTACCCTTGAAAGCTTATTCAAACCAAACTTTTTTTGGTGCAGACTTGTACTCTAAATACTAAGATGAACAACCCTATGTTTAGGAGTTTACGCTTAGCGTTGAAATGGTTGTGCACAATACATTGTACGAAAGATTGACTCCCCTAAGTACGTGGAGTTCTTATAGTCATATGACTGTTAAAGTTAAATTTGAAAGATTACTTATAACTGTGGACATGGTTCATGGTCATTTGACCCTCAGTAGTTTATTTAAGAATGTTACTAGAACAAATTATTTAGTTCTATTGAGCCTATGAGTTGGCAAATGTTGAAATGTTAATAGAACATATCATTTAGTTCTATTGAGCCTATTATTTGGCAAATGTTGTAATGTTAATAGAACATATTATTCAGTTCTGTTGAGCCTATTATTTGGTAAATATTGTAAAGATATTTATCCTTATCTCAAGTGAGCTTTGTTTGCTCACTCTTGCATATTTATACACTTATTGCAGCTATGGTTGAGAAGGTAGATAAACCTACAACTAGCAAAAGAAAGGGAAAAATGTACAAGTGATGAAGACTTGTAATTTTGATTTATCGTTATGATGATAGACTTTTAATAATGATGTGATGTAATAATTTTATTTCCGCATTTGAATGATTGTATTAAAGGTTAGAGAACCTGGGAGATAATGTTTTTATTAAAGTAATCCTGTATGGGCAGGTTTTTATTATTCAATTTGTTATGATTGGGTAGTTAGATATGAATGTTTTGATTACGTGAACACCGAATCTTGAGGTAATGAAGTACTTGGATTTGGGGGTGTGTCACAAGACTTGTGCTAAAATGATAAGTTTAGCTAGAAATGTACATGTTGTGGTATGTTAGCATATCTAATAGGTATTGTGGTTTTAAACCTATGTGTAGGTGAACGTGAGTTTAATATTATAGCTTACGCTCGAGGCAAGTTTCTAAACTTCTCTTTATATTGAGCAAGTTTTCCCAATTCTACACTTTCGTTGAGTTAGTTTTATTATTACATTGTGTAACTTCATTCTTTTGATTGAGCAAGTTTCTAAACCTTAACTCTTTACATTTAACAAGCTTTCTAACTTCATTCTTTTCATATTGAATGCAAGTTCCCATTCCTATATTATTATTGTACAAGTTCCTAAAATTCTTTGTAGAGTTGAGCAAGCCTAATCTATCTTGCGTATGTTTGTGCAAGCTCTTGTAACCTAATTCGTTACATCGAGCAGTTTCATTATCCTAATTATTATTCAAAGCATATATTGTTCTAATACATTAACTCAAGTGAGATTGTTCTAATTCTTTTTAGTACTTTGCATGTATATCATGTTATTCAACTATATATTGTTGATATCCGATCTTTGACTTTGATAGCCTTGTTCAGTTATACATTATTTTATTAAACCTTTATTGATGGAAATTGAATAGTGTTCTAAAATTCTAGAAACACTGATAAGCTAGTTCCAAACTAAACTTTCTTTAATGCGGAAATTCTAAATTCAAACTGAGACGAACAACCCTAACATAGGGGATTTTGTACGTGTAACGTTTAGATGTTTGTGCACAATACATGGAACAAAGGGCTGATCCCCCTAAGTATGTTAAGAAGAGTCTGTATAGTCTAAATGACTGTTAAGGTTGAGGTAATAATACCTAAATACCGAAGACATAGTTCATGGTCATAAGACCCTCAGATATTAAAGTTCGAACTTGTTTTTGTTTCTATTCATGGAACGAGTTCATTATTGTACATCATCCGTTGTTCATTCTCATATGGTTATTATTACTACTCTTTATGTCAGTGAACAATTGTTTGCTCACTCTTGCAATTAACAATGCAGCTAAAGTCGAAAAAGGCGATGAGCCATCTACTAGCAAGGGAAAGGGCAAGATGTCCAAGTGTTGAAGAATTATTTAAAGTTTATTTAAATGCATGATGTTCTAAGACATGTTTTATTTTATAATGTATTCCGTAAACTGATGTAATAATTTAAGGTTAGATTACCTGAGATTATTTATGAGATGATGTAACCCTTTAATGGGAAAGATTATTGTTTAAGTTATTTAATGTTTTATCCTTTATCATGGGTAGTTAGATGTAATTATTTTGATAGTGAGCACCAAATTCGGTGGAAATGAAGTACCCAGATTTGGGGGTGTCACAGTATAGACTTCGCAAGATATTATGATTAGCTTACCTGTGATAACTTCGTTCGGGTTCCTCATTTTTTGGGAAGTCACAAAAAACGCTCTCCCTTGAACCACCGACTTTGACTTTTCTAGGGCAGCCTTTGGTGTCACCATCCCAGCTTGTCTTGACTTCACTGCATGGCAAAATCAAGCTAAGTGACCTTCTTTTCTGCAATTGTGACACACTTTGGGTTGTTGCGTACAGTTTGAACTAATGTGTCCCTCCCGTCTGTATTTTTAGCATACAACCGGTGGTCGTTCTCCTTCCTTAGAAATGGGTGTTGGTGTTGTTGCCGATGTCTTTTCATTGTCATTGTTGAATCTTCTTTTCTTAAAGTTATTCCCACTTAGTTCACATCTCCTATTATCTTGGCCATGATTACCACCGAAGTGGTTACCATTTCTGGCATGATAATTTCCTCCACGATGGTTATCATTGTTCCGATGGTCGTTGCCAACGGTACGATTATTATCGTGTTGTTGGTCATTGTCTTTTGGTTGAAAAGTTTCATTATCTCGCTCCAATAATTGACCCTTATTCACAACATCTAAATACAAACAAAGTTTATGAGAAATGAGGTATTGACGATTTTTCAGGTTTCATACCTCTCGAAAACATTCGTCTCATTCGCATCCACCAAATGGGATGCAAATTGGGATAACTCCATAAACTTGACCTCGTATTGTGATATAGTCATATTGTTCTGTTCAAGTTTGATGAATTCCACCTCCTTCATATGATGAATACTTTCTGGAAAATACTTGTCGTTAAACAATTCCTGGAAATTCTCCCAAGACGTCTTAAGTGCGGAAAAATGAGTACGTTTTACGAATTCCCAGCAGTAATCTGCCTCTCCACGCAACATAAAGGTGGGAACCTTTTTCTCCTCTGTGCATCCCAAGACATCAAATATCTTGGATATCTGCTTAATCCATGCTTTTGCCTTAAATGGCTCTGGCTTTCCCAAAAACTGCGGCGATCCCAAATCCTTGAATTGCTTAGTAGTGACCAGTCGTGAGTTACCATTTTTTAACCTTCATTTTGAACAGAAGTCTCTCTTGTTTGGTGTTGCATGAATTGTAGAAAGCTCCTAAATATCTCATCGTTTATCGTTTGGTCGGTGTTGTTGTTTACAAGAGGATTATTGCCATCCTGATGCACATTATCCTGGTTATTGATTGGCGGTAACTGAATGGTCGCATGTGCTCCATTGTTTATCTCAAAATTTTCCGAATTCATTCTCAAATACTGCCACAAAATAAAGGTTAATTAAAAAAATTGACATGTCATATATTATCCCTATATTCTGACCGACCAATTAAATAACAAATAAGCTTATGTAGGACACACTAGCGAAGGATTTACTCTTCTCTCCCTCCTAATTCTAATCCTAGATCTCCACCAGAGATCATATCCCTAAGCTCTGATACCAACTGTGACGCCCACAAAATCAATCCACACAACCCATTATGAGTCGCCAAATACATGGTACATAATTCAAATACAACCTTCATTTATACAACTATTAACTGTCGTGCAAAATACGACAAAACATAAGCTGTGAGTTTTAATACAAATATTATCTTGTAGACAATATCCAAAGTCCTCATTACAATTATTATCACACTATTTTAAAATAGTGAGGACTACTATAATAACCATCTTGGACCTTTACTCCACTTCCCGACTAGTCCAAGCTACATTCTCACCACCTAAGAAAACAATAGAACCAAAAGGAAAAGGGTGAGCTCAACTAGCCCAGTAAAGAATATTATGACTAAGATAATGAAGAAAAAAAATTATCCTTAGTCCTCAACAGTGAAAAACTTGATAGAATACAATAGACAACAAGTTTTAAATCAACAACTGCAGCGGATACAACAATCCATTAGAAGAGTCAAGTAGAGCATGATGTCTATTACCTTCTATGATTTAAAATTTCATCGTCAATATTTTATCCCTGTAACACCAATCAATAATTATTTCCAATCAACGAATTATCTATGCATTACGTGCCAAAAATAATCGTTTGTATCACCAATGGTCATGATCATGCCAAACACCTGTCCATCTATGCATTACGGGCCAAAGAGGACTTTCACCACAAACCTTTATATGTAACATTAAAGGTCGTGATTATACCAATACACAATTCCTGGTCATAATGATACCAATCAACAGTCCATCTTTGCACTACGGGCCAAAGATGACTTTTAGTACAATATAAACATGAGGATGATGACAATGATATAAAGAATCAATCAAGTGAGATCAAGGATAAATATTAGAGATATATAATTCAATTTATCCCAAGTTCAAGAATATCCAAATTGTCAACATGATAACTAATTATGGAGTAAAATTCAAGAATGATATTCATGTATCAAAAATAATTTGGACAGAAAAGAAAATTAAATTATGTTATGAAAAGTATTCGTGAATAGTACCCATTAATAGTACCATATAAATAGTACCTCAACATGAAAAGATTAAAATTTAATAAGAAATTTCAGACCAATATTCCAGTTAAATGATATTAGATGAAACGCAAACCTTAAGGAATTTCTAATCATTTCAGGAATTATAGAAGCAATACTTACCCTAATAAGTTTAAATTTAGGAATATGTAAAGAAATAATATCACTTATATAATATGGAGTATGAAAGAAAATGATATTTCTTACGAGTATTGAAATAAAATAATATCTTTTACCTTAGAAGAAACTAGATCTAACTTGGTATAACAGATATTATCCTGAGAAAATCTTGCACTATAAGCTACACTCAAAATATTTCTATACTCAAAAGAAATACTCACAATATTATATAGAAATAATTTATGATATTGTGATGGTGTGTTTCTATTTGCAGCAAATGGTTGCCTTTTATAGTGCATCTCGGAGGAAGAAACAAATTCAATGTGCCTAACTCTTTCTTTTCTTCCCTGCCTAACTTTTTTTTCTTTCAATGCCTAACTTCCTCACTTCTTATTGGTTGAGGGCCCACACCTTAAGAAAACATGGTTTGCAGGAGAAATCACCCACTTGAAAATGAGAAGTGTATGCATGAACTTCAGCACACTCAATTTGGAAAAAAATAATAATTTCAAAGCAACTTGTTCACCTCCATCCTTTTCTCACATGCTTAAATATATATTATAATAGTATTATTATTTAAACAATTATAATATATTATAATAATATATTTGAATGAATATTTTATTGGAGAAGATAATTGTGATTCCATAGAAAAATATGTCAAACTTTCAACAAATGTTTCATGTTAAATTCCTTCATTTATATCAAAATTGAACCAATATCCACCACATAATAATTAATCATAATTAATATTATAAGCTCACAATATTAACAACCAGATTATTCCAAGGAAAGAGGGGGCTTTCCGGTAAGGATTTATCCTAATTGGCGTGCAATTATATAACCTAACCTCTTTACTCGACAGAACTTTCTAGACATTACCAATAATGCTAAAAAATAATATTATTCAAATAATATAAATTATTGTGCAGATGTTACTGTAAAAATTATTGAATCAATGATATGAGATATTATGTAGCAACTATTGTGGCAATTATTCAATACTGAGTGACTTCTTATGTAAGAATCAATAATCAGAGATACTGTGCAATACCGTGTGCTACTGTGCAACCATGCATATTACTATACTTTTCTCACCGGGAATTTCAACAGTTAACGGTAAAAGTTTTGCCGTTTTTTTATAAAAAGGTTATTTTTGTCACTTTCTATATCCGACAGTTATTCCATTATGTGGTTCACCAATGATTGCACCATCGTACGAATATTTCCCGACAAAAAGAATATTTCCCGACAAAACGAATATTTTATGACAACTTACTTACTTTGCAAAATTTGCACATATCACCCACAACTATAACATTTATTAAATCAACACCTTACTATTCAAAATAATATTTAGAGAAAATTAAATCTTTATTTATAAAAAGTTGGGGTCTTACACATGCTGCAACGGAAGGTTGGTGTTTACATTTTGCTGGTCAGGTCGTTGGACCACAATACTGCCACTTTCGATCAGATTTTGGATTTTATACTTTAAGGACCAACAATCTTGTGTATCGTGTCTCGGAGACCCTGAGTTATAAACACATCTCTGGCTGGGATTGTATCTTTTGCTTCCTGGATCCAGAGGGGGAGCCAGTTCAGTAATTTTCTTATAATCCATTAACATCACCAATACATTTTCAAGAGAATAGCCCAATGGAGTGAACACCCGATTTTCTGTTCTTTCAAATTTTCTCTTTATGTCCTGGCATTGGTTGAATGCAGCCTGTTGTTGAAATGGCAGATTGCCTTAGTTATTCCAAATGGGGGGACTATAGGTTGGTCTCCTAGCTTGCCCCTGTAAAACGAGGGATACATCTTCATTGCCTTTATCGGGTACCCTCTTGGGAATGCTTGCATAGTTGTCAGACTGTATATGCTCGTCGACTGCTTCCAAGGCCGTGAGATCTTTAATATTGTCTGCCTTCAGGCCCATCTCTGCCATTTCTCCGTGTTTGATCATCTCCGAGAATGGTTTTCCTATGTCTGCTAGGATTCTCTCATAGTAAGGTGCCTCTTGGATATCAATGAATGTCATTACCATCTGAGTTTCTTTCATTGATGGAATGACTTGCGTTTCCAGACGTCTCCACCTTTGGGCATATTCACGGAAAGATTCACTATTCTACTTTTTAACTTTGGTAATTTGATATCTGTCTAGAGCCATTTGGGACCGGAAGTTGTACTAATTTAGGAAGGCGTGGACTAACTCTTCCCAGTTATAGATTTTGGCATTGTCAAGTTGGGCATACCAGGTTCTAGCCTCTCCAGTGAGATTCTTTTGGAAAAGCAGCATTCTGAGGCTTTCATCTTCAGCATAAGACCCCAGCTCGCCAATGTATACTTTCAGGTGTGTATAGGGATCGCCTGCCCGATTGTACTTTTCAAACTCTGGGACTTCGAGCCCCTGGGAATATGCAGAGATCTGAATAGGTGACACTTCCAAGGTTTCTAGTCCCTTTGATTGACCAGATGGTTTCCTCCATTTGTTGGATTTTCTTTCTTATATCCCCAATTTCCCAATCTTCCCTGAGATTTGTGATTTCAGGGGGGTTTTTGGTTCCTTTATTAGAATGAGGTTCAGGTATCTGGGTTTCCAT
Organism: Panax quinquefolius; assembly: GCA_020205615.1. Lineage (NCBI taxonomy): Eukaryota > Viridiplantae > Streptophyta > Magnoliopsida > Apiales > Araliaceae > Panax > Panax quinquefolius. The sequence goes on along the minus strand of CM035171.1, from coordinate 105,472,369 downwards.
CTTTCTGTCAATACCTTGACTGCCCCCTTGTGTGAATGACTCTGGTTGAATAGGCTTTGACTAGCACTGAGTGCTTTTACTTTGTTCTTTAAGAAGGATAGCTAACTCTGTTATTTGATTCATAAATCCCTCAAAATCCTCTCGGGACACAGAATTCGGATCAGATTGGACACTTTCAGCCAAGTCAATGGATGGGAAGTATCTTACCTACATGAAGAGTAAGTAGTTTATTCTTGATAAGCATTAACAACATGCATTAATGCAGTGTCTTGGTTTTTTTATGATTTTTAATATTTTCCTGCAAAACAAATATCAATTGTTTTGATGACAGGATTTGACAGGGAATGGAATGCATATTTACATTTTCTTTTCTTTTCTTTACATTTACATGGAATCTTAATTTACATTGAATCAAAATTTACATGGAACTGAAAAGGGAAAAGCATTAAGAGACTCCTCTACGCGTTTGGTTTATCAAAGGCTGACCTATCTTAGGCTACTCTCGCGACTTTTTGGCATGAAGGTCCCCAGATCATCGCAATCTACTAAATGGGAAGCTAATCTGATCTTTCAATTAGAGCGGATCTGAGTGGTGCCTTTCATGAGCCTCGCGGGATTATTCTCCGTTGAGTCCAATAATCAAACACTGACGGGTTCGCCTTCTGGTGGAGGAATCACATAACATACATTCACATACATCGTGTCTCACCGTATGAAATGATGACATTGTGTGAGGCACTAATACATCACGCAAAGATTGTGAGAGGCACTAAAGTGTTGTAAATAGAGCATTCATTCACATCCATTTAATGTAAAGACAACATTCACACACAAGTAGATAAGAAGGGTTTTTAAAAAGAATGAAATACAACTTAAGCCCTCTACTGTCCCCATCAAAGTCGCCACCTGTCGACGTCAGGAAAATTTTCCTTTTTTTTGGAATTCCTCTTTTAGTCTTACTTACCCTTTATGTTTTCTACGTGTTGAATTTTATTTGAAAGGGTGAGTTTGACAAAAGGGTCCGACACAAAATGTCGACGATTTTGAAAATTCAGAGTCGCCAGTTGGTAATAGTTAAATGGTTGTACCAACTCAACTGAATTTGAAAAGGTTTGCAAAAAGGCCCAATTATTGAACTCTGTTTAACAGGCTTTGGAAACCAAGATTCATAGAGTTTTGGGGCTTGATTAAGCGGGGGGGGGGGGGGAGGTGTTAGGCACCCCCCGACTTCCGTGAAAACACATCTTTTCAATTCCTTAATTTATTTGAATTGTGTGTGTGTGCAGTTAATTAGGCCTAAGTGCTTTATTTTGAAGTAGTGTTATGCCTCGTTTACACCTATATACAAAAGGTTTGATTTGTATAAAAATCCAATTTTAAACAAAACATATAGAAATGATGTTTTGAAAATAAGTTTTCAAATCCTTATGCTCACATTGTAATTGAGGCCTTTAATACTTCCATTTTATTCCATATTCGGCTTGTTTTGATTTTATTCTCGAGATGCGAAGCATCTTCGACAAAATAATATACATATAAGTGTCGGGCTCCTTATGGGCCTAAAAATATGATTTACAAGCTGATTGTATAACTGAAAAGGGTCCATCATGGGAACCAGATCTAGATCCATCAGCGGGACCATAGATCCCGTGGCTGCTAGGCTCACATAATATTTATATATATATATATATATACATATATGTATATGTATATATATATATGTATATATATGTATATATATATACATATATATATACATATATATAAAAGCGAGTAAAAGTTTCAGATCTGAAAGGATCTTACAGTGTGTAGCAAGGAGAGTTTTAAACCACTTTTGAAGCTTCAAAACTCTGTTTTCACCTGTTAAAATTTGATATGTTGTAGTATATATGTATATAAGTGTTTACAAAGAAGAATATCAAAGTTTGGAACACTATAGGAAGGGTTAAGAGCTGAAATGGAAAGAATTCCCTCCGTTTTCTTCTCTTTTTTATTTTGGCGGATGGGGGGGTCTATTTATAGACCAAAGTAGCCGCGGGTTTACCCGCGACATCCGCGAGTCTACCTGCGGCTTCCTGGGTGGGTCCTGTTGTCTTGTAGTACGTGCACTCAAATCAATGCGTTGTCCGCTCGAACCTTCATAACTTTCAATCCTGGAGTTCGATGAAGGTGTGTCATACCATTCCGGAAAGCTCTTTCCAAGAGCTATGCAATGACATAGGGCTTGCCCTTTTCCAAATTCGGGAAGATGGGTCCATGACCGAAATGGCATCTTCAGGTCTTCGCAGGCAGTTCGTTGAGCTGTTTTGTGTAGTTTGCGCTCAGAAGTGTTGCAATGGCTCTTTCTAATCCTATTTACATTTGTATTAGGTTTGTTGAAGTTGACTTATTAAAATGACCATTTGCCCTTCCGACGGTTGTCTCCAAGGTTAACGGGGCTTTTGGCTGCCCTCCGGGGTTATCTCTAGGGTTTGATTGCTGCCAACTTTTCTTTTCCTTAGGGTTGATCTCCAAGGTTGATTTGATATTCCACGGGGATGTCTCCGTGGTTAGATTTGATATTTTGGTCCTCCGGGGTTATCTCTGGATTGTGAAAAAGCCATTTTCCCTCCTCCATTGTTAGTAATAGGAAAACAAAATTTTGAGTGTCTACACCTTGAACCTACCAATGGTGTTGTTGTCCAATACTGCATTCGGTTGTTTAAAATTTTTATTCAGGCCCAATACAACTTCGGCGTTCCTGCACAACCCAGATGGGTATAGAATTATGCTGGTGGAACCGCCCCTCAATGTGACACCCCCAAATCCCGATACTTCATTACCTCAAGATTTGGTGTTCACGTAATCAAAACATTCATATCTAACTACCCAATCATAATAAATTGAATAATAAAAACCTGCCTATACATGATTACTTTAATAAAAACATTATCTCCCAGGTTCTCTAACCTTTAATACAATCATTCAAGTGCAGAAATAAAATTATTACATCACATCATTATTAAAAGTCTATCATCATAACGATTTAAGCAAAATTACAAGTCTTCATCACTTGTACATTTTTCCCTTTCTTTTGCTAGTTGTAGGTTTATCTACCTTCTTAACCATAGCTGCAATAAATGTATAAATATGCAAGAGTGAGCAAACAAAGCTCACTTGAAATAAGAATAAATATCTTTACATCTTTTGCCAAATAATAGGCTCAATAGAACTGAATGATATATTCTATTATCATTTCAACATTTGCCAATTCATAGGCTCAATAGAACTTAAGGATTTGTTCTATTAACATTCTTAAATATACTACTGAGGGTCAAATGACCATGAACCATGTCCACAGTTGTAAGACCCCAACTTTTTAATGAATAAAATCGAATTTCCTCTATTTATTATTGTGAATAATAAAGTGTTAATTTGATATAATGCTTTGGTTATTGGTGAAATGTGCAAATTTTTCAAAATAAGCAAGTGGTTATAAAATATTCATTGTTGTCGGGGAATATTCGTTTGGTCGTGGAATATTCTTTCTGTCGGGGAATATTCGTACAACGACGCATCCATTTGTGGGCCCCATAACAGAATAACGGTCGGATGAAGAAAATGACAAATTTGAGTTTTTACAAATAACGGCGTAGTTGTTACCGTTAACACTGTTGGAATACACGATGGTTAAAATATAGTAATACGCATGGTTGCACAATAGCACACGGTTTTGCACAAAGATTTTTGAATTATTGATTCTTACGTAAGAAGGAACTACTCAATAATTACAGTAATTACTGTTCAATATTTTATTTTATAAGTTCAATAATTGCTGCGTTGATATTTTATATTATTGTTGTTTCAATAATTGTCACTGCACAGTATTTTCCTTTATCGGATCAATAATTTATATTATTTGAATAATATTTTGAGATAACATTATTGGCAATGTCTAGAAAGTTACATCGAGGAGAGGTTTGGTCACCTAATTGCTTGGCGAAGAGAGAAATCGTTATCGAAAAGCCCCCTCTTTCCTGGGAACTGCCTAGTTGTCATTATTGTGATTCTGTAATATTATTTGTGAATAATTAATAATTGATTTATATGATAAGAAAATATTTATTTTATGTGGATATAATTGAAGGAATTAATGTTGAGGTGTTTTTTGTCGGAATGGAGGTATTAAAAATTAAATAACCGTTCTTGAGATATATTTCGTGAGTTATAATTTTTAATCTGACCGTTGGATCGTTGTGATTTTTGGATATGTTATACATATATAAGTTGAGTATATGTCCACAAATTTTGAACCGTTAAAAATGAACGTATAATTTGTTTTGAATTTTAAGAGGTGACTGATTCGAAAATTAGGTTTATAAATGATTTTGGTGGAAAATTCTAGAATTGAGTGGGCCCCACTTGTGGTTGGTGAAGAAATGTGCTGAATTTTATTTCAAATGTGGTGGGTGGCAATAGTAGCAGGTAAAGCCATCGTGGCAGTGTCAAGTCCGATTCAAGCGTCTAACATTTTCCTATAAATAGAATTTGAGTTAAAATTGAAAATCACACCAGAAACATAAGCTTTCTCTCTTTCTCTCTCCATATTATCGAGTGTATTTTGTGAGTATTTAGATACTTTGTGAGTTTCTATTTATCAGTGCAAGTTTTCTTCAGCCTTATACCGATATTCTAGTCAGAAATACTGCTCTTTTGAGGTAGGGGATTTTAAGGGTTATTATGTTTTTCAGTTTTCGTAATTTTTCAGCCCTAAAAAATTCTGGAAAAATTTGAAATGATAATTCGATGAGTTTTCTAGATTTTGTTCAAATATGGCGATTTTTGGATGTATAGATTAGGAGTTATGAATTTTATGAGAAAAGACTATTTTAAAAGTAAACCCTTATAACTCCTTGTGGTTAACTCCAAAATTGGTGAAATTTTTATTGGGAGTACATGTATATGATAGAAGTATACTCTGTAAATTTTGGAATTTTTGAACTAAAGTACAGTTTATGATAAATGTCTAAATATTCGGTTGTTTTGGCCATCTGAAAAATAGTAAATGAATTTTAAAAATTCTGAGAAAAATATATGTTCAATATGGAAATATATTATGCTAAATCCCAGAAAAGAAAATTTGTTTGTACTGATTTGGTATTTTTCATGAAAATGGACTAGTTATGAGTAAATGAATTAAATATGTTATGTGAAGTAAGAAAATTGGAAAATAGAATTTTATGGCTTGAGAATCCTATATGAGTTATATATATGATTTTTTGAGGGTTTTGGTTATTGGTGATGAAATCTTATGAGTTTGGCATTTTAGGATGATTAAATGCATTATTTAGTAAAGTGTAAACAATTAAAATAAATTGTTTATAAGTTTAAGAAATGTTATTCTTTCAATATCATTATACTGAAATATTGGTATGGATTTTATTGTAGAATTTCTACATTTTTCATGTCGGGGTTATTATTCATGAGTTACTATTCACGAGTTACTATTCATGAGTTACTATTCACGGGGTACTATTTTTGACCAAATTATCGTTGATTTATGAATCTTATTCTTGAAATTAAATCCATGTTTTGATCATATTGTTTTTATTATCATATATAATATTTCTATAATCTTGGTGAAAAAATTTCTCTTTGACTTGAGTGTAAAGATGGGTAGATTATTGGTATGATCGTAACTATGGGTTCTCTTTGGCCAGTAGTGCAAAGATGAATTGTTGACTGGTATGATCATGACCATTGAATTTATAATTGAATATCTTTAGCTTAAGTGCAAAGTTGAATTGATCAACATGGTTATAATTATTGTTTATATAAATTCTGAAATGATTATATATTTCTTTGAGATATTAATATCTTTGGCCAGTAATACAAAGATGATCTGTTGTTGAATATCTTTGGCCTGTAGTGCAAAGATGAACTGTTGTTGAATATCTTTGGCCCGTAGTGCAAAGATGAACTGTTGTTGAATATCTTTGGCCCGTAGTGCAAAGATGAACTATTGTTGAATATCTTTGGCCTGTAGTGCAAAGATGAACTGTTGATGAATATCTTTGGCCCATAGAGCAAAGATGAATTTATTAGTATGATTATGAACAGGAACTGTGATTTGGTATAACCACGATCTTTTATGTTTCAGGTAAAGATATGTGATAAAAATTATCTTCGTCCTGGATGAGAAGAGAAATTTAGAATCACAATTATGATTATGAGTTATTCATATGATTGTGGACCAGAACTGTTTATTGATGTTACAGGGATAAGACATTATTGGTGGATTTTTAACATGGAGAAGATAACAGACTTTATGGTCTATTTGACTCTTCTAATGGATTGCTCGTTCCACTACAACTATGGTTGAAAAGTTTTATCATCTACCATATGTTCTAAATCTCTGATGTATTACTGATGAATGATATTGATAATTTAATTATCTTTAGTCAGGATATTCTTTACTAGGCTAGTTGAGCTCACCCTTTTGCTTCACAATTTCTTTTAGGTAATAAGAGTGTAGCTGGGTCGAGCGGGGGTAACAGGGGGATAGAACGGTGGTCTCTAGCGGTGGAAGTTCTCCCTAAACAGTATAGAAAAGTGTGTTGTATTTTATACATCATTTAGTTGTTATATTTGGTGAATCAAATAGGGTGAGGCGAACCCAACGTTGGAAGGGTGTTTTGTCACTATCATACAAGATGTCTAATGACATACAACCTCGTGTTATCATAAGACAGGGTTGTGCATATCCACTTGCTGAGTATATCTATGAGCACTACCTATATGATCTTGAAGTTTATTTCAAATATAATTTTCAACTGGAGACAGTGGAGATAGTTATATGTCAAGAGAAGACTCACTATTGGAAAGAATATGATAGTAATCTTTTCGTTTTTCTTTGGGGTCTATTGGGTCAACCAAGGATAATTTTGTGGACATATGATATATATAATAACCTAGACGCACGGCCTCCCACGTACGAAGGTTTCCTTGACCACTTCCCAAAGGTTTTAATTTCTAAAACAGTTTTTGACAATACCTTTATGTAAGGTGCCATTGTGACGTGCTATCCAAGGTTGGGATGAGAGTCACAGTTGGTATATATTTGTATCAAAACTCACAGCATATGTGTTGTTGTATTTTGCACGACAATTGTAGTAATAAAGTTGTAGTTGTTTTCTGTACCATGTATTTGGCGACTCAGAATAGGTTGGATGGATTAGACCTATTTTGGGGTTGCACAGTTGGTATCAGAGCTTAGGGATATGGTCTCTGGCGGAGATCGGGGAATAGAATTAGGAGGGGAGAGATGAGTAAATCCTTCGCTAGTGTGTCCTACCTAAGCTTATTTGTTGGTCGGTCATAATATACGGATATTATGTGATACGTTAATTTATTTAATTAACCCTTGTTTTATGGCAGTATTTAAGAATGAAAGCTGAGAATGTTAACAATGGAGTGAATGAGACCGTGGGGATACCTATAATCACTAACCATGATAATGTGATGTCAGGCGAAGAAGGAATTAGAGATATTCTTGTGGTGAGGGAAGAATTAATAGTTGCACCCGAGCTAGTCGCAGAGGTAGCAGTTGAGAGTGTGGAAGAAAAAGAACCTGAGGAGAATTTATTAGAAGAATTTTATGATCGAAATATAGAATTGCAAAATCGTATTCATGAGTTAGAAGAGCAGGTTGAAGAACGACAAGCGATCGTGGAGCAAAAGGATGCAACAATTCAAGCTTGTGTTACCCGATATGTGATGCTTGAACAGAAGCATCCTTTGGCAGAGTATAAGATGATAAAGCTGGAATCTGAGCTGAAAGATGAAACAACTGAACGAGTGAGAGTGAGTGATGCATGGGTAAAAGCCGCACAACGCATTGATATTGTAGAAAGAGATGTCCGATCTAAGAAGGCTAAAATAGATGATATGTATTTCTCTTTTTGGACAGCAATTGGGAGAACCCAGCATCGAATTTTGAATTACCCTGTACAGAGCGATCAACCTCAATTCGATATGGATCGAAGATTGATGATTCAGATCATGAATCATGAGTACGAAGAAGAAGTTGAGGGTGGAATATGCCCTATAGAAAAGTATATTCCAACGGTAGTGATGACACCAAATGCTGCCCCAGACAAGTCAAAGCTGGGTAGTTCAAGGGAGAGCGGTTGTCATGACTTCCCAACAAGTGAGGAACCCAAATGATGTTATCACAAGAGATGAGCAATGGAGAAATCATGATGACCGGGGAGATAGAATCTGAATTAATAGCAAGGTATTCTCATCTCTTCGAAATACGAAGTACGTAAATTTTGGGGACGAAATTTCATAAGGAGGGGAGGTTGTAAGACCCCAACTTTTTAATGAATAAAATCGAATATCCTCTATTTATTATTATGAATAATAAAGTGTTAATTTGATATAATGCTTTGGTTATGGGTGAAATGTGCAAATTTTTCAAAATAAACAAGTGGTTATAAAATATTCATTGTTGTCGGGGAATATTCGTTTGGTCGTGGAATAATCTTTACGTTTGGGAATATTCAAATGCAATACGCAAGCACCATTTGTAGGCCCATAATGAATATAGCGGTCGGATGAAGAAAATGACAAATTTGAGTTTTTACAAAAAACGGTGTTGTTGTTACCGTTAACACTGTTGGAATACCCGGTGGTTAAAATACGATGTCTGGCGTTAGGTTGCACAATGTAGACACCTGGCTTTGCACAGTATTTTTCAATTATTGATTCTTACATAAGAAGGCACAACTCAATAATTACAGTAATTACTGTTCAATATTTTATTTTATTGGTTCAATAATTGCTGCGTTGATATTTTATATTATTGTTGTTTCAATAATTGTCACCGCATGATATTTTCATTATCGGATTAATAATTTATATTATTTGAATAATATTATGAGATAGCATTATTAGCAATGTCTAAAAAGTTCTGTCAAGGAGAGGTTTGGTCACCTAATTGCGCGCCAGTAAGGAGAAATCGTTATCGGAAAGCCCCTCTTTCCCCGAAACCGCCAGTTGTCATTATTGTGATTACGTAATATTATTTGTGAATAATTAATTATTGATTTATATGATAAGAAAATATTTATTTTATGTGGATATAATTGAAGGAATTAATGTTGAGGTGTTTTTTTTGGTGAATGGAGGTATTAAAATTAAATCACCGTTTTAAGATATATTATGTGAGTTATAATTTTTAATCGACCAGATTGGATCGTTGTGATTTTTGGATATGTTATACATATATAAGTTGAGTATATGTCCACAAATTTTGAACCGTTAAAATGAACGTATAATTTGTTATGAAATTTTAAGAGGTGATTGATTCGGAAATTAGGTTTATAAATGATTTTGGTAGAAAATTCTAGAATTGAGTGGGCCCCACTTGTGGTTGGTGAAGAAGTATACTGAATTTTATTTCAAATGTGGTGGGTGGCAATAGTAGCAGGTAAAGCCATCAGTAGCGAATTCAAGTCCGATTCGGCGTGCTAACATTTTCCTATAAATAGAGGGCTGAGTTAAAATTAAAAATCACACCAGAAACATAAGCTTTCTCTCTTTCTCTCTCCATATTATCGAGTGTATTTTGTGAGTATTTAGATACTTTGTGAGTTTCTATTTATCAGTGCAAGTTTCCTTTAGCCTTATACCGATATTCCAGTCAGAAATACTGCTCTTTTGAGGTAGGGGATTTTAAGGGTTATTATGTTTTTCAGTTTTCATAATTTTTCAGCCCTCAAAAATTCTAAAAAAATTTGAAATGTTAATTTGATGAGTTTTCTAGATAGTGTCCAAATATGGCAATTTTTGGATGTATAGATTAGAAGTTATGAATTTTATGAGAAAAGACTATTTTAAAAGTAAGCCCTTATAACTCCTTGTGGTTAACTCCAAAATTGGAGAAATTGTTATTGGGAGTACATGTATATGATAGAAGTATACTCTCTAAATTTCGAAATTTTTGGACTAAAGTACAGTTTATGATAAATGTCTAAATATTCGGTTGTTTTGGCCATCTGAAAAATAGTAAATGAATTTTAAAAATTCTGAGAAAAATATATGTTCAATATGGAACTATATTATGCTAAATCCCAGAAAAGAAAATTTATTTGTACTGATTTGGTATTTTTCATGAAAATGGACTAGTTATAAGTAAATGAATTAAATATGTTATGTGAAGTAAGAAAATTAAAAAATAGGATTTTATGGCTTGAGAATCCTATATGAGTTATATGCAGATTTTTTATGATGGTTTTGGTGATTGGTGATGAAATCTTATGAGTTTGGCATTTTAGGATGATTAAATGCATCATTTAGTAAAGTGTAAACAATTAAAATAAATTGTTTATAAGTTTAAGAAATGTTATTCTTTCAATATCATTATACTGAAATATTGGTATGGATTTTATTGTGGAATTTCCACCTTTTTCATGTCGGGGTTACTATTCATGAGTTACTATTCATGAGTTACTATTCACGAGTTACTATTCACGGGGTACTATTCACGACAAAATTGGTTTATTTTCTAACGAAATTATCGTTGATTTATGAATCTTATTCTTGAAATTAAATCCATGTTTTGATCATATTGTTTTTATTATCATATATAATATTTTTATAATCCCGGTGAAGAAATTTCTCTTTGACTTGAGTGTAAAGATGGGCAGATTATTGGTATGATCGTATCTATGGGTTCTCTTTGGCCAGTAGTGCAAAGATAAATTGTTGACTGGTATGATCATGACCATTGAATTTATAATTGAATATCTTTAGCTTAAGTGCAAAGGTGAATTGATCAACATGGTTATAATTATTGTTTATATAAATTCTGAAATGATTATTTATTTCTTTGAGATATTAATATCTTTGGCCAGTAGTGCAAAGATGATCTGTTGTTGAATATCTTTGGTCTGTAGTGCAAAGATGAACTGTTGTTGAATATCTTTGGCACGTAGTGCAAAGATGAACTATTGTTGAATATCTTTGGCCCGTAGTGTAAAGATGAACTGTTGTTGAATATCTTTGGCCTGTAGTGCAAAGATGAACTGTTGATGAATATCTTTGGCCCGTAGTACAAAGATGAATTTATTATTATGATTATGATCATGAACTGTGATTTGGTATAACCATGATTTTTGATGTTTCAGGTGAAGACAGGTGATGAAAATTATCTTTGTCCTGAGTGCAAAAAGGAATTTAGAATAACAATTGTGATTATTAGTTATTCAAATGATCGTGGACGTGAATTGTTGATTGATGTTACAGGGATAAAACATTATTGGTGGACTTTTAACATAGAGAAGATATAGACCTTATGGTCTATTTGACTCTTCTAATGGATTGCTCGTTCCGCTGCAACTATGGTTGAAAAGTTTTATCATCTACCATATGTTATAAATCTCTGATGTATTACTGATGAATGCTATTGATAATTTAATTATCTTTAGTCAGGATATTCTTTAGTGGGCTAGTTGAGCTCACCCTTTTGCTTCACAATTCCTTTCAGGTAATAAGAGTGTAGCTGGGTCGAGCGGGGGTAACAGGGGAATAGAACGGTGGTCTCTAGCGGTGGAAGTTCTCCCTAAATATTATAGAAAAGTGTGTTGTATTTTATACATCATTTAGTAGTTATATTTGGTGAATCAAATAGGGTGAGGTAAACCAAACGTTGGAAGGGTATTTTGCCACTATCATACAAGATGACTAATGACATACAACCTCGTGTTATCATAATACAGGGTTGTGCGCATCCACTTGCTGAGTATATCTACGAGCACTACCTATATGATCTTGGAGTTTATTTAAAATATAATTTTCAACTGGAGACAGTGGAGATAGTTATATGTCAAGAGACGACTCACCATTGGAAAGAATATGATAGTAATCTTCTCATTTTTTTTGTGGGGTCTATTGAGTCAACCAAGGATAATTCTGTGGATATATGATATCTATAATAACCTGGACGCACGGCCTCCCATGTACGAAGGTTTCCTTGAGCACTTCCCAAAGGTTTTAATTTCTAAAACATTTTTTGACTATACCTTTATGTAAGGTGCCATTGTGACGTGCTATCCAAGGTTGGGATGAGAGTCACAGTTGGTATATATTTGTATCAAAACTCAAAGCATATGTGTTGTTGTATTTTACACGACAATTGTAGTAATAAAGTTGTAGTTGTTTTCTGTACCATGTATTTGGCGACTCAGAATAGGTTGGATGGATTGGACCTATTTTGGGGTTGTCACAGTTGGTATCAGAGCTTAGGGATATGGTCTCTGGCGGAGATTGGGGAATAGAACTAGGAGGGGAGAGATGAGTAAATCCTTTGCTAGTGTGTCCTACCTAAGCTTATTTGTTGGTCGGTCATAATATACGTATATTATGTGATACGTTAATTTGTTTAATTAACCCTTGTTTTATGGCAGTATTTAAGAATGGCAGCTGAGAATGTTAACAATGGAGTGAATGAGACCGTGGGGATACCTATAATCACTAACCATGATAATGTGATGTTAGGCGAAGAAGGAATTAGAGATATTCTTGTGGTGAGGGAAGAATTAATAGTTGCAGACCCGAGCTAGTCGCAGAGGTAGCAAAATGAGAGTGAGGAAGAAGAAGAACCTGAGGAGAATTTATTAGAAGAATTTTATGATCGAAATGTAGAATTGCAAAATCGTATTCATGAGTTAGAAGAGCAGGTTGAAGAACGACAGGCGATCGTGGAGCAAAAGGATGCAACAATTCAAGCTTGTGTTACCCGATATGTGATGCTTGAACAGAAGCATTCTTTGGCAGAGTATAAGATGATAAAGCTGGAATCTGAGCTGAAAGATGAAACAATTGAACGAGTGAGAGTGAGTGATGCATGGGTAAAAATAGCACGACGCATTGATATTGTGGAAAGAGATGTCCGATCTAAGAAGGCTAAAATAGATGATATGTATTTCTCTTTTTGGACAACAATTGGGAGAACCCAACATCGAATTTTGAATTACCCTGTACAGAGTGATCAACCTCAATTCGATATGGATCGAAGATTGATGATTCAGATCATGAATCAGGAGTACGAAGAAGCAGTTGAGGGTGGAATATGCCCTATAGAAAAGTATATTCCAACGGTAGTGATGACACCAAATGCTGCCCCAGACAAGTCAAAGCTGGGTAGTTCAAGGGAGAGCGGTTGTCATGACTTCCCAACAAGTGAGGAACCCAAATGAAGTTATCACGGGAGATGAGCAATGGAGAAATCATGATGACCGGGGAGATAGAATCTGAATTGATTGCAAGGTATTCTCAACTCTTCGAAATACCAGGTACGTAAATTTTGGGGATGAAATTTCATAAGGAGGGGAGGTTGTAAGACCCCAACTTTTTAATGAATAAAATTGAATTTCCTCTATTTATTATTGTGAATAATAAAGTGTTAATTTGATATAATGCTTTGGTTATTGGTGAAATGTGCAAATTTTTCAAAATAAGCAAGTGGTTATAAAATATTCATTGTTGTCGGAGAATATTCGTTTGGTCGTGGAATATTCTTTCTGTCGGGGAATATTCGTACGACGGCGCAACCATTTGTGGGTCCCATAATAGAATAACGGTCGGATGAAGAAAACGAAAAATTTGAGTTTTTACAAAAAACGGTATAGTTGTTACCGTTAACACTGTTGGAATACCCGGTGGTTAAAATATAGTAATACGCTGTGGTCGTTGGTTAAGATGATACGATTTTGCATGATATTTTTTGAATTATTGATTCTTACGTAAGAAGGCACTACTCAATAATTACAGTAATTACTGTTCAATATTTTATTTTATTGGTTCAATAATTGCTGCGTTGATATTTTATATTATTGTTGTTTCAATAATTGTCACTGCACAGTATTTCACATTATCGGATTAATAATTTATATTATTTGAATAATATTATGAGATAGTATTATTAGCAATGTCTAGAAAGTTCTGTCAAGGAGAGGTTTGGTCACCTAATCATGCTTGTAGTAGTAAGGAGAAATCGTTATCTAAAGCCCCTCTTTCCGGAAACCGCCTCTGGTTGTCATTATTGTGATTCTGTAATATTATTTGTGAATAATTAATTAATGATTTATATGATAAGAAAATATTTATTTTATGTGGATATAATTGAAGGAATTAATGTTGAGGTGTTTTTTGTCGGAATCGAGGTATTAAAAATTAAATCACTGTTCTTGAGATATATTGCGTGAGTTATAATTTATAATCTGACCGTTGGATCGTTGTGATTTTGGAATATGTTATACATATATAAGTTGAGTATATGTCCACAAATTTTGAACCGTTAAAAATGAACATATAATTTGTTATGAATTTTAAGAGGTGACTGATTCGGAAATTAGGTTTATAAATGATTTTGGTGGAAAATTCTAGAATTGAGTGGGCCCCACTTGTGGTTGGTGAAGAAATGTGCTGAATTTTATTTCAAATGTGGTGGGTGGCAATAGTAGCAGGTAAAACCATCAGGTAGCAAGTCAAGTTTGATTCGGCGTGCTAACGTTTTCCTATAAATAGAGGGCTGAGTTAAAATTGAAAATTACACCAGAAACATAAGCTTTCTCTCTTTCTCTCTCCATATTATCGAGTGTATTTTTTGAGTATGTAGATACTTTGTGAGTTTCTATTTATCAGTGCAAGTTTCCTTTAGCCTTATACCGATATTCCAGTCAGAAATACTGCTCTTTTGAGGTAGGGGATTTTAAGGGTTATTATGTTTTTCAGTTTTCATAATTTTTTTGCCCTCAAAAATTCTGGAAAAATTTGAAATGTTGATTTGATGAGTTTTCTAGATTGTGTCCAAATATGGCGATTTTTGGATGTATAGATTAGGGAGTTATGAATTTTATGAGAAAAAACTATTTTAAAAGTAAACCCTTATAACTCCTTGTGGTTAACTCTAAAATTGGTGAAAGTTTTATTAGGAGTACATGTATATGATAGAAGTATACTCTGTAAATTTCGAAATTTTTGGACTAAAGTACAGTTTATGATAAATGTCTAAATATTTGGTTGTTTTGGCCATATGAAAAATAGTAAATGAATTTTAAAAATTCTGAGAAAAATATATGTTCAATATGGAACTATATTCTGCTAAATCCCAAAAAAGAAAATTTGTTTATACTGATTTTGTATTTTTCATGAAAATGAACTAGTTATGAGTAAATGAATTAAATATGTTATGTAATGTAAGAAAATTGGAAAATAGGATTTTATGGCATGAGAATTCTATATGAGGTATATGCAGATTTTTTATGAGGGTTTTGGTTATTGGTGAAGAAATCTTATGAGTTTGGCATTTTAGGATGATTAAATGTATTATTTAGTAAAGTGTAAACAATTAAAATAAATTGTTTATAAGTTTAAGAAATGTGATTCTTTCAATATCATTATATCAAAATATTGGTATGGATTTTATTGTAATATTTCTACCTTTTTAATGCCGGGGTTAATATTCACGAGTTACTATTCATGGTTTACTATTCACGAGATATTTTCTGACCAAATTATCGTTAATTTATGAATCTTATTCTTGAAATTAAATCCATGTTTTGATCATATTATTTTTATTATCATATATAACATTTTTATAATCTTGGTGAAGATTTTTCTCTTTGGCTTGAGTGTAAAGATGGGTAGATTATTGGTATGATCCTAATTATGGGTTCTCTTTGGCTAGTAGTGCAAAGATGAATTGTTGACTGGTATGATCATGACCATTGAATTTATAATTGAATATCTTTAGCTTAAGTGAAAAGGTGAATTGATCAACATGGTTATAATTATTGTTTATATAAATTCTGAAATGATTATATATTTCTTTGAGATATTATTATCTTTGGCCAGTAGTGCAAAGATGATCTGTTGTTAAATATCTTTGGTCTGTAGTGCAAAGATGAACTGTTGTTGAATATCTTTGGCACGTAGTGCAAAGATGAACTGTTGTTGAATATCTTTGTCCTGTAGTGCAAAGATGAACTGTTGATGAATATCTTTGTCCCATAGTGCAAAGATGAATTTATTAGTATGATTATGAACAGGAACTTTGATTTGGTATAACCACGATCTTTAATGTTTCAGGTAAAGATATGTTATAAAAATTATCTTCGTCCTGGATGAGAAGAGAAATTTAGAATCACAATTATGATTATGAGTTATTCATATGATTGTGGACCAGAACTGTTTATTGATGTTACAGGGATAAGACATTATTGGTGGATTTTTAACATGGAGAAGATAACAGACTTTATGGTCTATTTGACTCTTCTAATGGATTGCTCGTTCCACTGCAACTATGGTTGAAAAGTTTTATCATCTACCATATGTTCTAAATCTCTGATGTATTACTGATGAATGCTATTGATAATTTAATTATCTTTAGTCAGGATATTCTTTACTAGGCTAGTTGAGCTCACCCTTTTGCTTCACAATTCCTTTTAGGTAATAAGAGTGTAGCTGGGTCGAGTGGGGGTAACAGGGGGATAGAACGGTGGTCTCTAATGGTGGAAGTTCTCCCTAAACAGTATAGAAAAGTGTGTTGTATTTTATACATCATTTAGTAGTTATATTTGGTGAATCAAATAGGGTGAGGCGAACCCAACGTTGGAAGGGTGTTTTGCCATTATCATACAAGATGTCTAATGACATACAACCTCGTGTTATCATAAGACAGGGTTGTGCACATCCACTTGCTGAGTATATCTACGAGCACTACCTATATGATCTTGAAGTTTATTTAAAATATAATTTTCAACTGAAGACAGTAGAGATAGTTATATGTCAAGAGAAGACTCACCATTGGAAAGAATATGATAGTAATCTTCTTATTTTTCTTTGGGGTCTATTGGGTCAACCAAGGATAATTCTGTGGACATATGATATCTATAATAACCTAGACGCACGGCCTCCCATGTACGAAGGTTTCCTTAACCACTTCCCAAAGGTTTTAATTTCTAAAACAGTTTTTGACTATACCTTTATGTAAGGTGCCATTGTGACGTGCTATCCAAGGTTGGGATGAGAGTCACAGTTGGTATATATTTGTATCAAAACTCACAGCATATGTGTTGTTATATTTTGAACAACAACTGTAGTAATAAAGTTGTAGTTGTTTTCTGTACCATGTATTTGGCGACTCAGAATAGGTTGGATGGATTGGACCTATTTTGGGGTTGTTACAACAGTTATAAGTAATCTTTAAACTTTAACTTTAACAGTCATATGACTATAAGGACTCCACGTACTTAGGGGGATCAATACTTCGTACAATGTATTGTGTATAACCATTTCAACGCTAAGCGTAAACCCCTAAACATATGGTTATTCATCTCAGTATTTAGACTACAAGTCCGCACCAAAGAAAGTTTGGTTTGGATAAACTTTCAAGGGTAATTGAAGTTTAATGATCATCAACTAGGGAACTAGTTGAATCAACAATGCTTGATAATACAACAGTTGTTTAATAACAACATAACTTAGAATATTTGAGAATCATAAATGAACTGATTCCACATATCTAACTCATGCTTGAAATATCTATAGAGCATAAGTATTCAATAGAATGAATAAAATGGTTAACATTTTCTTGAACAGTAAAATAAGCTAAGTTTCGAGTCTTATAACATTAGAATGATATTTCTGAAAGTACATTTAATTGATAGCAAGCTGGAAACTAAAAACTTGCCCAACAATATATTAACTCATGCAAGGAATTAAAACAATTCAATAATAGAGACGAGATTTCAAAAACTACGCTCATTATACAATAATAGAACTTAAGAAACTTACTTAATTGTAAACAAGTTAGAATGAATCAATATAATAATAGAACTAACTCAACGAAATTGTAGAGTTAGAAAACTTGCACAATGTAATAAATGAACTAGCTCAACAAAAGTGTAGAGTTAGATAACTTGCCTTGAGCGTAAGCTATAAAATTAAACTCACGATCACCTACACATAATTTTAGAACCACAAAACCTATTAGATATGCTAATATACCATAACATGATCATTACCATTTACATTTAAGAAAGTCTAAGTGTTTTTCTTCGCAACCCTTGTCTAACGTTCATTATGTATACCAAATTATCACATAACGCATTCTTGATTTAATAATCATTTTTAACATTTTGAATTCATAATCCACATATCATGACTCTATTTAATCTTGTTGTTACCTGATTCTCACATTCCATAACCTTAAGTTAAGCTACAAAGAACAACCAAAGTCTGCAGAACAAGCAAACTTCAAGAATCCGAAAATGGGCACTTCATGGCACGGCGTATAAGTTTTATATGAGGATGTCGCGCCACAACAAGACGACAACGCTACACTACGCTTAAGGGTTGCGCCCACATGCTTTTTGACGAACCCGCTTTTTAAAACAGAGCTTCGACACATTTTATTAAGCCAACTAACACGAATTTAATCCATCAAACAATAATAATAACACGTAAAATAAATATACAACTATCATAAACATGATTGCTAACATATACAATCACTTAACATAATTTAACAGCTACTAACACTATTTTAATTTCTCAATTTTCATGATTTTCACATAAAACTCCAATTTTTTATATTCACCCCAAAAATCATCACTGTGAATTCATTATTTGGCCAAATCACTCCATTCCAATTACGTTATGCTCGTATTTCAACAAACTGGCATAAATAAAACTCAATTAACATTTTAGCATGCAATTTGACCCTCAAAATTGGTACTTTTCATGAACATATGAAAAAAATACATATAAACATACACTGTCAAAACTTTCTTCTACTGTAAACCGAAATTAGCATGCAATTATCTTATTTGACATAAATTCTTATTATAAACATATATAATTGCAATTACCAACTATATAAATCCATAATTCAACAATTGCTTATAACAGAACATGAGAAAATTCTTGTCGTGAAATATATACACGTATATACACACATATATAACTCTAAGGTTGTGAACATACCTTCAATTAGCGTGTAATTCTTGTTAACCCACTAGAACTGCTTGAAAATCCTAAGCTTTCTCTCAATTTCTCTCAACTCTCAATTCTCTCTACTGCCTAGCACAACTAGAATGAAACTCTGATAGCCAGTATGCGTAATATAAAAAAAACAAACTGATATGGCCTTAATAACCATCATCAGTTATCACAATAACGTACACTTTATATTTATTATTTTATTTATTTATTTTAAATAAACTAGAAATCTCAAAAGCCATAAGGCTTGTTTGGCAAAACCCTTTAAATATTAAAGAATTAATATATTAAGCCTTGTTTGTTAAAACTAAATTAAACTACTTTAATTTATTTTAATAACTCCTTATAATATAGTTATTTGTCACACTATATATAATCAAGCTTTCATATTTATTTTAATTAATGCAAATCATAATTCATTAAATAAATCCTTTAATCACATAACACAATACAAATAATTAATCATTTAAATTGAAATATCAATATAATAATCATTTCCTTAATTCATCAATTATTTATTTAATAAATAATTAGCTAAACAAAACTAAATCAATTGAACAAATATTTATTCAACGATAATCACATCCATTAAATATGTATATAAATCAATAAATATTTAATATTACATTTAAAATTCTGGAATGTTACATCATTCCCTCCTTAAAAGGATTCTGTCCTCAGAATCACAATTCAAACAATCAAATCGTCATATTCTTCCCTACTTACAAAGATTCTGTCCCCAGAATCGAAGACATAGATTAAACAAATAAATCAGGGTAACTTTTCTTCATTTCAGCTTCAAGTTCCCACGTTGCCTCTTCGACATTGTGGTTTTTCCATATCACCTTCATATAATGTATCACTTTATTTCTGAGCATTTGTTCTTTCCTGTCGACTATCTGGATATGTACTTCTTCATAAGACAAATCTTTATCGAATTGCAATGGTTCGTACTCGATCACGTGCTTGTAATCGGGTTTATACGATCGTAACACCGAAATGTGAAAAACATTATGAATGTTTTCTAATTCTGGAGGTAAAGCTGCCTCATAAGCCACTTCCCCCCACTCTTCGTAGTATTTCAAATGGTCCAATAAATCTTGGGTTGAGCTTTCCTTTCTTGTCAAAAAGAATCTTCCCCTTCCAAGGATAAACTTTTAGGAAAACGAAATTTCCTACTTCAAATTCGCGATTTTGCCTATGTTGATCGGCATACTTTTTCTGTCTGTCTTGGGTTGCTACCAATCTTGACCTGATGAGTTTGACAACTTCAGCAGTTTGTTGTACTAGTTCTGGTCCTAACAGTTGGCGTTCATCGACCTCATCCCAGCACAGTGGAGTTCTGTACTTTCTGCTGTACAATGCCTCGTAAGGTGGCATGCCGATGCTCGCGTAACATAGAAGTACACATTGCCCATATGTTAAACAAATCATACACAACCATAAACCAAACCATAATAGAAATAATGTTACGCCTCCAAAATAGGTATACATCACCCATTCTGAGTCGCCAAATACATGGTACAAAACTTAAATACAAACTTAATTTATACAACTATTAAGTATCGTGCAGAATACGACAAAATATAAGCTGTGAGTTTTAATACAAATATTGTCTCCTAGACAATATCCAAACTCAAATTCAATCTCATTACAATTATTATCACATTATTTCACAGAATAGTGAGGACTACTAAAACAACCATCTAGACCGTCAATCCATTCCCCGACTAGTCCCAGCTACATTCTCATTTCCTGAAGAGAACAGTGAAAGAAAAGGGTGAGCTCAACTAGGCCAGTAAGAAATATTATTACTAAGATAATACATAATAAATTATCATTAGCCTTTAACAGTATAACAACTGATAGAATACAATAGACAACAAGTTTTTGATCAACAACTGCAGCGGAATAAGCAATCCATTAGAAGAGTCAAATAAAGCATGATATCTACTATCTTCTATGATTTAAAAGTTTATCATCAATTTTATCACGAGACTCAAATTTAATAAATAATCCACATCATCAATTATCCATGCACTACGGGCCAAGGATATTCATTAGTATCACGACCACAATTATCCATGCACTACGGTACAAGGATATTTGTGTTTTCACCAATGGTCATGAACATGCCAAACAACAATTCATCTTTGCACCCTTGACCGAAGAGAACGCATGGTCATGATCATACCAACAACTGTCGCTGAGACTTAGCTCAATAAATAATCTACATCACTTGTAACATTACAGGTCATGATTATACCGAATAATTCTTGGTCATAATCATACCAATCAACAGTCCATCTATGTACTACGGGCCAAAGATGACTTTCATCACAATATAAGCATGAGGATGATGACAATGATATAAAAATTCAATCAGACGAGATTAAGGATAAATATTAAAGACTTTAAATTTATCCAAAGTTTAAAAACGTTCAAATGGTCAACATGATACTGCTTTGTGGAGTAAAATTCAAGAATAATATTCACGTATCAAAAATAGTTTTGAACCGAAAAGAATCAATTTTTTGTCGTGAATAGTACCCCGAGTGAATAGTATCCCGTGAATAGTACTTTGTGAATAGTACCCGTACGTATGAATAATGTTGTACGTATGAATAGTACCGTATACATGAATAGTACGCCGGCATGAAAAGCTTAAAAATGAACAAGAATGTTCAAAAAAATATCATTGTGAAACGATACTAGATGAAGCGCAAATTTCAAGGATATTCTACTAATTTCAAGGAGTATAGAAGCAATATTTTAATAAAATGAGTGTAGAATTCGGAATCTGAAACGAAATAATATTACTTACATACTACAGAGTATGGAAGAAAATATTATTTCTTACGAATATTGAACAAAAGTAATATCCCTTACAACTGTTGAACGAAAATAATATTCCTTATGAATATTGAACGAAGATAATATTCCTTACGAATATTAAATGAAGATAATATTTCTTGCGAATATTGAACGAAATAAAATTTCTTACGAATACGAAAAATAATATCGTAAGAGAATATGAAATAAATAATACCCCTTACCTCAAAAAGAGAGCAATTCCGACTGGTATAGCGGATATATTATTGAAGAAAACTTTCACTATTTTTTACACTCAAAGCTTCCTAAACTCTAAAGAAATATGCTCAATATTATAGAAGAAGAATTCTCTGATTCTGGTGTGCTTTTCTTTTCTAAACTAAGCATCCTATTTATAGGAGAATGGAAGGTTACTATTTCGACGCACATTGTACAAAGGTGAAAGTAGTATGCACACAAGCCAATCATGTTTGATGATAAAGCATATACTTTGTAACAATCTTATTCATTTATTAAATAAAGAGTATTAATTTATTAAAGGCTTTTAATTATCTACATGATGCTGTTTTATAATATGTGATAAACCCATAGTTTTAAGCAATGCTTTTAGAATAATGATGATGATCATTCTAATGAGATCTAAATTCTTAGAAAGCTTAAAACTAAAATAGTTCCCAATCGTTGGATTACTAAATTGGGATTAGTGAATTCGGATAGATTGTTACATACGTTGTTTGCTCATTGGATGAGGATGATTGATCTCATGATCATTTGTGTGGAGACACTAAAGCAAGTATGTAGGTGCTTATTAGAGAATAAGTTCAATTTGAACGTGGCTCGCTAAGGAATACCTAATGGAGTTTTACTTGCATCAATAATAGGAATTCTGTAGTGATAGTAAGTACAAGTGATCCTTGGACTTGAGATCATCATAGTATCTTGTGTATGATGAGTTATACTTTGACTTATTCCTTAAGACCCTTAGGGTATATCAAAGGTATGCTTGGGTATAATAAGTTGTACATGGAGATAATGTATGATCAATAAAGAATCTACCACTTATTAAAAGAAGAGAAATGTCCTATGTGTTTCGATAAATGACAACCCAAAGAGTCCTTGGCCAAGGCGAATGAAATTAGAAAGGAGTTTCTAATTTGCATTATTTGAGTTGTGCATTTAAGAGTCGAAATATATATAATTAAATAAAATAAGACTTGACAAGTAATTCCATGTCTTATATTTAATTGGGACATTGTATGGTGGAAGGATTGAATTGTCTGGTAACTATTTACTCAAAGGTTCTTTTATGATTAATGTTGAAATCTATATTATCCGGAAAGTCGTTGATCGCTAGGGAGGCTTATCCCTATTGTAGAATAAATATTATTTATTTAAATAAATTAATTGTTTAATTTATTTATTTAAATAAGATTAAATTGTTCTAATTGATTTATTTACAACCGGTTTAATATGGAGAACCTAAAGGGTCACACCATAAAAGGAAGAATAATTATTTAAGAAGTTAATGGCATAATCGTAATAATATGTTATGTATATTTAATTTAATCTATGGTGATAGAATAAATTAAATAGCTTAATATTTATTATTTAATATTTTATAAATATTAAATATAAATTAATAAAAGGAGTCTTATTAATATTATTACAATTATTATTATTATTTTAATTTCTAAAAGAGTTTAGGAATTAATTTAATATAAGTACTTTCATTTATTCCTAATTGGATTAGGAAGGAAAATTAGTTAAAGGAGTTTAATTAATTATCCCTAATAAGATTAGGGAGCCCTTTAATTAAAAGGGTTTAATTAAATAATACCTTATTTTAATAGGTTACTTGATATCTTTATAAGAGAGTCTTATATCGGATATCAAGACTACGATATAATTCCAATGGTTGGAGAATGCGCTCCTTTTCTATAGAGATAGAAAAACTAGGGTTTAGCCAAATACAAATCTTCTTAAATCCTTCTTCTTCCTTGGTGGATCACCTCTAGAGGCCAAACACTTGGGTGGCTAACGTTGATCAAAGGAAGGAACCAAACCCGGTGGATTCAAGTTGAACGCGAAAAGGATTGGAGGTGAACTTGTACCTGAGGAAGCTCGAATCTTCAAGGGTATGATTCTTGTTCTTCATTTTTCGTTTAATTAATAATTGTGCATAAAGGGTGATCCGGGTATATGGTTTGTAAATTTTTAAACTCTGATTTTACACGTTTCCGCTTATTTTGTGCAATTTGATTGCGTTCATGAATATTACAAACCTAACAGTGGTATCAGAGCCAAACCTTTATGCGAATTATTAATTGTTTTAATTTGATATGTGTATTGATATGTGTTTAGAATAATTTAATTGGGCATAATTTTTTTGTATAAAATTTATTAAAAAAAAAAATCACGAAATACTGATTTCGTTTATCCTGATTCACGTGATAAAGGGATAACTTTTGTCATACATGGAAAGCTAGTTTGGCATAATCACGTGGCCATCCTTGTAAGACCCCAACTTATTATTAATGAAATTTAATTTTCTCTATTTATTATTTTGAAATAGTAAGGGTTGATTTGATTAATGTGGATAGTTAGGGGTTAAATACGCAAATATTTCAAAATAAGCAAGTGGTTATAAAATATTCATTGTTGTCGGGGAATATTCGTTTGGTCGTGGGAATATTCGTATCGTCGGGAATATTCGTATGCGGCGGTAGCATGACCATGTATGGGCCCCATAACGGAAAAGCGATTGGATGAAGAAAACGACAAATATAAGTTGGTTATAAATAACGGCGTA
This sequence comes from Panax quinquefolius, assembly GCA_020205615.1. Lineage (NCBI taxonomy): Eukaryota > Viridiplantae > Streptophyta > Magnoliopsida > Apiales > Araliaceae > Panax > Panax quinquefolius. Next base: position 105,447,681 of record CM035171.1, on the reverse strand, counting down.
GTTATTACTGCAATTAAGGTATTTGGAATACACGGTGGTTAAAATACGATGTCTGGCGTGGTTGCCGCACAAAGAGCTTGCGGTATTTTATTGCACAAGATTGTTGAATTATTGATTAAATGTAAGATGACACTACTCAATAATTTTCACGATGAATTCTTATTCAATATTTTATTTTATTGATTCAATAATTGCTGCGTTGATATTTTATATTATTGTTGTTCAATAATTGTCACCGCATGATATTTCCCATTATCGGATCAATAATTCATATTATTTAAATAATATTATTAGATAACATTATTGGCAATGTCTAGAAAGTTCATCGAGGAGAGGTTTGGTCACCTAATCAATGCCAAGAAGGGAGAGATCCTTATTGGAAAGCCCCCTCTTTCCTGGGAACGGCCTGGTTGTCATAATTGTGATTCTGTAATATTATTTGTGAATAATTAATTATTGATTTATATGATAAAGAAATATTTATTTTATATGAATATAAATGATGGATTTATTTATGTGGTTATTAATGAAGGAATTAATGCTGAGATGTTTTATTTGTATTTTGTCGGATTGGAGGTATTAAAAGATCAAATCGGTGTTATTATAGCTTTATTGTGTGAGTTATAATATTTAATCCGACCGTTGGATCGTTGTAATTTTTGGATATGTTATACATATATAAGTTGAGTATATGTCCACAAATTTTGAACCGTTAAAAATGAACGAATGATTTGTTATAAATTTTAAGAGGTGTTTGATTCGGAAAGTAGGGTTATAATTGATTTTGGTGGAAAATTCTAGAATTGAGTGGACCCCACTTGTGGTTGGTGAAAAAAATGTGCTGAATTTTATTTCAAATGTGGTGGGTGGCAATAGTAGCAGGTAAAGCCATCAGGTAGCAGGTCAAGTCTGCTTCGGCGGGCTAACATTTTCCTATAAATAGAGGGCTAAGTTAGAATTGAAAATCACACCAGAAACAAAGTTTTCTCTCTTTCTCTCTCTATATTATTGAGCGTATTTTGTGAGTATTTAGATACTTTGAGAGTTCTTTTGCTTTCGATCTGAGTTTCATTCACATCACTTGACCTTTCCTTCCGGCAATTGATTCTTTGAGGTAAGGGATGTTATTTTCTTCTCAAATGATATTATTTCTTCAATATCATTATGCTGAAATATTGATTGGAACTTTTTATCAAATTTGGAACTTTTTCATGTCGGGGTTACTATTCATGAGTTACTATTCACGAGTTACTATTCATGAGTTACTATTCACGAGTTACTATTCACGAGTACTATTCATGAAGCGTGAAGATATTTTTTTGTGGAATTTCTATCTTTTGGTGTCGGAGTTACTATTCACGTATACGGCACTATTCACGAATACGGCACTATTCACCGAAAAATGAAAATTTTTCTTTTCGTCTAAAATATCTATTCTGGATACTAGCTTTGATTGTATCCATGTTTTGATCATTCTTGAATTTTACACCATTGTGATTATTTTTGAGGTATTTTTGGACGTGGATAAAACCAAGTACGAATCCTTAATCCTTGTCATTTTGTTTCACTGGATTCGTTTCTTTAAAAATATTTTCATCATCCTCGGTCTTAAATGATGATATTATTGAATATCTTTGGCACAGTAGTGCAAAGATGAATGATTTCTGAAGAATATCTTTGGCACGTAGTGCAAAGATGAATGATTTCTGAAGAATATCTTTGGCTGTAGTGCAAAGATGAGCAGTGTTTAAATGAACATGATCGATGATGAATATCTTTGGCTGTAGTGCAAAGATGAGCAGTGTTTAAATGAACATGATCGATGATGAATATCTTTGGCCTTTAGTGCAAAGATGAGCAGTGTTGAGATGAACATGACCGATTGATGAATATCTTTGGCTGTGTAGTGCAAAGATGAATATTTGATTTGAGATGAATATTGATTGATGTTACAGGATAAAATATTGATGATGGACTATTAAAATTCATAGATTATAGTAGATTTCATTCTCTACGTAACTCTTCTACATGAATTATTATTTCATTGCGAATATTGATCTGAAACTTGTTGTCATTGTATTCTATCGATTTTTTCCTGTTGGAGACTAACGATAATTTGTTGTATATTATCTTAGTCATAATATTCTTCTTTGGGCTAGTTGAGCTCACCCTTTTCCATGTTGTTCCATTTTTCTTCTCGTGGAGGCGAGAATGTAGCGAGTACTAGTCGGGGTATGGAATGAAGATTCTAGAGAGAGTTGTTTAGTAGTCCTCACCATTTTGTAAAATAATGAATCAATAATGCGATGAGGATTTATTTGAGTATAGATATTGTCAGAAGATAATATTTGTATTCAAACTCACGCGATTTCTTGTTGTAATAATAAAGTTGTAGTTGTTTCTGTACCATGTATTTGGCGACTCAGAATGGGTGTTGTGAATACCTATTTTGGGGGCGTCACAATCCTGGTATCATTTTCAAGGGATTTCAAAAGGAATTCAAAAGATATTCAGGGGATTCACGTGATGCACGAGCGGTTGAAATATATATATATATATATATATATATATATATAATATACATGTAGTCACTTGTTTCCTGTTAACAGGTTTCGTTATATATATATTATATATATAACGGTTTAGTTATATTATATGTATATTATATTATATATTCTTAATAATTTTATAATTAAAATAAAAATTTATTTTAATTTTAAAATTAAATTTCATGCTAACTAATTAGAGTTGGAATTGGATTCCATGATAACTAATTGGAGTTAAAATTGGATTCCATGTTTCCTTAAATAAAGAAGTTTATTTAGATATGAAATAAGATTTCATATTATTCAAAATAAAAGAGTTTATTTGTGAATAGGAAAGAGAATCCTAATTTCCTTAAATAAAGAGTTTATTTAGATATGAAATAAGATTTCATATTATTCAAAATAAAGGAGTTTATTTGTGAATAGGAAAGAAAATCCGTGTTTCCTTTAATAAAGTTTTTTTTTAATTGAATTGGATTCCATAATTAATTAAAATAAAGGAGTTTATTTTGATTAAAATAAAATAATTTATTTTATTCAAAATTGGATAAATTAAAATAAAATAGTTTTATTTTGATTTAAATTTGGATTAAAATAAAGGAGTTTATTTTGATTCAAAATTAGTTTTTATGCTAACTAAATTTGCCCATTAAATGATATCAATATATATATTGAATGTTTATTATTCATCAGATGAATGTTATGTATTGATGCATATGGTGATATGTATGATAATAAATGAGATTGATTATGGACAATTGACCAATGTGATTGGATTTTATTTTAGTTGGATGCATGAATGTATGGGTTTTATTAAATGAATGGGGTCTGCAGATTCGTCTTCTCTAATTTTTTCTTAATGTAAATTCTATCTCCTCCTATGTACTTCCCTCGATCACGATCAAGGTTTCTATTTATTTTAAATAGTTTTGTAATAGGAATAGTTAGAATTAATTTTTGAAAAATTAGAGATCAAGGAGCAAGGAGCGCGTGAAGACCCGTTTGTAATGGAGCCCGGTTTAAATGTAATAGTTATATTTAAATATTAATTGTTGCACCTAAGATTTGACCTTTTGGTTCACTTGGTGGCTCTAGTGAACCAAACTAGAATAAAAGTCCATAATCAATCCGGTAGAATATAGTATTCTATATGTGCATGCTTATACTATATATATATATATATTATGCAAACATGCTTAGATGTTCATTAATATATTACGCGTATTTTATATATATATGTAAATGCTTGCGCTAAACAAGATGAGACAAATTAATAACAAACCCCTCAATTTTTATATTAAGTCCTAAGCGTTCAAAGATATTTGGAATATCGAACGTAAGCCTTTCTAGCATGATAAAATTAATAGAGTATTAAATATTTAATATGAGTTTGTTGTGTCACCACAAGGCAAGTATTAAGTATTTAAGATGTTAATTTATCACTTTTGATGCTTATAAAGAAAATTGAACAATATTGTTTTGTTGTGTCACCACAAGGATGATATTTTTCTTTTTGAATATATGGAGTGCTAGGTTGGGACTTAACTTGGATAATTTTGATTCGGATGTGCCACCACTTGATCAAAATAATCTAAGAGGCAAAAAGAAAAGGAGTTGCATAGTTGATGTAATTGACAAAAGTTGTCTACCTATTTATTTATATATAGTTTGTTGTGTCACACCACAAGGCTATATACATTTGAAATGGGATCCTTATTCTCACTAGCAAATCTTTAATTAGATTTTGCTTAACTATATAAGTGAGGTAATATAGTTTGAAGAAAATAGTGGGAGATACCAATTTAAAACAAGACCTAAATTATTTTGGTAATTAATAAAAGAATGTATGTTAAAATGTTGTTAATTACAAATTCATTTACAGAATTTTACAATGTCTAAATTACTATCACTGCAAAATATATTAGATGTTATTTAACCAAACCGTATTAAACGGATTGGTTAAGGAATTTGAGAATAGTTCTCATAGCTGAAAAGTTATCTTATGTCCTTAATACGTCTATCCCTGCAATGGTTGTAGACAATGCCTCTGAGGAAGAGATTGCTACTTTTAGAAAGTGGCAAGATGATGCACATTGGCTCGATGCATCATCATGCTCGCATCCATGAGTAACGAGCTTGAACACGACATGAAACTATGGATGTTCTACTATATTCTGCGCACATCAAGTAGTTGATGGTGAGGAAATTAGGGGCGATAGATATCGAGATATCTAAGGAGCTCTTCCGATCTAGAATGGCCAATGACACTATATAGTATGCATAAAAAGTTCTTAACATAATCAATTTGATTGATCAATTAAGACAATGGTTTTTGTCATGGATGGAGAGTTGAGCCAAGATTTGATCTTGCACTCACTCCGGACTCCTTTCACAATTGTTGTGAATTTTTCATATAAACAAGCTAGATATCGACTTCGTTGATTTGCTTAACATGTTGAAAAATGATGAGAGTCACTTTCGACCAAGAAAGACCATGTCTTCTTGGTAGGGCCAAAGGATCTTCCGAAAGAAGAACGATTCAAAGAAGGTATATAGAAAGGCAAAAACAAAGGATAATAAGAACAAAATCGATCACGGATAGCAAAGGAGTTTGCTTCCACCGCTATAAGCTTTGGACAACTGAAAGAAATCGCAAGAAGCATCTTGCGGAGGCTAACCAAAGAAGCTTAGTGAAGTTTTGGTTACAAATACAAATTTGTTCATGATTTAAAATAATTTTTCTTTAAGTCAAGGTTCTACTTTGGTATTGATACTGACTTTGGTTATCATAAATATAGATTTATGAAGGGACCAAGCGAAGTAGAAAGTTAAACAAAGATAAGTAATCCTATGTGTGGAAAATGAAGCAAAGGTTGTTGCATTAGCTATAGAAACTTATAGTTTAAAGATTTTCTACGGGCAAATCTATTAAGTCAATAAGTTGTTATTGTATTTCAATTCTTGTTAGAAACATTATTTCCATTTTATTGTTGGACAATAAAATTTTTGGTATTATAATTAAGAACAATTGTTGTTCTATTTATAATAATAATGTTTCGTATAGAACTGAAAGATTACTTAATGGATTTTGTATACTTGACTTACGTGAAAAATTATTTTGTAAATTGAACAAACTAGTATAAGAAAAAGAGATGATCATTCAAAGAGTTGAATGTATGTATTTGTTGAAATACAAGTGTGAATTATTTGAAAGGTTCAAAGAATTCAGAAGTGAAACAAATTGGCAAAATATTAAGATTCTTTGATTAGATCAAGGAATAAATACTTGTGCAATAAGTTTCTAGATCATCTCAAATGGTTTTTCTCATAATGGACACCTCATGATATGTAATAATTGATTGATGTATCTGAAAGGAAAAATCATACCTTGTTGAACATGGTACGGTCCATAATGATTTTACCGACATTCCAAAGATCCTTCAGGATCATGTCCTAGAAATGGTCTGCATATCTCACGAAAAAGGTAACCTCAAAATCCATTTCAAGACTCCATAAAAGTTATGGATGGGGAGGATTCCTAATCTTAAGTATGTTAAGATAAGGGTTGTCCAACTTATGTGAAAAGGTTTCAAGGATAAGCTTGGGTCAAGATTTGACATGTACTGATTTGTGGGACATCCTAAAGTAAGTTTAGGGTATATGTTCTATAATTCTACTTAGCAAAAAAGGTGTTTGTTACTGAAACACGCCGCTTCTAAGATAAAGGTGTTTATCATTAAAAAGGGGCTAGTGGGAGGATAATAGATCTTGAAGAGTTCAAGAACCACAAAATACTATAAGTCAAATAAGAGGAACCTGTAGATAGACCTATTATACCACAACTGAATCGTAATTCTGGAATAGTACCGAAGATACCTGAGAGGTATGGATTCATCATAGATGATGATGATGAGGTACACATCATAGAAGATGATGATCCAGTTACATACGATGAGGTAAGTGTTGTAGACACTCAGAGAAATTGATTGAAGCAAGCTTCTCAAAAATGGAACATTCGTTTTGATGAAAAAAATCAAAAGAGTTTGATTTTATCACAAAAAAGAATGAACCTAGTGTGTACAAAATGGTTAGTGGGAGCGTCGTGACATTCCTAGTATTATATGTTGATATACTACGGATAAGGAATGACATACCAATGCTATAATCAGTAAAGATAAAGTTGTCTAAACATTCCTTCATGAATGATTTGGGAAGAGTATCGTAATTGGGGATGCAAATCTATATAGATAGATTTAAAAGGATGCTCAACTTAACCCAAGGAACGTATATTCATTTGATGCTAAAGTCGTTTAGCATGGAAAACTCCAAGAGATGTCTCATGTTGATGAGCTATGGAGTGTATCTCTCTTTATAGTCCCCACAGACTCCTGAAAAGAGAGATCGCATGAGTGACTATCATGTATGCAATGAAATATACAAGACCTAATGTTGATCGGTCATATTCTAGAGAAGATCACTGTAAGACAGTGAAAAACATCTTAAAGTTCTTAACCGGCACTAAGGTTGCGAGCATACATGGTGGGTCTGAATTAAAACTAGAGGGCTTTACAGACTCAAGTTTTTCAGACAGACCAAGACGATCGAAAATCCACTTTAAGGTAAAGTGTTACCTTGAATAAAGTGTAGTGAATTTGAAAGGTTCCAAATAGCAAAAGGTTGCTGGTTTAATGATAAAGACAAAGTATATAGCAGTAAATGAAGCTGCAAGTTGATTGTTTGGATGATAAGTTCATTACAGAACTAGGAATAGTTCCTAAGTCTCATCTTGGATCTAAACATGTGTTGTAGCACTTTCATTTGATTATAGGAATCATTGAAAGATGGGAAATCACTATAGAGATATTGAACTCTCAAAAACAACATTACATATCCATTAACTAAAGCTTATCCAATAGCAGGATAATCGTCACTTAGAGAAGAAGAGTATGAGATACCATGACGATTGACTTTAGTGCAAGTGGGAGATTGAAAGTAGTATGCACACAAGCCAATCATGTTTGATGATAAAGCATATACTTTGTAACAATCTTATTCATTTATTAAATAAAGAGTATTAATTTATTAAAGGCTTTTAATTATCTACATGATGTTGTTTTATAATATGTGATAAACCCATAGTTTTAAGCAATGCTTTTAGAATAATGATGATGATCATTCTAATGAGATCTAAATTCTTAGAAAGCTTAAAACTAAAATAGTTCCCAATCGTTGGATTACTAAATTGGGATTAGTGAATCCGGATAGATTGGTACATACGTTGCTTGCTCATTGGATGAGGATGATTGATCTCATGATCATTTGTGTGGAGACACTAAAGCAAGTATGTAGGTGCTTATTAGAGAATAAGTTCAATTTGAGCGTGGCTCGCTAAGGAATACCTAATGGAGTTTTACTTGTCTCATCAATAGGAATTCTCAGTAGTGATAGTAGTCTGAGTGATCCTTGGACTTGAGATCATCATAGTATCTTGTGTATGATGAGTTATACTTTGACTTATTCCTTAAGACCCTTAGGGTATATCAAAGGGTATGCTTGGGTATAATAAGTTGTACATGGAGATAATGTATGATCAATAAAGAATCTACCACTTCTAATAAAAGAAGAGAAATGTCCTATGTGATTCGATAAATGACAACCCAAAGAGTCCTTGGCCAAGGCAGAATGAAATTAAAAAGGAGTTTCTAATTTGCATTATTTGGAGTTGTGCATTTAAGGATCGAAATACATATAATTAAATAAAATAAGACTTGACAGTAATTCCATGTCTTATATTTAATTGGGACATTGTATGGTGGAAGGATTGAATTGTATGGAGAACCTAAAGGGTCACACCATAAAAGGAAGAATAATTATTTAAGAAGTTAATGGCATAATCGTAATAATATGTTATGTATATTTAATTTAATCTATGGTGATAGAATAAATTAAATAGCTTAATATTTATTATTTAATATTTTAGAAATATTAAATATAAATTAATAAGAGGAGTCTTATTAATATTATTACAATTATTATTATTATTTAAATTTCTAAAAGAGTTTAGAAATTAATTTAATATAAGTACTCTCATTTATTCCTAATTGGATTAGGAAGGAAAATTAGTTAAAGGAGTTTAATTAATTATCCCTAATAAGATTAGGGAGCCCCTTTAATTAAAAGGGTTTAATTAAATAATACCTTATTTTAATAGGGTTACTTGATATCTTTATAAGAGAAGTCTTATATCAGATATCAAGACTACGATATAATTCCAATGGTTGGAGAGTACGCTCCTTTTCTATAAAGATAGAAAAACTAGGGTTTAGCCAAATACCCATCTTCTTAAATCCTTCTTCTTCCTTGGTGGATCACCTCTAGAGGCCAAACACTTGGGTGACTAACGTTGATCAAAGGAAGGAACCAAACCCGGTGGATTCAAGTTGAACGCGAAAAGGATTGGAGGTGAACTTGTACCTGAGGAAGTTCGAATCTTCAAGGGTATGATTCTTGTTCTTCATTTTTTGTTTAATTAATAATTGTGCATAAAGGGTGATCCGGGTATATGGTTTGTAAATTTTTAAACTCTGATTTTACACGTTTTCGCTTATTTTGTGCAATTTGATTGCGTTCATGAATATTACAAACCTAACAAAAGGTTCACAGGCGAAGAACGAATTCTACGAATTCACGTGAATTTTACTGTTCATTACTATGCAGACACTATGCATAATAAAATATAATATATTATATATATTTTTTAAAACAAAACTTTTTCAATCTCCTCCCATGACCAAAATGTCACTCCCCCCCCCCACCCATTATTCTTCCAACATGTGGGCCCCACCTGACCCACTCGTGGCTCCCGCCTTTATTATATATATTTATATATATATATATATATATATATACTGAATAAATTTCTACCGATTATTTTGAAAAATAGGTAAATGGGGGGTCCATTTAATAAGCAAAATTTACACCAAATATTTCATAAAAATCCCCTCAATATTTTTAACAACATTTATTCATCATTATTATAACTCGCAATATTAACAACCAGATCGTTCCCATGAAAAAGGGGGCTTTCCGATAAGGATTTCTCCCTATTGAAGCGCAATTAGGTGACCAACCTCCTTTCCTCGACAGAACTTTCTAGACATTATTAATTATACAAATAATAATATGAATAACTTGTCATCTCAATTATTGATTTAATAATAAAATATTGTGACAATAATTGAATCAAATAACGTGAGATACTATGCAGCAATTACTGTAGCAATAATTGAAATAAACTGAGTGACTTCTCACGTAAGCATCAATAATCAATACCCTGTGCTACTATGTAACCACGCGTATTACTGTAATTTTACCACCGGGTATTTTCAATAGTTAACGGTAAAACTTTCACCGTTATTTTCATAAAAAGATATTTCTGTCATTTTCTAACTCCTACAGTAATTCTGTTATGGGGTCCACCAATGATTGCGTCGTTTTACGAATATTCCCCGATCAATCAAATATTTTATAACAACTTGCATACTTTGCAAAATTTATAAATATTACCCACAACTATAACATTATATCAAATCAATACCTTAATACTTAAAAAATTATTTCGAGAAAATTAATCTTTATTCATAAAATTTGGGGGCACTACGGGCCAAAGAGGACTTTCACCACATCATTTGTCTGTAACATTATAGGTCATGATTATACCAATACAAACTTTCTTGGTCATAATCATACCAATCAACAATCCATCTATGCACTACGGGCCAAAGATGACTTTTACCACAATATAAGCATGATGATGATGACAATGATATGAGGAATTAATCAAGTGAGATCAAGGATAAATATTAGAGATTTATAATTCAATTTATCCAGAGTTCAAGAATATCCAAATTATTAACATGATAATTTATTTGTGGAGTAAAATTCAAGAATGATATTCACGTATCAAAAATAATTTGGACAGAAAAGAAATAACTTTTTTTGTGAATAGTACCCCATGAATAGTACCCGAATGAATAGTACCCCGTCATGCAAAGTACATCGAATAAATATTACCCCGAGTGAATAGTAACCCGTCATGCAAAGTACCCTGAATAAATATTATCCCGAGTGAATAGTAACAAATAAATAGTACCCCATCATGCAAAGTACCCCTAATCCCCGAGTGAATAATATCCGAGTGAATAGTACTCGAGTGAATAGTAACCCGTGAATAGTACCCCGAGTCAAAATATTAAAATTTAATAAGAAAGTTCAAACCAATATTCCAATTAAATGATACTAGATGAAGCGCAAAACTCAAGGATATTCTACTAATTCCAGGGATTATAGAAGCAATACTTACCATAGTAAGTTTAGATTTAAGAATATGAAAAGAAATAACATACGAAACTGCAAATGGATTTTCACCTGTCATGCGGTACGTAATCCGCGTAGACAGGTTATTCTCACATATTAAAGGATGAATACGAAAAATAATATTCCTTAATTACGAATACGAAAAAAATAATACCCCTTACGAATATAAAAGAAATAATGCCCCTTACCTTAGTAGAAGAATGGATACTGCAATAGTGATGTAGCAGAATACTCTTCTTCTTGCACACTATAGTAAGCCAAACTAACAACAAATGCCTCATGACAAATGTGACGCCCCAAAAATAGGTATACAACACCCATTCTGAGTCGCCAAATACATGGTACAGAAAACAAACTACAACTTCAATAATACAATTGTCGTGCAAAATACGACAACACATACTGTGAGTTTAAATACAAATATTGTCTTCTAGACAATATCCACACTCAAATAAGTGCTCGTTACAATTATTCAAACACTATTTTACAGAAATAGTGAGGACTGCTAAAACATCTTTCTAGAACCATCACTCCGTACCCTGACTAGTTCCTGCTATGTTCTCACCTCCTGAGAAAAATGGAACAAAAAGGAAAAGGGTGAGCTCAACTAGCCCAGTAAAGACTATTATGACTAAGATAATATACAACAAATTATCGTTACTCTTCAACAGGGAAAAATCTGATAAAATATAATAGCCAACAAGTTTTAGATCAACAACTGCAGCGGAAACATCAATCCATTAGAAGAGTCAAGTAGAGAATGAGTTCTACTATCTTCTAAGATTTAAAAGTCCATCATCAATATTTTATCCCTGTAACAACAATCAATATACATCTTTAATCAAATATTCATCTTTGCACTTCTGAGCCAAAGATATTCATTTGTATCACCAGGTTGGTCATGTTCATCTCAACACTGCTTTCATCTTTGCACTACGGGCCAAGATATTCATCGATTAATCATTTATCTTTTTTGCACTACTGGTAGAAGATATTTAGTAATATCATCATTTAGGACTGAGGATGATGAATAATATTTTAAAGAAAAAGAATCCAATGAAACGGAAGGACAAATAGTAGGGATTCGTATAACAGTTTATCCAAGATTAATAATATTTCATAAATATCAATTTTGAAGCAGAATTCAAAAATAAAGATCAAAACATGGATACAATCAAAGATAGTAACCATAATAGACATCTTGGACAAAAGAAGAAAATTTCATTTTTCTATGAATAGTCTTAGTGATAAGTGAATAGTCAGATATCGTGAATAATGTCGTATCGTGAATAGTAACCCCGACACAAAAAAGTTCCAAATTTGATAAAAATTCAGATCAATACTTTGGCATAATGATATTGAAGAAATAATATCATATATGAAGAAAATAACATCCCTTACCTCAAAAATATCAGTACTTCTGATCGGAATATCGGTATAAGGCTAAAGAAAACTTGCACTGATGAATAGAAACTCACAAAGTATCTAAATACTCACAAAATACACTCAATATTCTAGAGAGAGAAAGAGAGAAAACTTGTTTCTGGTGTGATTTTCAATTCTAACTTAGCCCTCTATTTATAGGAAAATGTTAGCAGACTTGACCTGCAACCTGATGGCTTTACCTAATACTATTTCCACCCACCACATTTGAAATAAATTCAACACATTTCTTCACCAACCACAAGTGGGGCCCACTCAATTTTAGAATTTTCCACCAAAATCATTTATAAACCTAATTTCTGAATCAGTCACCTCTTAAAATTAATAACAAATCATACGTTCAATTTTAACGGTTCAAAATTTGTGGACATATACTCAACTTATATATGTATAACATATCCAAAAATTACAACGATCGAACGGTCGGATTAAAAATTATAACTCACACAATATATCTCAAAAACACTAGTTTAATTTTTAATACCTTTATTCCGACAAAAATACTGATAAAACACCTCAACATTAACTCCTTTATTTTTAACCACAATAAATATATCCAACATTTATATCCACATAAAATAAATATTTCCTTATCATATGAATCAATAATTAATTATTCACAAATAATATTACAGAATCACATTTATGACAACCAGTTCCCTGGAAAGAGGGACTTTCCAATAAGAATTTCTCCTTATTGGTAGCAATTAATTAGGTGACCAAACCTCTCCTCGATGTAACATTCTAGACATTGCCAATAATGCTATCTAATAATATTATTCAAATAATATGAATTATTGATCCGATAATGGAAAATATCAGTCGATGACAATTATTGAAACAACAATAATATAAAATATCAACGCAAACAATTATTGAATCAATAAAATAAAATATTGAGCAAAGAATTCTCAGTAACAATTATTAAGTAGTGCCTTCTTACGTAAGGATCAATAATTCATCAATACTGCATCCACGCCAGTATTCTATATTTTAACCACCGGGTATTCCAACAAAGTGTTAATTGGTAATAACTACTGCCAGATTATTTATAAAAACTCAAACTTGTCATTTTCTTTATCCGACGGTTATTCATTATGGGCCCCACAAATGATCACTACTTGTCGTCATTTAATATTCCCACAACAAGAATATTCCACGACCAAACGAATATTCCCAACAACAATGATTATTTTATAACCACTTGCATATTTTGCAAAATTTGCACATTTCACCCATAACCGAGAGAATTATATCAAATTAATACCTTATTATTCACAAATATAATTAGAGGAAATTCGATTTTATTTATAATAAGTTGTGGTCTTACAACAAACCCCTCTATTTATATCAAAAAATTGAATAAATATTTACCACAAATCACTTATCTTTAATAAACACATTTTTAATCTTTTAACAATTATTCATCATTAATATTATAACTCACAATATTAACAACCAGATCATTCCCAAGAAAGAGGGGGCTTTCCGAAAAAGATTTCTCCTTATTGGTGCGTAATTAGATGACCTAACTCCTTTCCTCGACAGAACTTTTTAGACATTGTCAATAATGAAAATAATAATATGAATAAATGTGTTGTCTCAATTATTGATTTAATAATATAAAATATTGTGCATATGATATAGTGACAATAATAGAATCAATAATATGAGATACTATGCATTAACTACTATTGTAATAATTGAATAAACTGAGTGAATTCTTACGTAAGCATCAATAATCAGAGATACTATGCAATATTGTATGCTACTGTGCAACCATGCGTATTAATGTACTTTTATCACCGGATATTTCAACAGTTTAACGATAATAGTTTTGTCGTTATTTTTATAATAAGGTTATTTTTGTCGCTTTCTATACCCGACAGTTATTCCGTTGTGGGGATCCACCAATGATTGTATCATCGTACGGATATTCCCCAAACAAAAGAATATTCCCCGACACAACGAATATTTTATATCAACTTGCTTACTTTGCAGAATTTTCAAATATCACCCTAAACTTTAACATTTTATCAATTTAACCATTTACTAAATAGAATAATAATTATAAGAAAATTGAATATTTTTATTTCATAAAATTCGGGGTCGTACAATGCTCTTAAATCAAATTTTTGTTGACAAGGGAAGAGTGAAATTGATTGGATGCGGCTTCACCCCCGATGTCTTTTGGGAGCCATTGGATGCAAAACACAGCTTGTAAACCAAAGGAATTGATGAACTTCTTCATTGGGACAAACTATCGAGCACCTTGCAAGTGCCTTTTATTTTGCCCAAATTCAAGCCTTTGAATGCTTCTAATTCTTCCAATTGAAGTATCACAACCAAACAACGTATCCAACTAATGAAATTCAGTGCCAAGGATGAAGAAGAAAGCTTGGATGTAACAATTACCTCTTGAAATTGAAGACAATGAAATTTTGATGATTTTGAACTTTTATTCCTTCTCCAAATATATAACCTTTCAATTCTCCTTGCAATCCTCTAAATTGTTGATGGCTAGAACTTATAATGTTGAGTTTGAGTGCACTTGAGAGTCTTTTTAGGTTTGTTTTTGAAAGTGGGGATGATTTGGGTTCATGGGGTGTTATTGGGAGTGTTGGGGTGGGGGAGTGTATGACCAAGTTATTTAGAGTGTTGGGCGAAATGGGGCACATATGAGCTGACTTTGGCTTGTTAGAACGCGCTGAAGCGTCGCGGCTCTAGGTCAAGCATCGCGGTCCTAGCTTAACGGCGCCGCAGCGCTGAAGTCCCTGAATTCAAGCACATGCTCTTCTTAAGCTTAGGTCTTTTCCCATTTTCTTTTCCTTACTTAGCCAATTCCTTGCATGTTTGTCCTACTAATTATTATTTTTTCTTGCCATGCATGTGTTGCTTCATAACCAAATCATGCCATACTTTGACATTCTTGTGAGCTTGTTCTTACTAGCTTATACCATTCTATATCTTGCTTCCCTTCATTCTCGTTCTAATTTTTAGCTCTGTCACCTTGTAATGTCTCATTACCTATTCTTTTTCCCGCTAAGTAACATTTATCCATCTCATTCGGAAATTTAATGATATCAAACACGTTGAACTTAATCTCTTGATCATTAACTCTCATAGTGAGTTCCTCATTCCTCACGTCTATCAAAGTTCTTTCTGTTGCTAAGAATGGTAGGCCCATAATGAATGGAACCTCCTGATCTTCTTCAAAATTGAGAATAACAAAGTCAACCGAAAATACAAACTTTTCAATCTTTACCAAAACATCTTCAATCTCTCCTCTTAGATGAGTAATCGACCTATCCGCCAATTGTAGAGTTATGTTCATCGGTTTTAACCCTTTTAGTCCGACCTTTTCATAAATAAAAAGAGGAATGAGATTAATGATTGGCCCAAGATCACATAAAGCCTTCCCAAGAAATTTTTCCCTGATGGTACACGGTATCTCGTAAAGCTTCCCAGATCTTTCAGCTTAGTTGGTAACTTCCTTTGGATAACGGCACTAAATTCTTTGGTTAACGCAACTATCTCATACTCACGTATCTTCCTCTTATTTGAAAGAATCTCCTTCATGAACTTCACATAGCTCGACATCTGTTCTAAGGCTTCTAGATTTATAACTTCTTAAAAACCTCCAAAAATTTAGAAAATTGGTGATCAAGCTTTTAACTCTTCAAATGTTGGGGATATGGCCAGGATGTGTTTTTACATCTTTCTTAACCCCATTCTACTTAAAATTTACTCCATCATTCTTATTATAGTGATTCTTCCTCAAGTCAATTTTGACTTCTTCTTCCTTCTCCGTGTTCATCTTATCAGCGGGCATAATATCATTTCTTTGCAAACTCTTGCCGCACCTTAATGTAATTGTTTTACACTGCTCGTGATTCTCTTTTCTTGGATTAACTTCGGTATCACTTGGGAGAACTTCTTATGGACGGTTATTCACCGTACTTGCCAAATGACCCATCTAATTTTTCAAATTATGAAGTGATCTCTCTAAGCTGTTGATTTTCGTATCATTAGGAGCAATGTATTTAGTTAATATTTCTTCTATGCTCGGTTTCCTTTCATGCTGGTGTTGAGTTTGATTTTGAAAACTGGTGGAGGGAATTGTCTTGGAGCTGAATTTTGATTCTGATTATTGCCCCATAAAAATTCAGATGATTTCTCCACCCGTGATTATATATATTGGAATACATGCCTTGCTTATTTCCAATGAAGTTCGCTATTTCTGGATTAATTTCACATTAACTTTTTTGGTAATTCCTTGCACATAATTCGTATACTGCAGCTTACTGTTGAGTTAGTGGTGTACCCCATGAATCGAATTTCTTCGTTAATGTTGCAACTTGAGCAACTAAAGCAGTTAAAGCATCAACTTCATATTTTCCTCCCACATTGGGTTGGATAAATCTAGATGTTGGCCATTGATAATTGTTTGCTTCCATGGTTTCTAACAATTCATATGCTTCGTCAAAATTCTTACTCATTATCGCCCCTCCTGCAGTTGCATCTATACTAGTCTGTGTGATATTAAACAATCTATTATAGAAAGTCTGAACTTGCAGCCATTTAGGAAGTCTGTGATGTCGCCATCTCCTTAGCATATCCTTAAACCTTTCTCATGCTTCATATAGCGGTTCAGAATCATGTTGTATGAATGATGTGATTTCATTCCTCATTTTCGTTGTCTTAGCAAGCGAAAAGAACTTGGCTAGGAACTTATGAGCTAGATCATCACATGTTGTTATTGAACCTTTTGGTAGCGAATGCAACCAACTATTTTCCTTATCACGAAGTGTGAAAGGGAAGAGTCTTAATCTCACTGCATCATCTAAAACTCTGTTGTACTTAAAAGTATCACATATCTCTAAAAAGCTAACAAAATGGCCATTCGAATCGTCATTCAGTATACCTCTGAACTAAACTGAATTTTGTATCATTTGAATTATTCCTTGTTTGATCTCAAAATTATTTGCATTAATTGTCGGCTTTCGAATACTTGAATGAATCTCCGTCACATGTGGCATATCATAGTCCTTAAGAGATTTATGCGTCTCCTCGACAACCATTTTTTCCTTTATGTCTTTATAATACTTAAGCAACCGTTGAAATCATTTTTTAATATCTTCCTCATACGGCAACAATTCTGGATGTCTTGACCGCGTTTGCATACACGAGTCAAAAGTACACGCGACAAGAACGAGATACATAAAATAACAATAAAGTCTAAATTAAAACTAAATAATGGGAATTAATATTAGTGAATTAAATTATTAACTTACTCCCCGGCAACGGCGTCAAAAACTTGTTTGCCTAAAAATATTACTAGCAATTACACACAAGTATACGTGATCATTTATGCAATAAAGTGTCAAATAGAGTATTGTTCCCCCACGAAGAGCAAAAAAAACTTAATAAACTAATTACTAATCATGCACCCGTTTAATTTTATCTAGATAAATGAAATATATCGTGAATTAATTAATATAATAAAAACAATTACACAAGTACGAATTTAATGACTAAAAATATTAAGGAATCAATTTCCCCCGATGATTCATTCAATTAAGTCTATTCTCTTTTCATTAAACTGATTAAGTAAAATTGCCAACAGAAAATCACTAATAGTTTATATAATCATTTCCCAAATAATTATATAGCATACTTATTTTTATTAATCTTACTATTTCATATGAGAAATAATAATAATAAATTCATTAAGAATCATTCTCCACCCTTGTTTGCGATCTATATGTATATTCCTATCCCGTTTACAAATTAACATTTACTCCGAAAAAGAAGTACTAATCACAAGTTACTATATCCAGATCTTAATTTAGACTTCATTGTCAAAATTCATTTGATAATTGTTGATCAGGCAATTATAACATTCATCACAAGATATAATAAACAATTCCATCATCAATCAATTTAAATAAAAGTAGAGAATAAATATTAAATCAATTCATCATTGGGTTCCATTGAATCCTTTAATATAAATTTAGTTCATAATAAAAGCTAAAAACATCAATAGGTTATCAAAAGTCATTCTAGAATACAAGAAATAAGGATAGAGAATAAAGAAATGAACTCTGATGAATCCAATCTCCCTTTCCAAGCTCCTTCTTGCTTCTCGAACAAATGCTGATAAAACACTTATTCACCTACGTACTTCTTAGTCTCACCCAAAAAAACTGATAAAATAAATTTGATAATAATTCTAATTATTAGTTTCATACTGAATATCTAATAATAAGTATCCAACCCATACATGATAACGTAAACAGAAGTCTTCAGCCTCGGAAATTTGAAACCCTCATGACTTCAATTATCACGCTTCCAACAAAATCATGAATAAAATAAGCAAATTAAACTCCCCATCTTACCGAGCGCATGGCCAACACTCATCTGTTGAAATACAAAGGCTCATCGCCGCAACTCCCAAATCCATAGTCATTTTTTAATTTCTCCTTTATGCGCTTGTTTTGTCCATTTTCTCCACTTGAAGTCCAGTTACTTGTATTTTTCTCTCGCCAAACTTTTGCCAAACGATCTTTATTACCTGTATCTTATATTAAGGCTAAACTTACAATAATTCACATTATTTACACTATCATAGGCTAAAATCAATTATCTATATAAAACTACTAAAATGCAATAAAATAATACTAAAAACACTTAAGAATAAGCAAAATAATTAAGTCAAGACTACCAAATTCATAGATATAAAATCTACTCTTCAAGAACTGGAATCTCTATCCTTCAATACTAATAGTAGCTAACGTGAATTTTTTAGTTATAATATCGGTCGTTGGTTCTTGTATTAAATGATAAAGATTGTGTTTGTCCATTTTTGATCCATAACAAGTATGTGTTATGTATCATTCCCTATATGTGACGCCTCCAAAATAGGTATACACAACCCATTTTGAGTCGCCAGATACACGGTACAGAAATTCAAATACAAACTTCATTTATACAACTGTTGAACTGTCATGCAAAATACGACAACACATAAGTTGTGAGTTTTAATTCAATATTATCTCGTAGACAGTATCCAAACCCAAATTATTACAATACCATATAAAATACAATAGCACATATTTCAAGACCTCAAAGAAGAACGAGAAGATTGCTATCCTATTCATTCTAACGAGGTGCACTTTTGACGCTTTCAAAGTCGGATTTTCATCACCCTATTGTTGTTCACCAAAATCAATTATTAAGTGACGTATAAGATAAGACACACCCAACTTAGATCCTCAATACAATTATATATTGCATGTCATGCAGTTTTATAATGATTGAGAAACTTCCACAGTCTCAGACCATCACATTATTTCCCTGTTATCCCCGTTCGACCCAACTACACTCTTAATACCTTTAAGGAATTGTGAAGCAAAAGGGTGAACACAAATAGCACAGTAAAGAATATTATGACTAAGATAATTAATTTATCAATGGCCTTCTTCAGTAATAAATTAGAGATTTAGAACATATGGTAGATAATAAAAGTTTTCAACCATAATTGCAGTGGAATCAACAATCCATTAGAAGAGTCAAGTAGAATATAATGTCTATTATCTCTTCCAAATTAAAAGTCCATCGTTAATAGTTCATTACTGTAATACCCATCAATAGTTCTTTGTTGTACCCAAGACAAAGAGAACTTTAATCACTTGTCTTCACCTGAACCACCAAAGATTACAGTTAAATTCACAATTCATATTTATAATCATGTAAATCAACAGTCCATCTTTGCACTACAGCCAAAGACATACAACTGTAAAACCAATAATCAACTGTCCGTCTTTGCACGTAAGCCAAAGATATACAATTGTAAAACCAATAATCAACAATCTATCTTTGCACGTAAGTCAAAGAGGATTTTTACCACATCTTTTATCTGTAACATTGGTCTTTCTTTGCACGTAAGCCAGAGAGGATTTTTACCACATCATTTGTCTGTAAATAAATAAGCCACATCACTGAATTATCCATGCACTACGGGCCAAGGATATTCGTTAGTATCACATCCACGAATTATCCATGCAATACAGGCCAAGGATATTCGTTATTATCACATCCACGAATTATACACGCACTACGGGCCAAGGATATTCGTTATTATCACCAGTGGTCATGATCATGCCAAATGTAAGACCCCGAAATTTTTTTAAATAAAAAGGAATTTCCTTTATTTATTATTTTGAAATAGTAAGGGTTGATTTGATTAATGTGGATAGTTAGGGGTAAAATCATAAATATTTCAAAATAAGCAAGTGGTTATAAAATATTCATTGTTGTCGGGGAATATTAGTTTGGTGGTGGAATATTAAATGATTGTCGGGGAATATTAAATGCGATGGTAGCGACCATGTGTGGGCCCCATGTTGGAAAGCGATTGGATGAGGAAAAGCGACAAAGTTTGGGTGGTTATAAATAACGGCGTAGTTATTCTGAATTAAGGCATTTGGAATACCGGTGGTTAAAATACGATGTCTGGCGTGGTTGCCGCGATGTGCGGTGTTACGCATTGCATCAATTATTGATTCTTACGTGAAGGCCTTTACTCGATAATTATTACGATAATTCTTGTTCAATAGTTTATTTTATTTATTCAATAATTCTTTGCGTTGGTATTTTATATTATTCTTTGTTTGATAATTGTCCTTTGCCGCGATATTTCCCATTATCGGATCAATAATTCATATTATTTGAATAATATTATTAGATAACATTATTGGCAATGTCTAGAAAGTTACATCTAAGGAGAGGTTGGTCACCTAATTGCGGCGCCCGATGAGAGAGATCCTTATTGGAAAGCCCCTCTTTCTGAGGAGCAGACTGGTTGTCATAAATGTGATTACGTAATATTATTTGTGAATAATTAATTATTGATTCATATGATAAGGAAATATTTATTTTATATGAATATAAATGATGGATTTATTTATGTGGTTATTAATGAAGGAATTAATCTTTGAGATGTTTTATTTGTATTTTGTCGGATTGGAAGTATTAAAAGATCAAATCGGTGTTATTACGACTTTATTTGTGTGAGTTATAATATTTAATCCGATAGTTGGATCGTTGTAATTTTTGGATATGTTATACATATATAAGTTGAGTATATGTCCACAAATTTTGAGCAGATTAAAGATGAGCGTATAATTTATTATGAATTTTAAGAGGTGATTGATTGAAATTAGGTTATAAATGATTTTGGTGGAAAATTCTAGAATTGGTGGGCCCCACTTTTGGTTGGTGAGAAATGTGCTCAATTGAATTTTCAAATGTGGTGGGTGGGAATAGTAGCGAGTAAAGCCATCGAGTTGCGAGTTAAGTCTCCTTTTGACGTGCTAACATTTTCCTATAAATAGAGGCTAAGTTAGAATTGAAAATCACACGAAAAACAAAGTTTTCTCTCTCTCTCTCTATATTATTGGCGTATTTTGTGAGTATTTATATACTTTGAGAGTTCTTTATTAAATTACAAGTTTCATTCGAAGATCACTTGAGCCTTTCCTTAGAAATCTTGATTCTTTGAGGTAAGGGATATTATTTTTTTCGTAATGATATTATTTCTTGATATCATTATCTTTGAAATGTTGATCTGAAGTTTTTATCAAATTTGGAACTTTTTCATATCGGGGTTACTATTCATGAGTTCTTATTCACGAGTTACTATTCATGAGTTACTATTCACGAGTTCTTATTCACGAGTACTATTAAGCGAAGCGTGAAGATGTTTTTTATGGAATTTCTATCTTTTGGTGTCGGAGTTACTATTCACGTATCTGACCTTTATTCACGTATCTGACACTATTCACGTATCGACACTTATTCATAGAAAAATAAAATTTCTTCTTTTAGTCCAAAATATCTATTACGGATACTAACTTTGATTGTATCCATGTTTTGATCATTCTTGAATTTTACACCACTATGATTATTTTTGAGGTATTGTTGGGACATGGATAAAACAAAGTACGAATCCTTAATCCTTAATCCTTGTCATTTTGTTTCCTTTGGATTCGTTCTTTAAAATATTTTCATCATCCTCGGTCTTAAATGATGATATTATTGAATATCTTTGGCTTGTGTAGTGCAAAGATGAATGATTTCTGAAGAATATCTTTGGCAGAAGTAAAGATGAATGATTTTGAAGAATATCTTTGGCTGTGTGCAAAGATGAGCAGTGTTTAAATGAACATGACCAATGAAGAATATCTTTGGCTTTAGTGCAAGATGAGCAGTGTTTAAATGAACATAATTGATGAATATCTTTGGCCTTTAGTGCAAAGATGAGCAGTGTTGAGATGAACATGTGGATTGATGAATATCTTTTTGGCACATAGTGCAAAGATGAATATTTGATTTGAGATGAATATTGATTGATGTTACGAGGATAAAATATTGATGATGGAATTTATTAAATTCATAGATTATAGTAGATTTCATTCTCTACGTAACTCTTACATGAATTATTATTTCATTTCTGCGAATATTGATCTGAAACTTGTTGTCTATTGTATTCTATCAGATTTTCCTGTTGGAGACTAACGATAATTTGTTGTATATTATCTTAGTCATAAGTATTCTTCTTGGGCTAGTTGAGCTCACCCTTTTCCTTGTTGTTCCATTTTTCTTCTCGGGGAGGCGAGAATGTAGCGAGTACTAGTCGGGGTATGGAATGAAGGTTTTAGAAAGAGTTGTTTAGTAGTCCTCACCATTTTTGTAAAATAATGTATCAATAATTATGATGGGGATTTATTTGAGTATAGATATTGTCTAGAAGACAATATTATATTTAAACTCACGATATATATTGTGCGTATTTCACACGACATTTGTATTATTGAAGTTGTAGTTTGCTTCTTGTACCATGTATTTGGCGACTCGAGAATGGGTGTTGTGTATACCTATTTTGGGGCGTCACGATTAATATCGAGCTTAGGGATATGATCTCTGGCGGAGATCGGGAATAGAACTAGGAGGGAGGCAGAGTAAATCCTTGATTAGTGTGTCTACCTAAGCTTATTTGTTAGTTAGTCGATATATAGGGATATTATGTGATATATTGATTTCCTTAATTAACCCTTATTTTATGATGGTGTTTGAGAATGTCGTTGAGAATATTAATGATGGAGTAAATGAGGCCGTGGAGATGCTGTACTCACCAACGAGGAGAACGCGTGGAGCAGTGGCAATGTTCTCCCATGAACAACACCACCGGCGAGATGAGGAGCGAGGGGATGTTTAGAAGTTTTTTGCGATTCATACAAAAATCGGACGAGGAGACTTCGTGTTCAAAATCTGAGGAGAAATGATAGCAATTCACGGGTGGTCACAAAGACGCGAGTTCAAGTTGGGACCACGAAATTAAGAAAGCGAGATCCGATCATGGCGGAAACATGGGTCAAGCAAATTACGAGATATTCGATGTCTTGGGATGCGGAGAGAACGAGAAGGTTCCATTCGCTACTTTTATGTTAAGTGGCGAGGCGACTCTTTGGTGGAGTGCATGAAGCGTACCCATCCGAATTAGACTTTCGGCATGTCATGGGAGACATTTGAAAGCAGTTCAATGAACAAGTACTTCCACGAAAGTATTCGTCGTATGAAGGAAGTGGAGTTTATTAGACTAGAAGCGAGAATAACATGGCGGTGTCCCGATGCGAGGCGAAGTTCATGGAGTTATCGAGTTTGCACCTCATTTGGTGGAGAATGAGGAGCGTATGTGCGGATGTTTCTTAGAGGTTTGAAACCCGGCATACGTCGATTATCTCATTTCTCATAAATTTTCTCTATTATTAGGATGTTGTCAATGAGGCTCGGTTGTTAGAAGCGAGATAACGAAATACGTTCAACCGAGGGACCATAACCGAGGATCATCTGAAGATAGCGATCATCGAATAACGATAACCAACGGAGAAAGAAGAATACGGACAAAAGCGGTAACCACTCGGTGGTAATCGTGGCCATGAAAATAGAAAAGCGAGTCGGGAGGAGATTTTAAAAGAGGAGATTCAACAACGACCATTTGAAGGCGTCGGCATGATGTAAACTAGTTTTAAGGGAGGAGAACGACCACCGGTTAGATATGTTACAAATCTTGGAAAGAGGGACATATCATTGGCCCCCCTTGCAGTTTAAGGTATGCTATAATTGTGGAAAAGAAGGACATATCGCTCGAGATTATGCGATATCGAAACCAGATCCAACGGGAATGGTGACTCAAAGGATGTCCCGAAAAAGTCAAAGTCAGCGGTTCTTGGAAGGCGTTTGTCGTGGCCAGGTCAAAATCGAGGACCCGACGAAGTTAGCACGGGTTAGTTAATTATAAATTCTTGCGAAGTTTATACCTTACTAGATACCGGTTTTACCCATTCTTTTATCTCTCTTGTTTGCGCTCAATGTTTGAACTTGACTACGGAGAAATTAAACTTTGACTTATCTGTGGAGACTCCATTAGGAGAAACTTTCATTACATCCGTTGTTTAGAAATCTTGCTTGATTAAGGTTGGCACTATCACATTACCTGTTAACCTTATTTCTATAGAGATATTTGTTTTTGATGTGATTTTTGGGATTGATTGGTTAACTACTCATCATGCCAAATTGATTGTTTTCGTAAGGTTGTTAGTTTTCATATTCCTAAGCAACTTGTTATTCGAATTCAAGCAACCAAACCATTGAAGTCAAACATTTTCATATCAAGCCATGAAGTCATTCGTTTATTACGGATGTCAAGTTTTCTTAGTCCATGTTATGGATTTGAATAAAGACACGTCGATTTGAATAATATTCTGTTGTTATTGATTTTTCTGGCGTATTTCTGAAGAATTTCTTGGTTTACTCCCAAAACACGATATTAAATATTGTATCGACTTTGAACCGTACAAAACTCATTTCTAAAATCTCATATCGAATGGCTCTATTGAACTTGAGAGTTAAAAATTCAACTATAAATTTGGTACACAGAGCCTTTATCTGGTGACTTCCTTTGTGGAATTTACCTAAGCGGACTCTCTATAGGGGCGTCGTATTAGATGCGATAGTAAAGCGATAGGTGTCATTGTGACGTCTTATCCAAGATTGGGATATGAGTCACGATTGAGAACAACCTAAAGTCGATGTCGAAATCGTAGCTTTAGGCTTAGTTGGTTATTATCGGAGATTCGTTGAAGGATATTCTCGAATCGCTATTCCATTAACGTATCGGTGACTCGTAGAGATACAAAATTCGAATGGAGCAAAGAATGTGGGAAGAGCTTGAAGAACTCGAGAGGAGACTCATTTCAACACGTACGACCATGTTCTGAAGCGATACCATCCGTGTTGAGTAGAAGATCGATAATCTGCGTGGATAGTGTCGAAGACTGATTTCATTATAAGATCATATAATAGAGATGGAGATGAAAACTCGATGATGTCAAGTATGATATCTGATAGATAATCAACTTTAATAGAAAAGTTAAGGTTGCTCGAGCCCTGGGCCGGGTAGGTGATCGTATGAAGAAGAAAAGTACAAGAAGGAGCTATTAGGGCGAGAATTGATGAAGAAGGAATACTTGAGTCCACTCTAGACTTTATGTTCCTAACGACTCGATTTGAAGTACAAGATTATGATGGAGGCACACAATACACCATTTGCAATCCATCCTGGAAGTACTAAAATGTATCGTGATCTTGACATACATTTTGGTGGAACAATATGAAGAGAGATTGCAAAGTTTATCTCGATGTGTTTAACTTGCTAACGCGTGTAAAGGCGGAGCATCTAGTACCTAAGGGTCCGTTGCAACCACTTGAGATTCCGGAATGGAAGTGGGAACACATTACCATGGATTTAGTTCTGGGTCTTCCTACGGTTTCTCAAGGCATCAATCTTATTTGGGTTATTGTTGATAGATTAACCAAATCTGCTCATTTCTTGCCGAAATCTGGAGACTTATTCACTTGAGCGTCTTGCTAGTATGTACGTGAATGAGATTGTGAGGTTGCATGGCATGCTGTATCCATAGTTTTGGATCGTGACCCAAGATTCACTTCAAGATTTTGGGTTAGCTTGCAAAAAGCTATGGCAGCGCATTTGCGATTTAGTTGGCATACCATCCCCAAGCGGACGGAGACAATCGAGAGGACTATTCAAACTCTTGAAGATATATTAAGACTACGTGTCCTAGACTTCAAGGGTAGTTGGGATAAGTATTTATCATTGGTGGAATTCTCCTACAATAACAGTTATCGAGCAAGTATAGGTGTGGCTCCATTTGAAGCATTATATGGGCGAAAATGTCGTTCTCGATATGTTGGGATGAGGTGGGTGAAGCAACATTGTTGGGACCGAGTTAAATGCGATATGACTACTAGAAAAGATCCAAATGATTAAACAAGCGTATACAAAGCGGCACAAGATCGACAAAAGAGTTATGCGGATCTTCATCGAAAAAGGGCGTGGAATTTAGTGTGAGGGATTATGTATTATTACGAGTTGCTCCATGGAAGGGAGTTACAAGATTTGGGAAGAGAGAAAGCTCAAATCCACGATTTATTGGTCCATTTCAAATTCTTGACCGAAGTAGGAAATGTAGCCTATAGACTTGCGTTACCTCCAAGTATGTCTCGTGTTCATAATGTGTTTCACATATCATGTACTTAAATAAATATGTGAAAGACCCGAACACGTTATTGAGTTAGAACCAGGACGAGATAGCCAGAAGACTTAACGTGTGAGGAGGTACTGTCAAGATTTTGGATAGGAAGGAGCATGTCCCTACTGCCTGAAAAGTCATACCACAAGTTAAAGTTTTGTGGAGGAATCATCTTATAGAAAATGACACAGGAATTGGAAGCGGAAATGAAAGCGAGTATCCTCACCTTTTGAAACACCAGTCGTCGTCGATTTCGAGGACGAAATTTCATAAGGAGGGAGGTTGTAAGACCGAAATTTTTTAAATAAAAGGAATTTCCTTTATTTATTATTTTGAAATAGTAAGGGTTGATTTGATTAATGTGGATAGTTAAGGGTTAAATCATAAATATTTCAAAATAAGCAGTGGTTATAAAATATTCATTGTTGTCGGGGAATATTAGTTTGGTGGTGGAATATTAAATGCTTGTCGGGAATATTAAATGCACGAGTAGCGACCGTGTGTGGGCCCATAACGAGCGATTGGATGAGGAAAAGCAACAAAGTATTTGGGTGGTTATAAATAACGGCGTAGTTATTCTGAATTAAGGCTGTTGGAATACCGGTGGTTAAAATCACGATGTCTGGCGTGGTTGCCTGATGTAGCACGCGGTATTGCATCAATTATTGATTCTTACGTGAAGGCACTACTCGATAATTGTTACGATAATTCTTGTTCATAGTTTATTTTATTGATTCAATAATTGCTTGCGTTGGTATTTTATATTATTCTTTGTTTGATAATTGTCAACTTGCGATATTTCCCATTATCGGATCAATAATTCATATTATTTGAATAATATTATTAGATAACATTATTGGCAATGTCTAGAAAGTTACATCTAAGGAGAGGTTTGGTCACCTAATTGCGGCGCCCGATGGAGAGATCCTTATTGGAAAGCCCCTCTTTCTGAGGAGCATTTTGGTTGTCATAAATGTGATTACGTAATATTATTTGTGAATAATTAATTATTGATTCATATGATAAGGAAATATTTATTTTATATGAATATAAATGATGGATTTATTTATGGGGTTATTAATGAAGGAATTAATGCTGAGATGTTTTATTTGTATTTTGTCGGATTGGAGGTATTAAAAGATCAAATCGGTGTTATTACAGCTTATTTGTGTGAGTTATAATATTTAATCCGAATAGTTGGATCGTTGTAATTTTTGGACATGTTATACATATATAAGTTGAGTATATGTCCACAAATTTTGAGCCGTTAAAGATGAGCGATATAATTTATTATGAATTTTAAGAGGTGGTGATTGAAATTAGGTTATAAATGATTTTGGTGGAAAATTCTAGAATTGGTGGGCCCCACTTTTGGTTGGTGAAAAAATGTGCTCAATTGAATTTTCAAATGTGGTGGGTGGGAATAGTAGCGAGTAAAAAGCCATCGGGTTGCGAGGTTAAATGCCTTGGCGTGCTAACATTTTCTATAAATAGAGGCTAAGTTAGAATTGAAAATCACACCGAAACAAAGTTTTCTCTCTTTCTCTCTCTATATTATTGGCGTATTTTGTGAGTATTTAGATACTTTGAGAGTTCTTTGTTAGATCTGAAGTTTCATTCGACATCACTTGAGCCTTTCCTTAGAAATCTTGATTCTTTGAGGTAAGGGATATTATTTTTTTAAATAATGATATTATTTCTTGATATCATTATCTTTGAAATGTTGATCTGAAGTTTTATCAAATTTGGAACTTTTTCATGTGTCGGGAGTTACTATTCACGAGTTACTATTCACGAGTTACTATTCACGATTACTATTCACGAGTACTATTCATGAAGCGTGAAGATGTTTTTTGTGAATTTCTATCTTTTGGTGTAGAGTTTACTATTTACGTGTCTGAGACTATTCACGTATCTGACACTATTCACGTATCGACACTATATTCATAGAAAAATAAAATTTCTTCTTTTAAATCCAAAATATCTATACGGATACTAACTTTGATTGTATCCATGTTTTGATCATTCTTGAATTTTACACCACTATGATTATTTTTGAGGTATTGTTGGACATGGATAAAACAAAAGTACGAATCCTTAATCCTTAATCCTTGTCATTTTGTTTCACTTTGGATTCGTTCTTTAAAATATTTTCATCATCCTCAATCTTAAATGATGATATTATTGAATATCTTTGGCTTTTGTAGTGCAAAGATGAATGATTTCTGAAGAATATCTTTGGCACATGGTCTGAAAGATGAATGATTTCTGAAGAATATCTTTGGCACATAGTGCAAAGATGAATGAGTGTTTAAATGAACATGAAAGAATATCTTTGGCCTTTAGTGCAAAGATGAGCAGTGTTTAAATGAACATGACCGATGATGAATATCTTTGGCCTTTAGTGCAAAGATGAGCAGTGTTGAGATGAACATGACCGATTGATGAATATCTTTGGCACATAGTGCAAAGATGAATATTTGATTTGAGATGAATATTGATTGATGTTACGAGGATAAAATATTGATGATGGTATTAAATTCATAGATTATAGTAGATTTCATTCTCTACGTAACTCTTACATGAATTATTATTTCATTTATTGAATATTGATCTGAAACTTGTTGTCTATTGTATTCTATCGATTTTTTTCCTGTTGGAGACTAACGATAATTTGTTGTATATTATCTTAGTCATAGTATTCTTTACTGGGCTAGTTGAGCTCACCCTTTTCCTTGTTGTTCCATTTTTCTTCTCAGGAGGCGAGAATGTAGCGAGTACTAGTCGGGGTATGGAATGAAGGTTTTAGAAAGGATTGTTTAGTAGTCCTCACCATTTTTGTAAAATAATGTATCAATAATTATGATGGGGATTTATTTGAGTATAGATATTGTCTAGAAGACAATATTATATTTAAACTCACAGTATATATTGTCGTATTTCACACGACATTTGTATTATTGAAGTTGTAGTTTGCTTCTTGTACCATGTATTTGGCGACTCAGAATGGGTGTTGTGTATACCTATTTTGGGGGCGTCACACCAAACAACAATTCAACTTTGCATCCTTGGCCTAAGAGAACCTATGGTCATGATCATACCAACAACTGTCCATCAATGCACTACGGACCATTGAGGACTTTTACCACATCATTTGTAACATTACAGGTCATGATTATACCGATACATAATTCTTGGTCATAATCATACCAATCAACTATTCACGAGTTACTATTCATGAGTTACTATTCACCCGTAAGATATATTTCTTTTCGGTCCAAATCATTTTTGGGTACAATATTATTCCATGAGGAGATGTGCTAATTTTTCAGACCGTTGGTTGAAGATATAATAGTAAATCAATATGGACTGCTGGTGGAAAGTTATAATAGTAAATCAATATGGATCGTTGGTTTAAAGTTTTAATAGTAAATCAGTATGGATCGTTGCTTTAAGTTTTAATAGTAAACCAATATGGACCGTCCGTTTAAAAGTAAATCAATCTGGACCGTTCATGAATTAGTTACTATTCAGTCCATTTTCCTATAAATAGAAGCTCATTCCTTCATTATTTCTTACGAATTCGCTGAAACTCTAG
Source organism: Panax quinquefolius (assembly GCA_020205615.1). Classification (NCBI taxonomy): domain Eukaryota; kingdom Viridiplantae; phylum Streptophyta; class Magnoliopsida; order Apiales; family Araliaceae; genus Panax; species Panax quinquefolius. The sequence continues at coordinate 105,417,046 of CM035171.1, read as the reverse complement.
AGAGAGAAACTATAGAGAGAAAGAAGAAAAGTATTTTGCTACTTCACTACTCCAATATCCAGTTTCTTCTAAGGTAGGGGATATTATTTGTTGTACTCGTAAGGGGTATTCTTTCTTATTCGTGAAGAGAACTTCTGTTATTCCATTCTTTATTATTCTATTGGAATAACCTGTATACGCGGGATACCCTATACTTGGTGGAATTCTTCTGTTATTCCATTCTTATTATTACATTGGAATACCCATTTATGTAAGTACCGCATACATGGTGAAATTCTTCTAATATTCCGTTCTTTATTATTACGTGGAATATCACATGCATAAGCGTTCTGTGGGACTGGTTCCATTATTTATTATTACTGCTGGGAATAACTTTTGTCATGTGGATTACCACATGCATGGTGAATGATCCTTTGTATTCATTCCTTATTAAATTGGGGAAATGATGCATCTCGTGGATTACTGCAAAGCGAAAATCCATTTGCGCTTTCATATATTCTATTATACTCAGTTGGTTAAAGCTTTGGCTTCTATACTCCATGAAATTAGTGGAATATCCTTGATATTTGCGCTTCATCCAGTATATTTTCATGGAAATATTCTTCTGAGCATTCTTGAATTTTACTCCACAAAGCAGTATCATGTTGACAATTTGGACGTTATTGAGTTCAGGATAAATTAACTTATAAATCCTTTGGGGACCCAAATCTGCTTGATCTTGGGTCTCACATACATTGAGTTATAATAGCACTTTGCAGCCTTGTGACCAATTTTATTGCATACAAAACATCTAGTATGATGCATGCCTGTGTGTGTGTGTGAGAATTCATCCTCCATTTAGACTTGTGTGGTTCTTTATGTTAGTTCCCAAAGGGCACAATAGATCTAGAAGGGGGGGGGGTTGAATAGATCCTTTTTATTTCAAATACTTTTCTGGTTTATATTATTTTGTTCATAATTAACATATGACAAACATAATAATCTTTTCAAGCACAGCGGAATAAGTAAAAGATCTCCTTCATTGATATATCCATAATCATACATACATTGTTCGTAGAGTAAGTTTAGTTGTAATCAGTTAAAACATACATAGCAGTTATAGCAGTTATAGTACATAATGTAAATGACATAATGTAAAAGACACAAGGGGTTTTAAGTGGTTCAGAGACTCAAGCTCCTAATCCACTCTTCTACTTTCAACTAGCAGGATTTCCACTAAGGAAGGGCGACCACGAATCACTAAGATTCCTTGAGGCCAAAGACCTTGGAACTTCAGTTCACTAAGAACTCTTCAAGGCCAGCAGCCTTGGGACTCCTCTAGTTCCCTAGGAACCACTACAAGAAAACCGGCTAATTCCGACGGCACTATGTTCGACGAACTCCGTCCCTCGAAGATAATATCTATTCCGACGGATTATTCAGTCGAAGATAAATCAGTGGAAAATACGTTAATTTTGACGGGTGTTCGTTGAAAATATATGTATCCCATTGGCGCCAATGTTCCCGCCAGCGCGAAACTTATTTTTGACCGAATACTATTTATTTTGACGGAACCGTTAGTCGAAGATAACTAAGTACGACGGACGTAAGTACGACGGACAATCCGTCGTAAATAAGCCTAAAACCCCTTACGTCTTCCGGCTCCCTCGTTTCTCTCACTTTTCAGATCTAACATTTCTCTTACTCTCATTTCTCTCCTACGCGTTTCTCTCACTTTTCTCAGATCTAAAACCCTTACGCGTATTCTCTCGATCAGTCTCAATTCTCTCATCTCCTCCACCACCAGCGCCGTCACCACCACCAGTCCACCACCACCATAATGCCACCACCAGTCCACCACCACCACCATCACCATCGCCACCATTGTACCACGTCGCCACCACCACCACCACCTTGATTCCACCACCACCACGTATTGCCACTACCACCACCACGCATCGCCACCACCACCATCATCACCGCCGAGCGGTTCCACCACCACCAACAGTAGCTAGACGCCACCAACACCAACTGCACCACCGTCACCACCACCATCGAGCACCACCGTCACCACCACCAGGCACCACCACCACGACCAACACCAAGCACCACTGTCAACACCAGGCACCACCACCAGGCACCACCGTCGGTTAATTTGCACATTAATTCAATTTCAAGGTTAGTTTTCTGCCAAGTATTAGATTTTTAGGGTTAATTTGTTGCAAATTATGAAATTTGTGGCTTAATTTGTTTTAGGTTTAGTTTGAGTTTGAATATGAGATTAACCCAATTTGGATAATATGTTGTTGCTGTGAATTTGTTGCTGTGAATTTGCATGTGGATTGTATATTGCTGAAATTAGAATTTTGATTTTGATTTTCTTTGTGAATTTGTTCTTTGTGAGTTTGATTTGGAATTTGGAAATTGCGAGAATATTGATATCAAATTGGGTTCCTTATCATAATGTAACCGATTTTAGAACTGCTTTTAATCTTGATATTTTTGTTATTTACGAATTGAATTTATGATGAAATTTCATCGAATTATGAAATTACAGACTTGTATATATATATATATATATATATATATATATATATATTGATTAATTAGTTATTAGTTTTCCAATATTAATAAATCATAAACTAAGTATCATTTACTTAGTTTCTTACTACTAAAATAAAATAAAGTAAATATAATTAAATATAGTTTATTAAATAAAATAAATTTTAAAAATAAAATAAATAACATAATATAATACAAAATAAAGTAAAATAAAATAAAAATTAATTAAATTAATTTGAATAAAATAAAAAAACTTTGATTTAATCTAATAAATAAAATACAATTTAATAAAAAATAAAATTAAATAAAAATAATAAAATAAAATAAATTTAATTTAATTTAAATTAAATTTAAATTAAAATAAATTTAATTAATTTAATTTAATAAAAACATTAAAAATTATATAATATATCTAATATAATACAAGATATATAAAATAAGATATTTTTAATTACTTAAATCAAATTAAATTAAAATAAATTAGAACTTTTATAATATAATACAAAATAAAATAAAAAGTAATAAAAATTTAATTTAATTTAGTTTAATAAATAAAATAAAATAAAATGATTTAATTTAATTTAATTTAATAAAGTATATTTAATAAATAAATAAGCCAATTATATAATATACTACAAATTAAAATAAAAAATATATAAGTAGTCTCTATAGATTTCAAATAACAATTTTCAATAACTAAGTACCACTTACTTAGTTTATCATCATCATTAATAAAATAAACTAAGTATACTTAGAAGTGAATGTCGAACAAGAGTCTCTATAGATTCCAAATAATTAACAATTCTCATAAACTAAGTACCACTTACTTAGTTTATTATCATTGGCAAAATAAACTAAGTAGCATTTGCTTAGTTTGCCACAATTTTCAATATATAATAAATGCAATAATACTCTCCCTACATATATGTACTCTTTCTTGTATGTAGGTTTCGACATAGCAGTTACAACTAAATAGTACCCCAATCGGTTCCTTGGCAACAATTAAAAAAAAAGGGGTCGTAGTTCCTATTTGTGTCCTATACTCGAATAATTAATAAATGTAATTGAATTCATCGAATACATTTCTCCTTTATTCGGTTGCACTCGGTTTGGCGGTCATTATGGTCGCTTATAATCTTCCACCTAAGAATGTGCATGAGGGATCCGTATTTGTTTTTGACTTTACTCATTCTGGGGGATAAAAGTCCTACAAAAGATCTTAATGTGTACCTTCGACCGTTAGTGGATGAACTAAAAATGTTGTGGGAGACAGGGGTTCAGACGTATGATAAATCGATATGCGAGAACTTTGTGATGAAAGTAGCCCTGTTATGGACTATCACTGACTTTTCGGCTCTTGGGATGGTTAGTGGTTAGTCAACTCACGGGAAGCTGTCCTGTCCAGTGTTTATGGGGGATGTGCAAGGTAACCAGTTGCAGCATGGGCGGAAATATAGTTTCTTTGGCACTGCTCGTAGATTCTTGCCTCTTGATCACAATTACAGAAAGATGTCTACACAGTTCAACAGAAAAATAGAGAAGAAGGGGGTTGTTGGTCGGTTGTCGGGCAGTGAGGTCTTGGAGTGGTTGAATCAACTTGATTTTCCTTTTCCGGGGAAGGAACACAGTAAATTGAAGGCAGACGGGTACGGGAAGACTCATAATTGGACACACTTGCCTATATGGTTTGAGTTGTCAGTATTGGGGCACACTTTCGATTAAATCGTTGTATAGATGTCATGCATCTGAAAAGAATGTTTTCGAGAACTTGTTTTACACCGTGTTAGATGCAAGTGGTAAAACTAAAGACAATGATAATGCTCGAAAAGATTTGGAGGCATTGAACATTAGGCCAGAATTGTGGCTTCGCCCTAACACTACGAAACCTAAAGCTCCATTTAGTCTTACTAAACAACAAATTGAAGACGTCTGTAAGTGGGTTAGTGGGTTGAAGCTCCCAGATGGATATGCGTCGAACATAACATGTTGTTGTAAGGTTGAGCAAATGAAAATTTCTGGATTCAAGAGTCACGATTGTCATGTATTCATGCAAAAGTTGATTCCAATTGCATTTCGTGAGATGTTACCCAGAAAATTTATGGATGCATTGACCGAACGGTCAAATTTCTTTCGAGATATTTGATCAACTATAATTAAGCACAGTGATGTCGAGCAGATGGAGAAGAATATTGTGCTTACCATGTGCAAGCTTGAAATGATCTTCCCTCCAGGATTTTTTGACTCGATGGAACATCTTCCTATTCATCTGCAGTATGAACTCAAACTTGGAGGACCGGTGCAATATCGGTGGATGTATCCTTTTGAGAGGTAATATATAAACTGCTATAATTGCTCTATCCTGCTCATATTAATAATACTTCACTAAGTCTGCATATTATTTATCGTAGGTATATGCGCCGATTAAAACAAAAGGTCAAGAACAAAACTCGTGTAGAGGGTTCTATTGTTGAACGATATACAGAGGAAGAGCTTGTCAACTTCTGCTCATTGTATTTTGACGATGTTGTCTCAACGAAGAACAACAGTTTAGGAAGGAATGAGGTTGTTGGTCCAATGACTCATGCTGATGATGAGTTAGCTGTATTCACATATCCGGCTAAACCATTTGGCCCCGAGACTCTGACTTACTTAAGCGAAAAAGAGTTAAAGATTGTATCTACATACGTGCTTCTAAATATGCCCGAAGTATCATCATACATCACGTAAGTCTAAGCTTATTTACGGTATTTAGTTCAATTTACAAGTGTAGTCGTCTCTATATATGTTAAAGACATTTTACTAATATCGCAGTTCATTCGAAGAGGAAGCGTATGCTTCTAACCCAACTTTTACTGCAGCAGAATTGGAAACATTCACTAATGCTAATTTCCAACAATGGTTTAAGAAAAGGGTTGAAGCGAAGAGTATTTCTGAGCGTTTTATAGATGTTATCCAAGGACCTTACAATGTTGTTAGTTCTTTTCCTGGTTGCATCGTGAATGGGTATAGATTTAGAGTCGATGACTTCCATGAACTCACATCAGTTAATTCTGGGGTTGTGGTGTTAGGAAGCTGCTATCAAGATTCTGAGTCCAATTACTATGGTCATTTACAAGATGTAGTTGTGCTCAATTATCACGGCAGCAAAAAGGTAGTTACATTTAAGTGTAGCTGGTTTGATATTAAAAAGGGGGTTAAAGTTGATCGTAATAGAATCACAACTGTGGATATCAAGTCGGTGTTAAATTCTGATGATGTGTACGTGTTAGCAAGTCAAGTGACTCAAGTGTATTACGCTCCTAATGTCGTAAATACCGAAGCCCCAATGTACACGCGTAGTCACTACTAAAACACGCTTATTTAATGCTGATAACATGTTTGGTATGGATGAGGCGTTGCAAGAAGATGTGAGCAACCCATTAGCCGTAGTGTTCCATGCTGAAGATGTGGTGAGTACTGATGTCATTGACGTACCTAACGATGAAGATGTCGAGGCCACCGTACACATGAATGATTATGTAGTCATTGAGGATGATAATAATGATGAAACTGATCTCAAAACTGAGGATGAGGAAGATACCGAATCCGAGAATGATATACACGTTGATTCTGATGGTTTTGATGACGTGCGTAATTGAAAATGATCTTTCATATTAGTCCTTACCACATATTGTTATATAAACCTTACATATTCGTAATCTACCAATTTTGTTATTGCAATAGGATATTCATGGCTAGACATAGCGGTGGAGGTCGCCGAGGTGGTGGGCGATCCGGTACTGGAGACGGTAGCCACGATGGAGGCTCTTCTTCAAAGGCCGAGAGTAAGTTATCTTAACTAGGATTTAAATATATCTCAAAATCGCATTAATTACAATGATTATTGAAGTACTATGTTAAATACAATTATTACAGATGCACCTCGTCGACGACAGGAGGACAAACCTCGATATCTTTGGTCGTCACCTAAGCGATTGCCACTTACGATTACTGTAGATGTCATTTTCCGGTGATGAAGTGTTAATATATTCGTACTATTTCTATCAGTTATTGCAAAACACAATTCACATAACACATATTGTTATACTTTTTCTGTAGTATACTAGACCCGGTGGCTAAGCATACCCCATATGCGATCTGTTTGACGCATCTCCCGAGAAGGTGCATGCGGTTCAGTCAGTATGCGTAGTACGATGCCACTTTTATGCAGACTGTCTTGCGAGAGTTCCACGTAAGTTAAGCATATTATCACTACATAGTTGTATTGGGATGACGAAATCAATTTTTCATAATTTTAAATAATCTTTTGTTATAGGTTTATTATCGCTTTGACCCGAGCATCTCTCAGTCAGCTGGCGATGCTGTGATTGAGCATCACGTCGCTGCAAATTACTCTGGATGGCTTTATGAGATGCGACAGAAGGCAGCCCGGGCAGTTGTGGACCAGCCTGGGACCATCATCAGAGATCATCAGCCCCGCATAGTCTCCGATTTAGCCTGGGATGCTATGTGTCTGCACTGGGAGGCTGATGACTTCAAGAAAAAGTCTGAGCAGGCGAAGAAGAACCGTGGTCAACTCCGGATAGTACACACCACTGGTTCTTAGTCGTTCGAGGAGGGGAAGACGGTAAGTGCGTTGTATTTAGTTATTTATGTGTCAAGTTTTCACACAAATACTTAAGACCTGTTTATGAATGTTTGTATTAGGCATTGGGGAGGACCTTGGGCCAAGATCCTACCATGCTAGAGTTTTGGGATCGAGCCCACACGCCTAAGGACGAGCGTGCTTTGTCACAGGCAGCTTTAGCTATACGGGTAAAACTTATCTTACTATTTAGCTTTTAATAATATTCAATCGTAAATAAAATGATATAATTAACATACGTATACAGAATACATTACAGGACCTATTTTAGAAGCTTCGGTGTAAGACCCCAGCTTTTATAAATAAAGATGAATTTTTCTATAAATATTATTTTTGAATATTATGGAATAAATTTGATATAATGTTATAGTTGTGGGTAATATTTATAAATTTTGCAAAGTATGCAAGTTGTTATAAAATATTCATTTGGTGGGGAATATTCTTTTGTTAGGAATATTAAATATAATGGCTCAATCATTGGTGGACCCCACAATGTAATTATAGTCGGATTGAGAAAAACGACAAAAATATTTTATAAAAATAATGGCGAGAGGTGTTACCGTTTAAAGCTGTTGAACTACCGGTAAAAAATACGATGTCTGGCGCTGGTTGCGTAGTAGCTGCACGGTATTGATTATTGATGCTTACGTGAGAAGTCACTCGGTTATGCTCAATTATTACTACGATAATTGCTGATCATATCTCTTATATTATTGATTCAATTATTGTCACAATATCATCTCGTATAATATGTTATAGTATTAAATCAATAATTGAGACGACAAGTTATAAATGATTAATAATTGTTGAAAGATTAAATATGTGTTGATGAAAAAAATGATTTGTGGTAAGTTTGATTATTTTATGGGGGCTCATATGTCATCATCTAAGAGTCTCTTCAATCGATAGTATTTACCTTCGTCGATAGTAATTACCTTCGTCGATAGTAATTACCCTTGTGAATAGTATTTACCTTCAAATCATATAGTAATTACCTTCGTCAATAGTAATTACCCTTGTGAATAGTATTTATCTTCGTTAATAGTATTTACCTTCGTTAATAGTAATTACCTTTACCAGACGTCGAACCACTTGTCGTTTCACATTACAGGCGTCGAACCACTTGTCGTTTCACATTACAGGCGTCAAACCACTTTTCTTTTCACATCATTAGTCATCAAGCCACTTGCCTTTTCACACGGCAGGTGCTAAGCTAGAAATCTTCTATAAATAGAGGCTTAGGGCTTCATTATTTTTCACGAATTCATTCAAGCTATAGAGAGAGAAAGTATAGAGAGAATAAGAGAGAAAGAAGAAGAGTATTTTGTTACTACACTGCTGCAGTATTCAATCTCCTACCAAATGTAAGGGGTGTTATTCTTTCTTATTCATGAAGAGAACTGTTGTTATTCCATTGCTTATTATTCTGTTGGAATAACCTGTATACGTGGTTTACCCTATACTTGGTGACATTCTTCTATTATTTTGTTGGAACATCCTGTCTGTGTGTTTTACACCGGACCTGGTTCCGTCTTTATTATTATTCTGTTGGAACATCCTGTCTGTGTGTTTTACACCGGACCTGGTTCCGTCTTTATCATTCTGTTGGAATATCCTATCTGTGTGTTTTACACCGGATCTGGTTCCATCTTTATTATTCTGTTGGAACATCCCGGTTGTGAATTTCACCGACTGGTTCCGTTATTTATTATTCCATTGAATAACCTTTATCTGTATATCTATCGCATGCATGGTGATTTCTTTTGTTATTCCATTCTTTATTATACCCAAATTGGTTAAAACTTTGACTTCTATACTCCATGAAATTAGTGGAATATTCTTGATATTTGCGTTTCATCCAAAGATCTTTTCATGAAAATATTCTTCTGATCATTCTTGAATTTTACTCTACAAAACAGTATCATGTTGATAATTTGGACGTTAATAATTCTGGATAAAATAATTCTTGAACTTGTTTTATTGAATTCTTATATCATTGTCATCATCCTCATGTTTATATTTTTTAAAGTCATCCATGGCACAGTAGTGCATAGATGGACTTGGTATGATTATGACCGAGAGACTATTCGGTTGTAATCATGGCCGTAATGTTACAAATGATGTGGTAAAAATCCTCGATTAGTAGTAGTGCATTGATGGATGATTGTTGGCATAATCATGACCATTAATGAATACACAAATATTCTTGGCCCGTAGTGCATGAATAATTGTGGTCGTGATACTAAAGAAAATCCTTGGCCGTAGTGCAGGGGTGATTCGATGATGTGGAATATTTATTAAAGTTTGAGTCTCAAATATAACTAAATGATGAAAAACCTTTAAAACCCTAAAGATAGTAGACTTTATTTTCTACTTGACTCTTTTAATGGATTGCATATTTCATTCATGCAGCTTAAACTGGTTGTCTATTGTATTTTATCAGTTTAACATTGTTGAAGACTATTGATAATTTATTCTACATTATCTTAGTCATAATATTTCTTACTGGGCTAGTTGAGCTCACCCTTTCTTTCACTGTTCTCTTCAGGAAATGAGAATATAGCTGGGACGAGTCGGGGAAACGAGTGATGGTCCTGAAGATAGCATTAGTAGTCCTCACTATTCGCGAAATAGTGTGATAATAATTGTAATGAGGACTCCTTTTTGAGTTTGTATAATATCTAGTAGACGATATTTGTATTTAAACTCACGCTTTATGTCGTATTGTACACTTACAGCTTATGTTAGTAAGTTGTATTTAAATTACATACCATGTAAGTGGCGACCCAAGATGGGTGATGTATATCTAATTTTGGGGCGTCACAATTGGTATCGAGCTTAGGATATGATCCACGGCTAAGATGTGAGAATAGTACTAGGAGGGAGAGCAGGGAATACCTTCGCTAGTATGACCTACCTAAGTTTATGTCTTATTTTATTGGTTGGTCGGAAGATAGGGATAATTTGTTACATGTCAATTAACCTTTTGTTTTGTGGCGATGTCTGAAAATGACATCCGAGAATGTTGAGAATAGAATGGAGCGCAGCAATCGTTGATTCACCACATATCAATAATCGTGGATAATGTGCATCGTGAAGGCGATAATCCTCATGCAAAACAACAACAACGACCAAATGATGAATGATCAAATGTTCGAGGCTTTATGCAATTTATGCAACAAAGAAAGAGAGAGACTCATGTCCAAAACGTAGGTGGAAACACGGAAAACTCTCGCCACACCGCTAAATAATTTAAGGAGCTGGGACCACCGGAGTTTAAGGAGAGCCAAAACCACTTCAGCGTAAGCATGGATAAAGCAGATTACCAAGATATTTGATGTCTTGGGATGCTCCGAGAGCAAAGGTTCCCTTCACGCCTTTATGTTGCACTGAGAGAGGCGGATTCTTTGGTGGGAATCGGTAAAACGTACTCAACTTCTTTGTCTTGAAGATATCTTGGGAGAAGTTCCAGAGGTCATTCAACGACAAATACTTTCCCGAAAGTATTAGCCACATGAAGGAGGTGGAATTTATCAAGTTGGAACAAAACAATATGGCCAGGTCGCATGATACGAGGCAAAATTTGCGGAGTTATCACGGTTTCGTCCCCACTTGGTGGATAATAAAGAGAAATGGCGCGAATGTTTTTAAGAGGTTTGAAGCGGGAGATACGTCGAACATCTTATTTCTTATAAACCGTGTTTGTATTCAGATGTTGTAAATAGGGCTCGATTAGTGGAACGCGATAATGAGTCAACACAACTAAAAGAGAGCGACCCAAGAAAATTATAATACCAAATGAGAGTAGTCATCGAGCGGTGACAACAAGCGTGGAGGGAATCAACAGGCGGATATGGTAACCACTTGGTGGTAATCGTACCAAAACAATAAGAATGGACATTTCAAGAAATCGGAGATTCAACAATGGTGGAAAGACATCAACACCAAAGACCCATTGTTAAGGAAGGAGAAAGACCACCTATCATATGCTTCAAATGCGGAGAGAGGGACACATCACCCAAATCTGCGTCATGCCGTCCAAAAGCATGTTATAATTGTGGAAGAGAAGGTCACTTAGCTCGATTTTGTCGCCATCAAGACAAATTCAAATTAGGATGGAGGCACCAAAGGCCATCCCGGAAAATTCAAAACCCAGTAATTAGTAAGGAGAGCGTTTGTTGTGACCTCCCAAAGAGCAAGGAATCCGAATGAGGTCATCACGGGTAAGCTTATCATAAACTCTAATGAAGTCTATACTTTATTTGATACCGGTTCTACCCATTCTTTTATTTCTCCTACTTGCGCTCATCGATTAAATTTGACTCGGAGAAATTAGACTTTGACTTATCTGTGGAAACTCCGTTGGGAGAAACCTTCATTACATCCACTGTTTATAAGTCTTGTTTGGTTCAAATCGGTACCCTCACATTACCTGTCGATCTTATTTCATTAAAAATACTTGCATTTGACGTGATTCTAGGGATTGATTGGTTAACTACTTATCATGCAAAAATTGATTATTTTCGTAAGGTTGTTAGCTTTCATATTCCTAATCAACCTATTATCTAATTCAAACGACCAAACCATTAAAATCAATCACGGTCATCTTAAGCCATAAAGCTATTCGTTTATTGAAAAGCGGATGTCAAGCTTTTTAGCTCATGTCATGATTTAAATAAAAATACGCCGCTTTTAAACGATATTCCTATTGTTAATAAATTTCCGACGTATTCCCAAGAAGAACTTCCTGGCCTACCCCGTAGGCGTGAAATTGAATTTTGTATCGACCTTGAACCCAAGACAAAACCTATTTCCAAAGCCCCATATCTAATGGCTCTATTGAACTTCGTGGAGTTAAAGACCCAACCGCAGAGAATTGTTAGACATTGGCTTTATTCATCCTAGTACTTCTCCTTGGGTGCTCTCTGTTCTATTCGTGAAGAAGAAAGATGGGAGTATGCGACTTTGTATTGATTATCGGGAGTTGAATCATGTCACCATCAAAAATAGGTATCCATTGCCACGTATTGATGACCTGTTTGACCAATTTGCAAGGAGCCAAATTCTTTTCAAAGATTGATCTTCGTTCCTGATATCACCAATTGAAGATTAGAATCACGACATTCCAAAGATGGCTTTCGGAACTCGATGCAGACGGCATTATGAATTCCTAGTCATGTCCTTTGGATTGACTAATGCTCCTCTTGCCTTTCATGGATATGATGAACCGAGTATTCAAGGAATATTTAGATCACTTTGTGGTCGCCTTTATTGATGACATCCTTATTTATTCCAAAAGCCGTGAAGATCATGAGCAACACACTTGAGGTGACACTCCAAAAGCTCCGTGAATATAAGCTTTATGCCAAGTTGAAGAAATGCGAGTTACGGCTTGAAGAAGTAGCATTCCTTGGGCACGTGGTATCAAGTCATGGAATATCTGTTGACCCAAAGAAAGATTGAAGCTATTCAAAGTGGGAACAACCTAAATCGATGAGAAATCGTAGCTTTCTCGGTTTAGTGGTTATTATCGAGAGATTCGTGGAAGGATTTTCTCGAATCGCTACTCCATCGACTCAAATGACTCGAAAAGATACAAAGTTCTATTGGAGCGAAGAATGTGAGAAGAGTTTTCAAGAACTCAAGAGGAGACTTATTTCAAAGACTGCCTGCTAACAATACCATCCGGCTTGGAGGGATTTGTCATCTCTGGTGATGCTTCCGAAAAAGGGGTTGGGATGTGTTCTTATGCAACATGGAAAAGTTATAGCTTTATGCCTCATGACAACTCAAAGAATATGAGAGGAATTATCCTACTCATGATCTAGAGTTAAAATTTGTTGTCTTTGCACTTAAAATTTGGAGGCATTACTTGTATGGGGAGAAAGTGGAGATCTTTATGGATCATAAAAGCCTCAAATATTTCTTCACTCAAAAGGAACTCAACATGCGACAACGACGTTGGCTTGAATCTGATGAAAGATTATGATCATACCATCCAATACCATCATGGAAAAGCGAACGTGGTAGGTGCGCGATTGAGTAGAAAATCATATGCAAGTACGAAAAGATATTGTCAACGCAGGCCCATTTTGTGTGACTTGCAAAGGATGGAGATAGAATTAAAGACTCGAGGGGACGCGTGTGATGATAGCGAGTATACTGAGTAGAACCGACTTTTAATCGATAAAGTTAAAGTCGCCAAGCTTCTGAGGACACTGGAGGCGATGCGTATGAGGAAGAAAGTGCAAGAAGGTGCTATCGCCGGAAGCAAGAATCGATGAAGAAGGAATACTTGAGTCAACTCCGGACTTTGTGTTCTAACGACCTCGATTTAAAGTATAATATCATGATGGAGGCGCATAATACACCATTTGCAATCCATCCCGAGGAGTACCAAAATGTATCATGATATTCGTTGCGTATATTTTGGTGGAGCAATATGAAAGAGAGAGATATAGGCTTTTATATCAAGGTGTCTAACTTGTCAACGAGTTAAAGCGAGAGCATCAAGTACCAAAAGGTCCATTGCAACCACTTAAAATTCCGAGAATGGAAGTGGGAGCACATTACCATGGATTTCGTTCTACGGCCTTCCTAAGGTTTCTCAAGGCATTGATGCAATTTGGGTCATTGTTAATAGATTGACCAAGTCTGCTCATTTCTTACCGATCGAGAAACTTATACACTTGAACGCCTCTACTCGTATGTACATAAACGAGATTTTAAGACTGCATGGTATCTGCAAGTATCCATAGTTTCCGGATCGAGACCCAAGATTCACTTCACGATTTTGGGTTAGTTTGCAAAAAGCTATGGGCACGGACTTACGATTTAGTGGGCATATCATCCTCGAGACAGACCGGACGATCGGAGAGGACTATTCAAACTCTTGAAGATCTATTAAGACTCGTGTCCTTGATTTCAAGGGAGTTGGGACAAGTTCTTACCATTGGTGGAGTTTTCCTACAACAACAGCTTATCAAGCAAGTATTGGCATGGCTCCATTCAAGCGTTGTATGGAAGAAAGTGTCGTTCTCCGAAGATCTTTGGGATGAGGTGGGTGAAGCAACGTTGTTGGGACCGGGAGTTGAATACGTATGACTACTTTTAAAGATTCAAACGATCCGACAACTTATAAAAACCTCACAAAATCGACAAAGAGTTATCTTTGATCTTCATCGAAAGGACGTGGAATTCGATATAGAGATCATGTGTTGTTAAGAGTTGCTCCATGGAAAGGAGTTACAAGATTTGGAAAGAAAGGAAAACTTAATCCTCGATTCATCTGGTCCATTTTAATCCTCGATCGAGTAGGAACCGTGGCCTATAGACTCGCTTTTACCGCCAAATATGTCTCGTGTTCATAACGTTTTCACATATCTATGTTACGTAAATATGTGAAAGACCCGAACCATATTATTGAGTTAGAACCTATTTAAATAGCGGAAGATTTGACGTATGAAGAGGTTCTGTGCTCAAATTTTGGATAAGAAGGAACATATTCTACGCTCCAAGGTTATACCTCAAGTCAAAGTTTTGTGGAGGAACCACGATGTTGAGGAAATGACTTGGGAGTTAGAATCAAAATGAAATCAAGGTATCCTTACCTCTTCGACATACCGTGCACGTACCCTAATTTTGAGGGCGAAATTTCATAAGAAGGGAGGTTAGAAGACCCAAATTTTATAAATAAAGATGAATTTTTCTATAAATATTATTTTTGAATATTATGGAATAAATTTGATATAATGTTATAGTTGTGGGTAATATTTATAAATTTTGCAAAGTATGCAAGTTGTTATAAAATATTAGTTTGGTTCTGGGAATATTCTTTTGTTAGGGAATATTCGTGATAATAGCTCAATCATTGGTAGACCCCACAATGTAATTATTATCGGATTTAGAAAAGCGACAAAAATATTTTATAAAAATAATGGCGAGGGTGTTACTGCTTAAACCTGTTGAACTATCGGTTGGTAAAGTAATGCGATGTCTGCGTGGTTGCATAAGTAGCAGACACGGTATTGATTATTGATGCTTACGTGAAGTCACTCACCATGCTCAATTATTGCTACGATAATTGCCGCATCATATCTCTTATATTATTGATTCAATTATTGTCACAATGATCATCCGTATAATATGTTATAGTATTAAATCAATAATTGAGACGACAAGTTATAAATGATTAATAATTGTTGAAAGATTAAATATGTGTTGATGAAAAAAATGATTTGTGGTAAGTTTGATTATTTTATGGGGGCTCATATATCATCATCTAAGAGTCTCTTCGTCGATAGTATTTACCTTCAAATCGATAAGAATTACCTTCGTCGATAGTAATTACCCTTGTGAATAGTATTTACCTTCGTCAATAGTATTTACCTTCGTTAATAGTAATTACCTTTACCGGACATCGAACCACTTGTCGTTTCACATTACAGAGCCGTCGAACCACTTGTCGTTTCACATTCAAAGCGTCGAAACCACTTTTTTTTTTTTTCACATCATTAGTCGTCAAGCCACTTGCCTTTTCACACGGCGGTAAAGCTAAGCTAGAAATCTTCTATAAATAGAGGCTTAGGGCTTCATTATTTTCACGAATTCATTCAAGCTATAGAGAGAGAAAGTATAGAGAGAATAAGAGAGAAGAAGAAGAGTATTTTATTACTACACCGCTTTGCGAGATTCAATCTCCTACCAAATGTAAGGGGTGTTATTCTTTCTTATTCACGAAGAGAACTGTTGTTATTCCATTGCTTATTATTACATTGGAATAACTTTTGTATACGTGGTTTACCCTATACTTGGTGACATTCTTCTATTATTTTGTTGGAACATCCTGTCTGCATGTGTTTTACACCGGACCGGTTCCGCTCTTTATCATTACATTGGAATATCATATCTCATGTGTTTTTACACCGGATCTGTTCCATCTTTCTTATTCTGTTGGAACATCCTCGCTTGTGAATTTCACCGACTTTGGTTTCGTTATTTATTATTCTGTTGAATAACTTTGTCATCAAGCGGTCTATCGCATGCATGGTGATTTCTTTTGTTATTCCATTCTTTATTATACCCAATAAGGTTAAAACTTTGACTTTTATACTCCATGAAATTAGTGGAATATCCTTGATATTTGTGTTTCATCCAAAGATATCTTTTCATGAAAATATTCTTCCGATCATTCTTGAATTTTACTCTACAAAACAAAGATCATGTTGATAATTTGGGCGTTAATAATTCCCCGGATAAAATAATTCTTGAACTTGTTTTATTGAATTCTTATATCATTGTCATCATCCTCATGTTTATATTTTTTAAAGTCATCTCAGCTTTTGAAGTGCATAGATGGACTTGGTATGATTATGACCGAGAGACTATTCGGTGTAATCATGAATAGTAATGTTACAAATGATGTGGTAAAAATCTCGATTAGTAGTAGTGCATTGATGGGATGATTGTTGGCATAATCATGACCATTAATGAATACATAAATATTCTTGGCCCGTGAGTGGCATGAATAATTGTGGTCGTGATACTAAAGAAAATCCTTGGCCGTAGTAGTGCGGGGGTGATTCGATGATGTGGAATATTTATTAAAGTGAGTCTCACTTATAACGATGATGAAAACCTTTTAAAACCTAAAAGATAGTAGACTTTATTTTCTACTTGACTCTTTTAATGGATTGCATATTTCACCGCAGATTAAACCGGTTTATTTATTGTATTTTATCGGTTTAACATTGTTGAAGACTATTGATAATTTATTCTACATTATCTTAGTCATAATATTTCTTCTTGGGCTAGTTGAGCTCACCTTTCTTTCACCGTTTTCTCTTGAAATGAGAATATAGTTTGGACGAGTCGGGGAAGCGAGTGATGGTCCTCAAGATAGCATTAGTAGTCCTCACTATTCGTGAAATAGTGTGATAATAATTGTAATGAGGACTCCTTTTTGAGTTTGTATAATATCTAGTAGACGATATTTGTATTTAAACTCACGCTTTATGTCGTATTGTATACCAGCACGCTTATGTTAGTAAGTTGTATTTAAATTACATTACCATGTAAGTGGCGACCCAAGATGGGTGATGTATATCTAATTTTGGGGCGTCACATTCGGATAATGCGATAAATTGAGCTAGAGACTATTAGGAGGGTTCGAGCCGTTAGATTCCCGCCACCCTCTTCCCGATATTGTATTAGATCGGGATGAGGAGCCGAGACTATGGGTCGCGTCTCAAGATCCCCCTACTAGCGATCTTAGCATTTCTGAATATCGAGTGTTAGTGCCGCTTTAGATACCCGCATATACACTTCCTGGAGGTAATATTTTTTTATGTTTCACGAAATTATCCGAATTTATCACATTATATAAATTATTATTAGTAATTGAATTTGTATCTCTTTATAGGCTCCAGCCAGCGCCAGCGTCTGAGAGCACATGTCGGACCATCTCACACGGGCGCTGGCTTGGATGACGATATCTTTCGGCGGCTGATAGGGTCGTGTCGGATAGGTTCCATACCGATCCGGTCTTTCGGCGTTAGCAGTTGCCTTCCAGTTCTCGTCTTCACCAGATTGCTCAGGATATTATAGCAGGGGCCTCTGCAGAGAGTACGGGATTACCACGGGAGCAGTTCGACGCTTGGAGCGCCGAGATGCTCCGGATGGTGATTACCATCTTGGAGGAGGCTTTTCGTCCACCCCCACCTACTCAGGTATTCTTATTGTTTATGTTTTTCAATTAAGGCTAGTTTGTTAATTCTCACATATATATATACGAACTAATGATTTATATTTTTGATTCTATCAAATGCAATGGTGGCGATGGCAAGCAGCGAATTGGAAATAATGACGAGAACGAAATTGAAAAAACCTTACTCCACTGAAGCAAATCGTCGTTCACCTCACTTGATGCATGATTCCACTTTTACTAGTTTATAGTTCATTTATATAGTTTGTAGTTCATTTGTATAGTTTGTAGAACTTTTGTATAGTTTGTAGAACTTTTGTATATATTGTAGAACTTTTGTATATATTGTATTGTCTAATTAAATGCATATGACTATTGTAAATTATATTGTTCAACATTTATGGAACATTAGCTTATATTTGTAATTGGTTAGCTTATAATACGTTTTGGTGGATATTTGAATGTGAATGTGAATGATAATGAGTTGAAGATTACGTTTTAGTGCTACGTTGCATATTTGAATGTGAGATACAGGTTTATATTACAGTGTATTGGGTTGTGACAGGTTACAGGTACATTAATGGGTTTAAACACACAGAACCGAACTTTTTAAAATCAGATTAAAAAAAGTAGTTACTTCCGACGGAATAAGGTAGTTATGACGGAAATCCCTCGGAGATAACAAAAAACAATTTTTAATAATTGTCGAACAATTCTAATTTCAGTCATAAATACTACATCTTCGACGGAACTACATCCGTCGTAACTATACTATATCCGACGAACATTCCGCCGACCTTAATAAGTAGGCATTTTTTTATAATTTTTTGGCTTATTTTAGTTTTCAGTCGTAAATAATATAATTCCTAGAGAATACATCCGTCAGACATAAACCCACTTTATCTGACGGAAATTTCCGTCGTAATTATTCTGTCGAAAATAATGTATATCCGACGAATATCAGTCGGAAATAAGTGCGTCGAACATACTTTATATCCGGCGAAATTCTCGTTTGATCTTAATTCGAATAGCGATTATTTACGGTCGATTTTTCGACGGGATTTTTCGTTGGAAATAACTTATGTACGACGGAATAGAACTATGTTCGACGGAATATTCCGTCGGAATTAGCCGGTTTTCTTGTAGTAAACTCTTCAAGCCCAGCAGGCTTGGAACTTCGTTTAGTCCCTCCGAACAAGGACCCTTCTGGCCCTGCTTTGTTTAGTTCCTTCGGACAAGGACCCCTCAGGCCCTGGCTTAGTTGAGTTGTTTGTTTGTTGTTGTTGGAGTCGGTGATGAGCTGCTAAGATGTCTTCATGCTCTAAATATCTTCTATACTTAGCAGCTTGGCTTGATCATCCTTGAAGTGCAGCTGAGTGTTGCATGATGCTCAGCTTCTTAGGTTGCTCAACTACTCCGGATGATCCCTTGATGAACTGCCTTGAAGATCATTCTCCTTGGTACTTGATGGCTGCACATGAGAGGCTTCTAAGATGACTATAAGCACTTCATTGGTACTTGAAGCTGTCTCGTGCTTGACACCAAGATGGCTTTTGTGATCTCCCTTCTTGCTTACTCGATGCCTTCTCACGATGGACTTGCTAAGATGACCATAGGCTCTTACAGATTGTACTTAGAGTCTTCCCATGATGGACATCCAGATGGCATGATGCTCTCCTTTCTCTCGACAGTTCAGAACACTCTTCATGTAGTAGAGCTCTCACTTCTACATAATAGAACTCACACTTCTACTTCTTTCTTGATCTGACTTCTGAGTGTTCTTGGTGGATCGTAGAGTGAGCCTTAGGACTCACTATCGCATGGTTAGATCAGTCCACCTTCTCTCCAAAACCAACAACTCCAGCAACCTTTGATCTTTGAAGCTCTTCCTTATTTATACTCCTTCCCAATCCTTCCGTTGGAAAGTAGCCGTTGAAGGCTATTCAAATCTCTTCACAGATCTCGAGTTTGCTTGAGGTAGATCATTTTTGATGTGACTTGTCATACTTTTTCCCGACGATCGCGATCAATCGTTTCACCTACCTCGCCGGATGTATCACTTTCTTTGTCTTGGGCAGGTTGAAGACTTTATTTCTTCTAATTTCTTGATCAGAGGTTGTCCTTTTGCATCGATGCTCTCAATAAGCACTTATCCGAATATTACCCTTCAGATTGAACCGTTACCAATGTTTTAGTCTTCAGCTATTCGAACTCTACGATTCTGATGCACGTCTTCAAAGACCTGATCGTAGTGTCTTGTTGAGTGTTGCTCGTTGACTAGTAGAGTTAACACTACGATCCTAAAGAGTGTTTCTTGGATCTTCACTGTAGAACACCTCTTCCTTGTTTTGTGCAGTGCTTCAATACTTCTATTTGCTTCGACTGTTCTCAGATACTGATGGCCTAATTCCTTGCTCTGGTCCCCTTTTGAATATCAAGACATTTCAGATTTGTGGGGCGTCCAGCTTGCTTTCTCCTTGTGATCTTCCGCTCACTTATCATCAATGAACTGACCCTGCACATAATCACTTTAGCCTTGCTCTTCAGAAGCTGGCCAGTATCTCTGTTAACCTTCCATCAGTTCCTTCTCTGTTTGGCAAACACTACGATCTTGGTTGCTTCCAAGGTCGTTGTCTTCTGTTCACTTGATAGCTACTGCATAAGCTGACTTTTCTTAGTCAGCTTCTGAAGTCTTCTTTGGATCTCCTTGTGGAAGACTTCATCACGAATGGCCTTACACCTCAATCTTAATGTTGATTGGGTTGGGTTGGTGCTGAGATCTTCTGTTAGCCTGCATGCCGTTCGTTGAGTGCTTTATGGTTTCCTTGGATGTAGCTTGCAGCTTGAACCAGAGGCTTCGTTCCTTTGGATATTCTGGGAGTGCTCATATGTTGAGAACCGTATATGCTCTATGATTCTTCATTGGCACTGTGAGCACTTCTTTTGAGGTCGTAGTTTTGCACTCTACGATTCAGCTTTGGCTGATGCAGACACTACGATCCCGAGATCAGATCTTGACACTCTACTATTTCTGCCATGCTTGTTGTCTTCATCTGATCTTTCTTGACTACGATCTCTGCATGTAATCAATAGACTCTACGAACTCAGAGTGTGATCTACGATCCTTAACTTGGCTTTGGCATCGATGAGACTCTCACGACTGAGTGTAGTCTACGATCTGTCTTGGCCCGATAGATTACTGAGCCTCATTGCTCGTGTGTTATCTCGATTCTCGAACATGACTTCCATAGCACACTACGATCCCGAGGAAACTCTACTCGATACACTACGATCCTTCTTCGTTTTCCTTGGCAGTCTACGAACTCTGAGATCTACTATCTTGCATACTCCTATTCTTCCTCGATAGCTCTCGAGTTAACCTTGACTCACCTGGCAGACTACGACTTCTGGTGCAGTGCTCGACGATCAGACTAGCCTATCTATTACATCATAAGATCAACCTAACAAGCTTGATCTTTCTATATTTATAGTCATTATACATCATTTCTTTTTAAGGACTTTACAAAGCTGTTTTGCTTATGTAGGATCAACCTAACATATTTGATCAATTCATTCTAAGTCCTTGTACATATATTTCTATTATCTATCAAGGACTTTACAGCTTTTCTTAATGCAATCAAACTTGCATATTCATTCATATATATCATAATCAAATCATATATTAAATAGGAATATCATTCACATGTTTATTCCCATGAATCTCCCCTATTTGATTATAATAAAACACACTAAGTGCATATGCATGTTATGAATGAATCTTATATACGATGAAGCAAATTATATTTCTAAACAGATAATTATGAATGTCATTTATATTGATATGGCAATTTATATATTAAGACATTCTACATCCTGGATCCAGAACATACCTAACAGTTTAGAGATGTACCTCCTTGGCTTCATTATTATTTCCAGGATGCTTGTTGATCAGCTATTCATCTGTTTCTTCTTCTTGCTCTTGCTCCCCCTGGGATGATGACCTTCTGGCTTTGCTTGGCTCCCCTTCATCATCTTTCTGATCACGCTCCCCCTCAGACTCTGCGATCTTGTTATCATCATCTTCTAGCTCCCCCTCAGATGAGGATACTCTTTCAGCAGCTACTGTCTTCTTCTTTGACTTCTTCTCTCTTGTCCCTCTGCTCTTCTTCGAGTGCCTCTTGCTCCTCTTCTTTCTATGCCTCTTTTTCTCCCCCTTTTTGTCATCAATCATTTGAGAGAGCTGTTCCATGTTGGAATTAAGCTGCTCCATTAGGTAGGAGGTGTTGGCAACTTCAAACTTGAGTTCCTGCTGGCCTAGCTCAAGTTGCACAGAGAAGGACTGCTTAAGTGGTCAATCTTGTCAGAGAGGGCTTCGATCTGCTTTGCATTTGCCTTTTAAATTTGTAGGACTTTAGCCTTTTGATCTTGGATGGCCTTCTGATAGATGTTATCTCTCTCTTGGAGTTTGAGAGATACATCAGCCAAGATAGCTTAAAGCTTGTGCTGGAAAGAATCATCTCCTGCTGCTGTCTGCTTCTGTGATTCTTCAGTGAGCATAGATATCTTCTTTCTTAGATCATCAGAGCTCTTCAGTAGTTCCTGCTCCAAAGTAGTTTGATCCTTTTGGTTGGCAGCTTCAAGTTGAACAATAGATTGGACTCTACAATTGTCATCTTTGGACATATTTTCAAATGTTTGGATAATCTGAACAATCGTGGAATACCAATTGCTTATGGAGGATGATGGAGTGTCTGATAGCAGTGCTTGATCATAAGGAGGCTTCTGGTTTTGGACTTGAACATCATCAGCAGTAGAGTGAACAGACTCTACGTTCAGCTCCTTGGTCATGGCTCTTCTTCCTTCAGAATCCACTCTACGATCGTAGGGATATAGAGAGATTTTTACCTTGTCGATAGACTTTGAAGTGAGGCCGGTTTGTTATCATCTTGGTAGCATAAGTTTTCACCCTTGGGAAGTTTTGGGCTACCGGTTCCATGCTTGGAAAAGTCTTGTAACACCACCGGTGAGTAGCTTCCATCTCCTTGATGAAGGCCTTTACCCATGGCATCCTTTGGAAGAACCATCTCATCGAAGAAATCATCAGGGTTGTAGAGAATGGTTGAGCAGTCTAGCTCCATATTGTTCCAGTTCTTAACTAAGTCAAAGGAAGTCATTCTTATTACTCTGAGTTGTTCACCTTCATAGTTTACCCATCTGTCAGGAGGAGTCTCTGATGGTTCATTGGGAACTTCTACCACAATTCTCTTTGTAAATCTAGCAGGTGAGAGGACAGGGTAGGGTTATGAATCTTCTCGATTCTCGATCTTGAGTTGGAATCATTTCCTACTTCTTCCTTCTCGAGCGAAACCATTTAGATCGACTTGAAGAGGGAGTCCTTTTTGCTTTGCATTTCATTATCGTAACCTTCTTGAAGTATTTCCTCGAGTTCTTCTTCTTCACCGATGGCTTCATCTTGACAGACTTTCTATTGGGGATCTGAGACTCATCATCACTTAATTCAATGATGGCATTTGATTGCCACTGTTCCTTTTGGAGGCAACCGGGCTTGCGGCACCGTAGCTTTTCCTTCTTCGTGGAGGTTCAACTATTGGAGACACAGACTCTTCTTCTTCTTGAGCTACTCCTCTTTGCTTTCAATGACATACTTCTAAGGAGTTCAAAGACCGGCAAAGGCGTGAGCTTTTGGGGACGCATTTTGGTCATCTTGAATTTCTTTTTCCTCATCAGAGTGATTGCTCTGAGGATTGGTCATGGGGCTTGAGCATTCTTCTTTGTCAGCAGTTTCTGCACTTTCTTCCATCACATCAGCTTCATTCTCATTGCTGGATGCTGACTGTGGGGACTGGACTTTGACTGCTATTTCTTCCTCTTCTGCTAACTCTTTGTCCCTTTCTTTAGCAGATATATTGGTATGGGAAGCTAAGGTTGGTTTTTCTTCCACCTTAGCTTTCTTGCTGACTGGCCCTTGAAGTAACCTGCTGCTTCTTCTCTTTGTAGTTTCAGCAGTTAAGACCTTTTCTTCTTTGTCTTTGTTCAGAGAGGAGACTCTCCTTAGTGGGGCCTGGGCGTTCTTCACCTCACCAGCTTTCTTCACAACTTTTGATTTCTTCCCAGCTTGGTGTGATTTACTTGCACTTTCTGAGTCATCAGACTCAGAGCTCTCTGCCTCTACTATCTTCCTCTTCTTTGCCAGAGGCTCTCTTTGTTGTTCCCACCTGTCAGCCTTTTGTTCTCCTTAGGGTTCTTCTTCCAATTCTCAAATAACTGTGGAGACATCACTTTGTGCACATTCAAGGCTTCCCCCTCATCATCCTTGATTTTCCCTCCTAGCTTCTTCTTCAGTATGATACTCAACAGCCTTCCATGAAACACCTTGGTCAGGGGCTTTTCAGTGGATTTCTTCTTCTCAGCCTTCTCTACCCACTTGGAGATTTTATCTAAAAAGATGGTTGAAGGGTTATCAGTAGTACATTTTGAGACGTTCCTACTGACTATGGATCTTCATTTGGTTCATCAGCCATAAAGTTTTGGGACTCTGTAGCTGGTATATCTCTTCAAGGTTTATTAGTGCTGTTATTCCTTAACAGATCACTGCTCCCCCATTGTTGATGCTGTCTTCTCAGATATATGTGATTCCTTCTCCTTCATGTTCATTTGAAGGCTACCCAACATGTCTCCTTCTGACTGGAATCATCATCATCGCTTAGTTTTTCCTTGTATCGTCGAGATGAGTATTTTCAGGATTGATCACTCTACGATCATTTGACAGCACTACGAACGTAGTCTCCTTTGACAGTCCTGAGATTGAGAAGTTTTTCTTCTTAATGAACTCCTTTTGTCTTAAGCTCAATGATCTTCTGTTGTGAGCTTCCCTTGAGGATCCTTTTCATAAAGCATGCCTTTCTTGATATGAGCATATAGAATCCTCTTTATCTTCTATTGCATGGCATGCTCCCATATACAGATTTGCAGCCATGTGAGGTCCATTCCGGTTAGCTCAGAGGGTCTTCAAGGATAGGCTTGGACATATAGGAACTTTATCAGACTCATTTCTGAACAATCCTTAGCCTTCTGCTGGTTGAGTCTTCTTGAATGAAGTCTTCTGCTTCAGCATTCCTTAGTGTGGTCAGACTGACCAAGTACCTGCAAGTTTAAATATGTTTCTATTTTTGGTACCCATAGTCAAATGGTGAAAGTAGTATGCACACAAGCCAATCATGTTTGATGATAAAGCATATACTTTGTAACAATCTTATTCATTTATTAATAAAAAGTATTAATTTATTAAAGGCTTTTAATTATCTACGTGATCTTTGTTTTATAATATATGATAAACCCATAGTTTTAAGCAATGCTTTTAGAATAATGATGATGATCATTCTAATGAGATCTAAATTCTTAGAAAGCTTAAAACTAAAATAGTTCCCAATCATTGGATTACTAAATTGGAGATTAGTGAATCCGGATAGATTGGTACATACGTTCTTGCTGCTCATTGGATGAGGATGATTGATCTCATGATCATTTGTGTGGAGACACTAAAGCGAGTATGTAGGTGCTTATTAGAGAATTAGTTCATTTGAACGTGGCTCGCTAAGGAATACCTAATGGAGTTTTACTTGCTGTCAATAGGAATTCTCAGTAGTGATAGTAAGACAAGTGATCCTTGGACTTGAGATCATCATAGTATCTCTTATGTATGATGAGTTATACTTTGACTTATTCCTTAAGACCCTTAGGGTATATCAAAGGGTATGCTTGGGTATAATAAGTTGTATATGGAGATAATGTATGATCAATAAAGAATCTACCACTTCTAATAAAAGAAGAGAATGTCCTATGTGATTCGATAAATGACAACCCAAGTAGTCCTTGGCGGCGAGAATGAAATTAGAAAGGAGTTTCTAATTTGCATTATTTGGAGTTGTGCATTTAAGGATCGAAATACATATAATTAAATAAAATAAGACTTGACAAAGAATTACATGTCTTATATTTAATTGGGACATTGTATGGTGGAAGGATTGAATTATCAAGGTAACTATTTACTCAAAGGTTCTTTTATGATTAATGTTGAAATCTATATTATCTCGAAAGTCGTTGATCGCTAGGAGGCTTATCCCTATTGTAGAATAAATATTATTTATTTAAATAAATTAATTGTTTAATTTATTTATTTAAATAAGATTAGAATTGTTCTAATTGATTTATTCACAACCTTTAATATGGAGAACCTAAAGGGTCACACCATAAAAGGAAGAATAATTATTTAAGAAGTTAATGGCATAATCGTAATAATATGTTATGTATATTTAATTCAATCTATGGTGATAGAATAAATTAAATAGCTTAATATTTATTATTTAATATTTTAGAAATATTAAATATAAATTAATAAGAGGAGTCTTATTAATATTATTACAATTATTATTATTATTTTAATTTCTAAAAGAGTTTAGGAATTAATTTAATATAAGTACTCTCATTTATTCCTAATTGGATTAGGAAGGAAAATTAGTTAAAGGAGTTTAATTAATTATCCCTAATAAGATTAGGGAGCTTAATTAATTAAAAGAATTTAATTAATTAAATAAAACCCAATTCCTTAATTGTTAAGGTGGGTTGCCCACATCTATAAATAAGAGGAGTTTTATTATGGTTGTTGGGGTTGTTGACTTTTACAACATACGACATAATTCCAATTTGTTGGAGAGTACGTTCTTTTCTATAGAGATAGAAAACTAGGGTTTGAGCCAATACCCCTTCTTCTTGAAAATTCTTCTTCCTTGGTGGATCACCTCTAGAGGCCAAACACTTGGGTGGCTAATGTTGATCAAAGGAAGGAACCAAACCCGGTGGATTCAAGTTGAACGCGAAAAGGATTGGAGGTGAACTTGTACCTGAGGAAGCTTGGATCTTCAAGGGTATGTTTGTTCTTCATATCTTTTCGTTTAATTAATAATTGTGCATAAAGGGTGATCCGGGTATATGGTTTGTAAAAATTTAAAACTCTGATTTTACACGTTTTCGCACTTTTTATGCAATTTGATTGCGTTCTTGAATATTACAAACCTAACAGTGGCATCAGAGCCAAACCTTTATGCAAATTATTAATTGTTCAGATTTAATTTGTATATTGATATGTGTTTAGAACAATTTTATTGGGCATAATTTTATTGTATAAAATTTAAAATAAAATAAAAAAAAAAAAAACCGAATAGGCAGAAAGTTTTTTGGCCCACGTTAGTTCTCTAGCAAAGGAACGGATTTTATATATATCAACCATGCTGCCGTTTATATATATCAACCATGCTGCCGTTTTTATATATCAACCATGCTGCCATTTTATTTTATATATATCATATCTGATATAACCATAATAATATACATTTTAATAACGTGGCGAGATTTTTATTTTATTTTTGAAAAAGGAACGTTTTGATATATATATAGTATAATACGTTAACGATTAACTATATATATATATATATATATATTCTATTTATATTATATATATATAATAGTTATATATATATATATATATATATATATATATATATTAATCTTATTATTTTATAATTAAAATAAAATGATTATTTTAATCTTAAAATAAAAGTTTATTTTAATTTTAAAATAAAAAGTTTATTTTAATTTTAAAAATTTAATTTCATGCTAACTAATTAGAGTTGGAATTGGATTCCATGATAACTAATTGGAGTTGAAATTGTATTCCATGTTTCCTTAAATAAAGGAGTTTATTTAGATATGAAATAAGATTTCATATTATTCAAAATAAAAAAAAAAGGTTTATTTGTGAATAGGAAAGAGAATCCATGTTTCCTTAAATAAAGGAGTTTATTTAAATATGAAATAAGATTTCATATTATTCAAAATAAAGGAGTTTATTTGTGAATAGGAAAATAATCCGTGTTTCCTTTAATAATTTTTTTTTATATGGAATTAGATTCCGTAATTAATTAAAATAAAGGAGTTTATTTTGATTAAAAGTTTTGATTAAAATAAAATAGTTTATTTTATTCAAAATTGGATAAATTAAAATAAAATAGTTTTATTTTAATTTAAATTTGGATTAAAATAAAGGAGTTTATTTTGATTCAAAAAAATTGATTTTATACTAACTAAATTTGCCCATTAAATGATATCAATATATATATTAAATGTTTATTATTCATAAGATGGATGTTATTTATTGATGCATATGATGATGTGTATGATAATAAATGGGATTGATTACGACTATCAATTAATATGATTGGATTTTATTTTAGTTGGATGCATGAATGTATGGATTTTATTAAATGGGGTTACACAGACTGCTCGTCTTCTAATTTTTCTTAATGTAAATTCTATCTATCTCCTATGTACTTCCCTCGATCACGATCAAGGTTTCTATTTATTTTAAATAGTTTTGTAATAGGAATAGTTAGAATTAATTTTGAAAAATTGGAGATCAAGGAAAGCAAGGAGTCGCTTGAAGACCCGTTTGTAATGGAGCCCGTTTAAATGTAATAGTTATATTTAAATATTATTTCTTGCACCCCTAGGGTTTGACCTTTTGGTTCACTTGGTGGCTCTAGTGAACCAAACTAGAATAAAAGTCCATTATCAATTCGGGTAGAATATAGTATTCTATATGTGCATGCTTATACTATATATATTATATATTATGCAAACATGTTTCACATGTTCATTAATATAACGCGTATTTTATATATATATATGCATGCAGCTTAAACAAGATGAGACAAATTAATAACAAACCCCTCAATTTTTTATATTAAGTCCTAAGCGCTCAAAGATATTTGGAATATCGAACGTCGCTTTCTAAAGCATGATAAAATTAATAGAGTATTAAATATTTAATATGAGTTTGTTGTGTCACCACAAGGCAAGTATTAAGTATTTAAGATGTTAATTTATCACATTTGATGCTTATAAAGAAAATTGAACAATATTGTTTTGTTGTGTCACCACAAGGATGATATTTTTCTTTTTTGAATATATGGAGTGCTAGGTCGGACTTAACTTGGATAATTTTGATTCTGGATGTGCCACCACTTGATCAAAATAATCTAAGAGGCAAAAGAAAAGGAGTTGCATAGTTGATGTAATTGACAAAAGTTATCTACCTATTTATTTATATATAGTTTGTTGTGTCACCACAAGGCTATATACATTTGAAATGGGATCCTTATTCTCACTAGCAAATCTTTAATTAGATTTTGCCGAACTATATAAGTGAGGGTAATATAGTTTGAAGAAAATAGTGGGAGATACCAATTTAAAACAAGACCTAATTTATTTTGGTAATTAATAAAAGAATGTATGTTAAAATGTTGTTAATTATAAATTCATTTACAGAATTTTACAATGTCTAAAATTACTATCATCACGAAGCATATTAGATGCTAAATTAACCGTGAATCAATTAAACTGGATTGGTTAAGGAATTTGAGAATAGTTCTCATAGTGAAAAAGCTATCTTATGTCCTTAATACGCCTATCCTCGCAATGGTTGCGCATAATGCCTTTGAGGAAGACATTACTACTTTTAGAAAGTGGCAAGATGATGCACAATTGGCTCAATGCATCATGCTCGCATCTATGAGTAACGAGCTTCATCAACGATGAAACTATGGATGTTTCTTACTATATTCCCGCACATCAAGTAGTTGATGGTGAGGAAAGTAGGACCGAAAGATATCGAGATATCTAAGGAGCTCTTCCGATCTAGAATGACCGATGACACTACAAAGATGTATAAAAGTCCTTAACATTATCAATTTGATTGATCAATTAGGACAACGAGTTTTGTCATGGATGGAGATTTGAGCCAAGATTTGATCTTGCACTCACTCCCGGACTCTTTTCACAATTGTTGTGAATTTTTCATATAAACAAGCTAGATATCATCCTCGCTGATTTGCTTAACATATTGAAAAATGTTGAGAGTCACTTTCCAACCAAGAAAGATCAAGTCTTACTGGTAGGGGCCAAAGGATCTTCTGAAAAGAAGAACGATTCAAAGAAGGTATATAGAAAGGCAAAAACAAAGGATAATAAGAACAAAACTGATACGGATAGCAAAGGAGTTTGCTTCCACTGCAATAAGCCTGGACACTGGAAAGAAACTGCAAGAAGCATCTTGCAGAGGTTAACCAAAGGAGCTTAGTGAAGTTTCTACATAATACGCTTTTGTTCATGATTGAAATAAATTTTTCTTTAAGTCAAGGTTCTACTTGGGTATTGGATACCGACTTTGGTTATCATAAATATAGATTTATGAAAGGACCAAACAGAAGTAGAAAGCTAAACAAATATAAGTAATCCTATGTGTGGGAAATAAAGCAAAGGTTGTTGCATTAGCCATAGAAACTTATAGTTTAGCAATCCCTACGGGCAAATCTATTAAGTCAATAAGTTATTATTGTATTCCAGTACTTGTTAGAAACATTATTTCCATTTTATTGTTGGACAATGAAATCTTTGGTATTATATTTAAGAACAATTGTTGTTCTATTTATAATAATAATAATGTTTTGTATAGAATCGAATATTACTTAATGGATTTTATATACTGACTTACATGAAAATAATTTTGCAAATTGAATAAACTAGTATAAGAAAAGGAGATGATTATTCAAAGAGTTGAATGTATGTATTTGTTGAAATACAAGTGTGAATTATTTGAAAGGTTCAAAGAATTTAGAAGTGAAACAAATTGGCAAAGTATTAAGATTCATTGATTAGATCAAGGAATAAATATTTGTCTGATAAGTTTTAGATCATCTCAAATGGTTTTCTCATAATGGACACATCCCGATACGCAATAATTGATTGATGTATCTAAATGAAAATCGTACCTTGTTGGACATGGTGCGGTCCATAATGATTTTACCGACATTCCAAAGATCCTTCCGGGATAATGTCCTAGAAATGGTCTGCATATCTACTAAAAATGGTAACCTCAAAATCCGGCCCCAAGACTCCATAAAAGTTATGGACAGGGAGGATTCCTAATCTTAAGTATGTTAGGATAAGGGGTTGTCCAACTTATGTGAAAATGTTTCAAAGGATAAGCTTGGGACAAGATTTTATAAGTGTCAATTTGTGGGACATCCTAAAGTAAGTTTAAGGTATATGTTCTATAATCCTACTTAGCAAAAGGTGTTTGTTGCGAAACACACGCTTTCTAAAGATAAATGTGTTTATCATTGAAGGGGCTAGTGGGAGGATAATAGATCTTGAAGAGTTCAAGAACCACAAAACACTATAAGTCAATAAGAGGAACCCGTAGATGGACCTATTGTACCCAACAACTGAATCGTAAATCTGGAATATACCCGAAGTACCCGGGAGGTATGGATTCATCATGGATGATGATGATGAGGTACGATATCATAGAAGATGATGATCCAGTTACATACGATGAGGTAAGAGTTATAGACACTCTCAAAATGGAACATTCGTTTTGATGGGGCAATCAAAGGAGTTTGATTTTATCAAAAATAAGAATGAACCTAGTGTGTACAAAAGGGTCAGTGGGAGCGTCGTGAAATTTTAGTATTATATGTTGATATACTACGGATGAGGAATAACATACCAAAGTCTACAATCAAGAAAAGATAAAGTTGTCTAAACATTCCTCCACGAATAATTTGGGAAGAGTATCTTAATTGGGGATAAAATCTATATAGATAGATTCAACAGGATGCTCGACTTAACCCAAGGAACGTATATTCATTTGATGCTAAAGTCGTTTAGCATGGCAAACTCCAAGAGATGTCTCATGTCGATGAGCTATGGAGTGTATCTCTTAATAGTCCCCATCGACTCACGAAAAGATAGAATCGCATGAGTGACTATCATGTATGCAATGAAATATACTGAAACTTGATGTTGATCGGTCGTATTCGGAGAAGTTCACTATGAGTCGCTGAAAAACATCTTAAAGTGCTTAACCCAAGCACTAAGGATGTGATCATATTCATGGTGGGTCTAAATTAAAACTAGAGGGCTTAACAGACTCAAGTTTTTCGATGAGACCAAGATGACGTAAAAATCCACTTTAAGGTAAAGCGTATCTTAAACAAAGGTGCGATGAATTGAAAAGTTTCCAAACAAAGAAAGAGTTCTTTGGTTTAGTGATAAAGACAAAGTATATAGCTATAAATGAAGCTGCAAGTTGATTGTTTGGATTAAAAGTTCATTAAAGAACTAGGAATAGTTCCTAAGTCTCATCTTGGATCTAAACATGTGTTGTGGCACTTTCACTTGATTATAAGAATCATTGAAAGATGGGAAATCACTATAGAGATGGTGGACTCTCAAGAACAACATTACATATCCATTAACTAAAGCTTATCCAACAGCATGATAATCGTCACTTAGAGAAAAAGAGTATAAGATACCATGGCGATTGGCTTTAGTGCAAGTGGGAGATTGAAAGTAGTATGCACACAAGCCAATCATGTTTGATGATAAAGCATATACTTTGTAACAATCTTATTCATTTATTAATAAAAAGTATTAATTTATTAAAGGCTTTTAATTATCTACATGATGCTGTTTTATAATATATGATAAACCCATAGTTTTAAGCAATGCTTTTAGAATAATGATGATGATCATTCTAATGAGATCTAAATTCTTAGAAAGCTTAAAACTAAAATAGTTCCCAATCATTGGATTACTAAATTGGGGATTAGTGAATCCGGATAGATTGGTACATACGTTGCTTGCTTTCATTGGATGAGGATGATTGATCTCATGATCATTTGTGTGGAGACACTAAAGCGAGTATGTAGGTGCTTATTAGAGAATAAGTTCATTTGACGTGGCTCGCTAAGGAATACCTAATGGAGTTTTACTTGCATCAATAGGAATTCCTCAGAGTGATAGTAGTACAAGTGATCCTTGGACTTGAGATCATCATAGATATCTTGTGTATGATGAGTTATACTTT
The DNA here is from genome assembly GCA_020205615.1 of Panax quinquefolius. Classification (NCBI taxonomy): domain Eukaryota; kingdom Viridiplantae; phylum Streptophyta; class Magnoliopsida; order Apiales; family Araliaceae; genus Panax; species Panax quinquefolius. The sequence goes on along the minus strand of CM035171.1, from coordinate 105,384,151 downwards.
GACTTATTCCTTAAGACCCTTAGGGTATATCAAAGGGTATGCTTGGGTATAATAAGTTGTACATGGAGATAATATATGATCAATAAAGAATCTACCACTTCTAATAAAAGAAGAGAAATGTCCTATGTGATTCGATAAATGACAACCCAAAGAGTCCTCGGCAATGGGATGAAATTAGAAAGGAGTTTCTAATTTGCATTATTTGAGTTGTGCATTTAAGGATCGAAATACATATAATTAAATAAAATAAGACTTGATGATGAATTCTACGTCTTATATTTAATTGGGACATCAGATGGTGGAAGGATTGAATTGTCATTTAACTATTTACTCAAAGGTTCTTTTATGATTAATGTTGAAATCTATATTATCCGGAAAGTCGCTTGATCGCTAGGGAGGCTTATCCCTATTGTAGAATAAATATTATTTATTTAAATAAATTAATTGTTTAATTTATTTATTTAAATAAGATTAGAATTGTTTCTAATTGATTTATTCACAACCGGTTTAATATGGAGAACCTAAAGGGTCACACCATAAAAGGAAGAATAATTATTTAAGAAGTTAATGGCATAATCGTAATAATATGTTATGTATATTTAATTCAATCTATGGTGATAGAATAAATTAAATAGCTTAATATTTATTATTTAATATTTTAGAAATATTAAATATAAATTAATAAGAGGAGTCTTATTAATATTATTACAATTATTATTATTATTTTAATTTCTAAAAGAGTTTAGGAATTAATTTAATATAAGTACTCTCATTTATTCCTAATTGGATTAGGAAGGAAAATTAGTTAAAGGAGTTTAATTAATTATCCCTAATAAGATTAGGGAGCTTAATTAATTAAAAGAATTTAATTAATTAAATAAAACCCAATTCCTTAATTGTTAAGGTGGGTTGCCCACATCTATAAATAAGAGGAGTCTTATTATGGTTGTTGGGGTTGTTGACTTTTACAACATACGACATAATTCCAATTTGTTGGAGAGTACGTTCTTTTCTATAGAGATAGAAAACTAGGGTTTGAGCCAATACCCCTTCTTCTTGAAAATTCTTCTTCCTTGGTGGATCACCTCTAGAGGCCAAACACTTGGGTGGCTAATGTTGATCAAAGGAAGGAACCAAACCCGGTGGATTCAAGTTGAACGCGAAAAGGATTGGAGGTGAACTTGTACCTGAGGAAGCTTGGATCTTCAAGGGTGTGTTTGTTCTTCATATCTTTTCGTTTAATTAATAATTGTGCATAAAGGGTGATCTGGGTATATGGTTTATAAAAATTTAAAACTCTGATTTTACACGTTTCCGCACTTTTTATGCAATTTGTTTGCGTTCTTGAATATTACAAACCTAACAAATGGGTCTTGCTAGGTTAGTTTTCTAAACCCCTGTTCCTCTTATTTGGATAATCATCATATTTATCACCAACAGACATATTCATGCATGCAACTATCTTATGATAATACATTTTGAGATGCATGATGGTGAGTGTGTGTGGGATTTGGCATCTAATAGCACACTCTTTATCTATGATGGCTTCATCATTTACTGGATTCTGTTCACAGTGTTTAAGTGTTCAGAGTAGGAATCAACTGTGACGACCCCAAAATAGGTCCATTCAACCCAACCCATTTTGAGTCGCCAAATACATGGTACAAAAATAAATACAACTTCAGTAATACAATTGTTGTGCAAAATACGACAACACATATACTGTGAGTTTGAATACAACTATTGTCTAATAGAGAGTATAAAAACTCAAAAGGAGTCCTCGTTACAATTATTGATACACTATTTTACAAAATAGTGAGGACTACTAAAACAACTATCATGAACCATCACTCCAAACCCCGGCTAGTTCCTATTATGTTCTCACCTCCTGAGAAGAAAAATGGAACAAAAAGGAAAAGGGTGAGCTCAACTAGCCCAGTAAGAAAATATTATTACTAAGATAATATACAATAAATTATCGTTAGTCTTCAACAGGGAATAATCTGATAAAATATAATTGACAACAAGTTTTAGATCAACAACTGCAGTGGAAATAGCAATCCATTAGAAGAGTCAAGTAGAGAATTCTACTATCTTCTAAGATTTAAAAGTCCATCATCAATATTTTATCCCTGTAACATCAATCAATATACATCTTGAATCAAATATTCATCTTTGCACTACAGGCCAAAGATATTCATTTGTATCACCAAATGGTCATGTTCATCTCAACACTGCTCATCTTTTGCACTACTGGCCAAAGATATTCATTAGGTAATCATTCATCTTTTTTGCACTACAGGCCAAAGATATTCATCAGTTAATCATTCATCTTTGCACTACAGGCCAAAGATATTCAGTAATATCATCATTTAGGACTGAGGATGATGAAAAATATCTTAAAGAAAATGAATCCAGTGAGATAAAAGATCAAATATTAGGGATTGGTATTACAGTTTATCCAAGTTCAAAAATACTTCATAATAACCAATTTTGAAGCAGAATTCAAAATAATTATCAAAATATGGATACAATCAAAGATAGTAACCATAATAGATAACTTGGACAAAAAGAAAAAAATTTCATTTTTCGGTGAATAGTGTCGTATTCGTGAATAGTGCCGTATACGTGAATAGTACCGTATACATGAATAGTAACCCCGACACAAAAAGTTCCAAATTTGATAAAAAAGTTCATACCAACATTTCGGTATAATGATATTGAAGAAAATATCATTTAAGAAGAATATAACACCCCTTACCTAAAAAAGATAATACTTCGGGTGAATATCGGATATAGTCTTTGAAGGAACTTGCACCGTATAGAAACACTCAAAGTATCAAAATACTCACAAGAATACGCTCGATAATATAGAGAGAGAAGAGAGAAACTTATGTTTCGGTGTGATTTTCAATTCTAACTTAGCCCTCTATTTATAGGAAAATGTTAAGACGCCAAGGCAGACTTGACTTTAAACCGATGGCTTTACTCTACTACTATTCCCACCCACCACATTTGAATAAAAATTCAGCACATTTCTTCACCAACCACAAGTGGGGCCCACTCAATTCTAGAATTTTCCACCAAAATCATTTATAAACCTAATTTCAAATCACCACCTCTTAAAATTCATAACAAATCATACGCTCATTTTTAACGGTTCAAAATTTGTGGACATATACTCAACTTATATATGTATAACATATCCAAAAATCACAACGATCCAAATCTATTTGGATTAAAAATTATAACTCACGTAATATATCTCAAAAACACCGGTTTAATTTTTAATACCTCCATTCCGACAAAAATACTGATAAAACACCTTAACATTAACTCCTTCATTTTTAACCACAAAAATATATCCAACATTTATATCCACATAAAATAAATATTTCCTTATCATATGAATCAATAATTAATTATTCACAAATAATATTACAGAATCACATTTATGACAACCAGTAGTTCCGGAAAGAGGGGCTTTCCAATAAGGATTTCTCTCTTCTTGGCCAGCAATTAGGTGACCAAACCTCTCATTGACAGAACTTTCTAGACATTTCTAATAATGCTATCTAATAATATTATTCAAATAATATGAATTATTGATCTGATAATGGGAAATATTGTGCAGTGACAATTATTGAAACAACAATAATATAAAATATCAACGCAAAGAATTATTGAATCAATAAAATAAAATATTGAACAAGAATTCACCGTGTATAAATTATTGAGTAGTGCCTTCTTACGTAAGGATCAATAATTCATCAATACTGTGCAATACCGTGTGCTACTGTGCAACCACACGTATTACTATATTTTAACCACCAGGTATTCCAACAGTGTTAACGGTGACAATTACGACGTTATTTGTAAAAACTCAAACTTTGTAGTTTTCTTTGTGACGCCCCCAAAATAGGTATACACAACACCCATTCTGAGTCGCCAAATACATGGTACAAGAAGCAAACTACAACTTCAATAATACAAATGTCGTGTGAAATACGACAATATATATCTTGTGAGTTTAAATATAATATTGTCTTCTGACAATATCCACACGCAAATAAATCCCCATCATAATTATTGATACATTATTTTACAAAAATGGTGAGGACTACTAAACAACTCTCTAGAACCTTCATTCCATACTCCGACTAGTACTAAGCTACATTCTCGCCTCCCCGAGAAGAAAAATGGAACAACAAGGAAAAGGGTGAGCTCAACTAGCCCGATAAAGAATACTATGACTAAGATAATATACAACAAATTATCGTTAGTCTCCAACGAGGAAAAATCGATAGAATACAATAGAACAACAAGTTTCGGATCAATATTCGCAATGAAATAATAATTCATAGAAGAGTTACGTAGAGAATGAAATCTACTATAATCTATGAATTTAACGATCCATCATCAATATTTTATCCTGTAACATCAATCAATATTCATCTCAAATCAAATATTCATCTTTTTTACACTACAGGCCAAAGATATTCATCAATCGGTCATGTTCATCTCAACACACTGCTCATCTTTGCACTAAAGGCCAAAAGATATTCATCGATCGGTCGTGTTCATTTAAACACTGTTCATCTTTGCACTACTGGGCCAAAGATATTCTTCAAAATCATTCATCTTTGCACTACAGGCCAAAGATATTCAATAATATCATCATTTAAGGCGAGGGATGATGAAAAATATTTTTAAAGAACGAATCCAGTGAAACAAAATGACAAGGATTAAGGATTAAGGATTCGTACTTTGTTTTATCCATGTCCAACAATACCTCAAAAATAATCATAGTGGTGTAAAATTCAAGAATAATCAAAACATGGATACAATCAAAGCTAGTATCCAGAATAGATATTTTGGACGAAAAGAAGAAATTTTATTTTTCGGTGAATAGTCTTAGTATCGTGAATAGTGCAGTATCGTGAATAATAAATGTCTTATACGTGAATAGTAACTCCGACACCAAAAGATAGAAATTCCACAAAAAAAACATCTTCACGCTTCATGAATAGTACTCGTGAATAGTAACTCGTGAATAGTAACTCATGAATAGTAACTCGTGAATAGTAACTCATGAATAGTAACTCGTGAATAGTAACTCATGAATAGTAACCCCGACATGAAAAAGTTCCAAATTTGATAAAAACTTCAGATCAACATTTCAGCATAATGATATTGAAGAAATAATATCATTTCGAAAAAAATAATATCCCTTACCTCAAAGAATCAGTACTTCGGAAGGAAAGGTCGGAAGTGATCTTTGAATGAAACTTATCTTGAATGATGAACTCTCAAAGTATCTAAATACTCACAAAATACGCTCAATAATATAGAGAGAGAAAGAGAAAACTTTGTTTACGGTGTGATTTTCAATTCTAACTTAGCCTCTATTTATAGGAAAATGTTAGCTTGTACGCAGAGCGGACTTAACTTCTAACTTTGATGGCTTTACACTGCTACTATTCCCACCCACCACATTTGAAAATTCAATTGAGCACATTTCTCACCAACCAAAAGTGGGGCCCACCAATTCTAGAATTTTCCACCAAAATCATTTATAACCTAATTTACGAATCAGTCACCTCTTAAAATTCATAATAAATTATCGCTCATTTTTAACGGTTCAAAATTTGTGGACATATACTCAACTTATATATGTATAACATATCCAAAAATTACAACGATCCAACGGTCGGATTAAATATTATAACTCACACAATAAAGTCATAATAACACCAATTTGATCTTTTAATACCTCCAATCGACAAAATACAAATAAAACATCTCAAAGATTAATTCCTTCATTAATAACCACATAAATAAATCCATCATTTATATTCATATAAAATAAATATTTCCTTATCATATGAATCAATAATTAATTATTCACAAATAATATTACGAGAATCACATTTATGATGACCAGTGTTCCCCTGAAAAGAGGGGCTTTCGATAAGGATCTCTCCTTCTTGGCGCCAGCAATTAGGTGACCAAACCTCTCCTTAGAGCGAACTTTCTAGACATTTCCAATAATGTTATCTAATAATATTATTCAAATAATATGAATTATTGATCGATAATGGGAATCTTGTGCGATGACAATTATTGAAACAATAATAATATAAAATACCAACGCAACAATTATTATTGAATCAATAAAATAAACTATTGAGCGATAATTCTTGTAACAATTATTGAGTAGTGCCTTCTTACGTAAAAATCAATAATTGATGCAATCTGATGCAATCTTCTTCTTTCAACAACGCGTATTAGTGTGTTTTAACCATAAGGTATTCCAACGATATTACTTGTAACAATTACGCCAGTTTATTTTTAAACAACTTATATTTGTCGTTTTCCTCATCCAATCGCTTTCCGTTATGGGGCCCACACATATGGTACTGCTACGGCGTCGTCACGAATATTCCCAAACAGCGATCTGAATATTCCACGACCAAACGAATATTCCCAAACAAAAATGAATATTTTATAACCCACTTGCTTATTTTGAAATATTTGCGTATTTAACCCTTAACTATCCACATTAATCAAATCAACCCTTACTATTTCAAAATAATAAATAAAGGAAATTCCTTTTTATTTAAAAAAATTTGAGGTCTTACAACCTCCCTCCTTATGAAATTTAGTCCTCGAAATTGGCGTACGTATACTGATGTTTGAAAAGGTGAGGATACCTCGCTTTCATTTCCGTTTCCAATTCCCAGTCATTTCCTCTATAGCATGATTCCTCCACAAAACTTTAACTTGTGGTATGACCTTTCTTGGCGTGGGACATGCTCCTTCCTATCCAAAATCTTGGCAGTACCTCCTCATACGTTAAGTCTTGGCTATCTCGTCCAGTTCTAACTCTATAACGTGGTTGGGGTCTTTCACATATTTACTGAAATGCGATATGAAACACATTATGAACACGAGACATACTTGGAGAATAACGCAAGTCTATAGGCTACATTTCCTACTCGGTCAAGAATTTGAAATGGACCAATAAATCGTGGATTGAGCTTTCCTCTCTTCCCCAAATCTTGTAACTCCCTTCCATGGAGCAACTCATGATAATACATGATCCCCTACACTAAATTCCACGTCCTTTCGATGAAGATCCGCATAACTCTTTTTGTCGATCTTGTGCCGTTTGTATCGTTGTCGAATCATTTGGATCTTTTCGGTGAGTCATACGTACTAACTTTCGGGTCCCAACAATGTTGCTTCACCCACCTCATCCCAACATATTGGAGAACGACATTTTCGTCCATATAATGCTTGAATGGAGCCACACCTATACTTGCGATAAGCTGTTGTTGTAGGAGAATTCCACCAATGGTAAATACTTATCCCAACTACCCTTGAAGTCTAGGACACGAGTCTTAATATATCTTGAGAGTTTGAATAGTCCTCTCGATTGTCCGTCCGGTTTGGGGATGGTATGCCGAACTAAATCGCAAATCCGTGCCCATAGCTTTTTGCAAGCTAACCCAAAATCTTGAAGTGAATCTTGGGTCACGATCCAAAACTATGGATACTGGCATGCCATGCAACCTCACAATCTCATTCACGTACATACTAGCAAGGCGTTCAAGTGAATAAGTCTCCGTGTCGACAAGAAATGAGCGAGACTTGGTTAATCTATCAACAATAACCCAAATAGCATTGATGCCTTGAGAAGCCGTAGGAAGACCCGTAACGAAATCCATGGTAATATGTTCCCACTTCCATTTGGAATCTCAAGTGGTTGCAACGGACCCTTAGGTACTAGATGCTCCGCTTTTTTACACGTTGGCAAGTTAAACACATCGAGATAAACTTTGCAATCTCTCTCTTCATATTGTTCCACCAAAATGTATGTCCGAAGATCACGATACATTTTAGTACTTCGAGATGGATTGCAAATGGTGTATTGTGTGCCTCCATCATAATCTTGTACTTCAAATCGAGTCGTTAGGAACACAAAGTCTAGAGTGGACTCAAGTATTCCTTCTTCATCAATTCTAAGCTTAGAATAGCTCCTTCTTGTACTTTCTTCTTCATACGCATCGGCTCTCGGGTTGGGTGGCTTGGCGACTTTAACTTTATCGATTAAAGTCGATTATACTCGTATATCATCACGTGGTTACCTAGAGTTTTCATCTCCATCTCTATTATTTGTAAATTATCTGAAATTAGTCTTTGACAATATCGTACTCGTGCTTATATATCGATCTTCTACTCAACACGTCGGCTACCACGTTAAACTTTTCGAGGATGGCATGGTGAACATGTCTTTGAAATGAGTCTCCTCTTGAGTTCTTGAAGCTCTTCCCACATTCCTTGCTCCATTCAAATTTTGTATCTCTACGAGTCAAATTGCGATAATGGAATAGCGATTAGAGAATATCCTTCAACGAATCTCAGATAATAACCAACTAAGCCTGAAAGCTACGTATTTAGATTCTTGACTTAGGTTGCTCTCAAGCGTGACTCATATCCCAATCTTGGATATGCGTCACAATGACACCTATCGATTTACTATCGCACGAATATGGCGTCCCCTATAGAGAGTCTAAAGCTTAGTAAATTCCACAAAGGAAGTCACAAGATAAAGGCTCGGTACCAAATTCTATAGTTGAATTTTAACTCACGAAGTTCAATAGGAGCCATTCGATATGAGATTTTAGAAATGAGTTTTGTCTGGGGTTCAAAGTCGATACAATATTTAATATTAGGTTTTGGGAGTAAACGAAAAATTCTTGAAATACGTCGGGAAAATCAATAACAACAGAATATTATTCAAATCGGCGTGTCTTTATTCAAATCCATAACATGGACTAAGAAAACTTGACATCCGTAATAAGCGAATGACTTCATGGCTTGATATGAAAATGTTTGACTACAATGGTTTGATTGCTTGAATTGAATAACGAGGTTGCTTAGGAATATGAAAACTAACAACCTTACAAAAGCAATCAATTTGGCATGATGAGTAGTTAACCTTAAAATCACATCAAAAGCAAATATCTCTATAGAAATAAGGTTAACGAGTAATGTGATAGTGCCAACTTGAATCAAGCAAGATTTTTAAACAACGGATGTAATGAAAGTTTCTCTAATGGAGTCTCCACAGAATAGGTCAAAGTTTAATTTCTCCGTAGTCAAGTTCAAGCGTTGGCGCAAGTAAGAGAGATAAAGAATGGGTAGAACCAATATCTAGTAAGGTATATACTTGCAAGAATTTATAATTAACTAACCCGTGCTAACTTCCGTTCGGGTTCCTCGCATTTTATTTGGTCACGACAAACGCTCTTCGAAGAACCGTTGACTTTGACTTTTACAGGGACATCCTTTTGAGTCACCATTCTCATTGGGTTTGGTTTCGATATCGTCTGATCTCGGCGATATGTCCTTCTTTTCCACAATTATAGCATACCTTGGAAGGCTTTGAGCAGTTTGACCTTATATGTCCTCTCTCTCCATCTGTAGCATCTAATGGCGATCGTTCTCTTCCCTAGAATTTGTTGATGGTCTTGATCTTTGCTGCTGACGTCTTCCGTCATCGTTAAATCTTCTCTTTTTAGATTGGACATCTCTTTCCATAATATCAACGCGTCGTCGCTTTTTTACCCATGCATCACTCATTCTCACTCGTTCGATTATTTCTTCTTTTCATTTCGATTCGACTTTATCATCTTATACTCTGCGAAAAGAGTGCTTCATTCAAGCATCACGTATCGGGTAACCTGAAGCTTGAATCGTTGCATCCTTTTGCTCCACGATTTGCTGCAATTCTTGACTGCTCTTCTAACTCATGAATACGATTTTGCAATTCTACATTTTGATCATAAAATACCTCTAATAAACTCTCTTGGTACCTCTTCTTCCTCTTCTTCCTCACTCTCATTTGTACCTCTGCGACTATCTCGGAAAGATGCTATATCGATTCTTCACTCACCACATGGATATCTCTAATTCCTTCTTACTTTGACATCACATTATCACAGGTTGGCGATTAGAGGTGTCTCCACGATCTCATTCACTCCATTGTTAACGTTCTCGTGACCATTCTTAAAAACTATCATAAAACAAGGGTTAATTAAATAAATTAACAAATCACATAATACCCCTATTATGACCATAAGCTTAGGTAGGACACACTAGCGAAGGTTTTACTCGTCTCTCCCCTCTAGTTCTATTCCCGATCTCCACGGAGATCATATCCCTAAGCTCGATACCAACTGTGGCGCCCCCAAAATAGGTATACACACACCCATTCTGAGTGCGCCAAATACATGGTACAAGAAGCAAACTACAACTTCAATAATCTGAATGTATGTGAAATACGACAATATATATCTTGTGAGTTTAAATATAATATTGTCTTCTAGACAATATCCACATAAAAATAAATCCCCATCATAATTATTGATACATTATTTTACAAAATGGTGAGGACTACTAAACAACTCTCTCTAGAACCTTCATTCCATACCCCGACTAGTACTCGCTACATTCTCGCCTCCTCGAGAAGAAAAATGGAACAACAAGGAAAAGGGTGAGCTCAACTAGCCCGATAAAGAATACTATGACTAAGATAATATACAACAAATTATCGTTAGTCTCCAACGAGGAAAAATCTAATAGAATACAATAGACAACAAGTTTCGGATCAATATTCGCAGTGAAATAATAATTCATAGAAGAGTTATGTAGAGAATGAAATCTACTATAATCTATGAATTTAACAGTCCATCATCAATATTTTATCCACCAACAACATCAATCAATATTCATCTCAAATCAAATATTCATCTTTTACTACTGAGGCGAAGATATTCATCAATCGGTCGTGTTCATCTCAACACTGTTCATCTTTGCACTAAAGGCCAAAGATATTCATCGATCGGTCGTATTCATTTAAACACTGTTCATCTTTTCTCTGAGGCCAAAGATATTCTTGAAAATCATTCATCTTTTTGCTTTCTGAGGCCAAAGATATTCAATAATATCATCATTTAAGGCGAGGATGATGAAAATATTTTTAAAAAAGCGAATCCGATTGAAACAAAATGACAAGGATTAAGGATTAAGGATTAGTACTTTGTTTTATCCATGTCCAACAATACCTCAAAAATAATCATAGTGGTGTAAAATTCAAGAATAATCAAAACATGGATACAATCAAAGCTAGTATCCGAATAGATATTTTGGACGAAAAGAAGAAATTTTATTTTTCTATGAATAGTCTTAGATATCGTGAATAGTCTTGATATCGTGAATAGTCTTAGATATCGTGAATAGTAACTCAGACACACAAAAGATAGAAATTCCACAAAAACATCTTCACGCTTCATGAATAGTACTCGTGAATAGTAACTTCGTGAATAGTAACTCATGAATAGTAACTCGTGAATAGTAACTCGTGAATAAGTAACCCCGACATGAAAAAGTTCCAAATTTGATAAAAACTTGGATCAACATTTGAAGATAATGATATTGAAGAAATAATATCATTTCGAAAAAAATAATATCCCTTACCTCGAAGAATCGATGCTTTGGAAGGAAAGGTCGGAAGTGATCTTTGAATGAAACTTGTCTTGAATGACAACTCTCAAAGTATCTAAATACTCACAAAATACGCTCGATAATATAGAGAGAAAGAGAAAACTTTTGTTTACGGTGTGATTTTCAATTCTAACTTAGCCCTCTATTTATAGGAAAATGTTAGCCTGGCAAGAAGCGGACTTAACTGCAACTCTGATGGCTTTACACTTTTACTATTCCCACCCACCACATTTGAAAATTCAATTGAGCACATTTCTCACCAACCAAAAGTGGGGCCCACCAATTCTAGAATTTTCCACCAAAATCATTTATAACCTAATTTCTGAATCAGTCACCTCTTAAAATTCATAATAAATTATACGCTCATTTTTAACGGTTCAAAATTTGTGGACATATACTCAACTTATATATGTATAACATATCCAAAAATTACAACGATCCAACAGTTCGGATTAAATATTATAACTCACACAATAAAGTCATAATAACACCAATTTGATCTTTTAATACCTCCAATCCAATAAAATACAAATAAAACATCTCAAAGATTAATTCCTTCATTAATAACCACATAAATAAATCCATCATTTATATTCATATAAAATAAATATTTTCTTATCATATGAATCAATAATTAATTATTCACAAATAATATTACGAATCACATTTATGATGACCAATTTGTTCCCGGGAAGAGGGGCTTTCAATAAGGATCTCTCCTTCTTGGCGGCGCAATTAGGTGACCAAACCTCTCCTTGAAGCGAGAACTTTCTAGACATTGCCAATAATGTTATCTAATAATATTATTCAAATAATATGAATTATTGATCGATAATGGGAAATCTTGTGCGGTGACAATTATTGAAACAATGAATAATATAAAATACCAACGCAACAATTATTGAATCAATAAAATAAACTATCGAGCGATAATTCTTTAAACAATTATTGAGTAGTGCCTTCTTACGTAAGAATCAATAATTGATGCAATACTGGTGTCTTCTTTCTTCTGAACAACGCGTATTAGTGTGTTTTAACCAAATTGGTATTCCAACGATGATAATTGGTAACAATTACGCCGTTATTTTTAAACAACTTATATTTGTCGTTTTCTCATCCAATCGCTTTCCGTTATGGGGCCCACATGGGTGTTGCTTGTATAAATACGAATATTCTCTCCACAAAGATCTGAATATTCCACGACCAAACGAATATTCCCCAAGCAAAAATGAATATTTTATAACCACTTGCTTATTTTGAAATATTTGCGTATTTAACCCTTAACTATCCACATTAATCAAATCAACCCTTACTATTTCAAAATAATAAATAAAGGAAATTCCTTTTTATTTAAAAAAATTTTGGGGTCTTACATTCTTCATCCGACAGTTATCCGTTATGGGGCCCACAAATGGTTGCGCCGTCATATGAATATTCCCCGACGGAAAGAATATTCCTCGACCAAACGAATATTCCCCGACATAATGAATATTTTATTACCACTAGCTTATTTTGCAAAATTTGCACATTTCACCCATAACCAAAGTATTATATCAAATTAACACCTTATTATTCACAATAATAAATAGAGGAAATTTGATTTTTTATTTATAATAAGTTGGGGTCTTACAACCTCCCCTCCTTATGAAATTTCGTCCTCGAAATTGACGTGTCTTTAACCTGTGTGTTTGAAAGGTGAGGGTACCTCGCTTTCATTTCTGATTCCAACTCCCAGTTCATTTCTTCAATAGCATGGTTCCTCCACAAAACCTTAACTTGAGGTATAACCTTTGTGCATAGGATGTAAGACCCCGAAATTTTTAAATAAAAAGGAATTTCCTTTATTTATTATTTTGAAATAGTAAGGGTTGATTTGATTAATGTGGATAGTTAAGGGTTAAATATGCAAATATTTCAAAATAAGCAAGTGGTTATAAAATATTCATTATCGTCGAGAATATTCGTTTGGTCGTGGAATATTCAGATCTTTTCGAGAATATTCGCAATCTGACAACAAGCAGTATGTGTGGGCCCCATAACGAAAAGTGATTGGATGAAGAAAACGACAAATATAAGTTGTTTTTAAATAACTACGTAGTTGTTACACAATTATCATCATTTGAATACCCGTGGTTAAAAAACACTAATACGCTGTTGTTAAACAAGTAGCACACCAGTATTGCACCAATTATTGATTCTTACGTAAGAAGGCACTTACTCAATAATGGTTACGTAATTATTGCTCAAAGATTTTATTGAGTTAATAATTCTTTGCGTTGATATTTTATATTGTTGTTGTTTCAATAATTGTCATTACACAAGATCTTTCATTATCGAAGCAATAATTCATATTATCCGAATAATATTATTAGATAAAATTATTGGCAATGTCTAGAAAGTTCTCGCCTAAAGAGAGGTTTGGTCATCTAATCATGCCCAAGAAGAAGAAATTCTTATTGAAAGCCCCTCTTCCTGAACCGCCTGTTGTCAATATTATGATTCTCAGTAATATTATTTATGAATAATTAATTATTGATTTATATGATGAGGAAAATATTGATTTTATGTGGATATAGATGGAGAAAATTTTTAAAATGACAATTGTTGAAAATTAATATTTTATCTTTTTACGATAAAATAATTCATTTAAATATATTATTTTAATAATATATTAACTAGGTGATATTTTTACAATGAATGTGGGATATATGAGTATATGAGGAGGAAGAGTATTTTGTGGCATTAAATGTTTAACACATGTTTTGTGTGTTGGTGGACACAATTATTGAATAGAAATTTGATTATAAATTGTAAAATCACCCGTTTGTGTATTTTGGTCAATTTCTATTTGGAATTTGGAAAAACTTTCTTCTGCAAAGTTGTAGAGAATTGAATTTCCTATAAAAACTCATGAGATTCGAATTTTCTGATGAAAGGGCTATTTATTATGAATTATTGAAGTTCCGAAGCTCCGAAATAATTGATTTTTGGAAGTTTAAAATATTTAAAATAGGAAAAACGTTTTTGGAATGTTAGGTGGCCTCATTTAACATGTGTAGGAGCTGAATTCAGTTGGCAAGTGTGCGTATGAGGTTTTGGAAAATAAATATTAATATTATATTAAATTTTCTGCTTTGGTGTTCTAAGCGATTTTCATAAATAGGGTCTTAGGTTAGAATTGAAAATCACACCGAAAATCAAGTTTTCTCTCTCTATATTATCGAGCGTATTCTTGTGAGTATTTTGAGTATACTTTGAGTATTGCTATACTGATGCAAGTCCAAGTCATAGCCTATATCCTGTTTCAAATTAAAGTCTTGATCTTTCGAGGTAAGGGATATTATTTTTTTCGTAATGATATTATTTCTTCAATATCATTATCTTTGAAATGTTGATCCAAGTTTTTATCAAATTTGGAACTTTTTCATGTCGGGTTACTATTCATGGGTTACTATTCATGAGTTACTATTCACGAGTTACTATTCATGAGTTACTATTCACGATTACTATTCACGAGTACTATTCATGAAGCGTGAAGATGTTTTTGTGGAATTTCTATCTTTTGGTGTTTGAGTTACTATTCACGTATACTCGACACTATTCACGATATCTTGATACTATTCACCAAAAATAAAATTTCTTCTTTTCGTCCAAAACATCTATTCTGGATACTAACTCTGATTGTATCAATGTTTTGATCATTCTTGAATTTTACTCCACTCTGATTACTTATGAAGTATTTTTGAACTTGGATTGTTTAAAATACGAATCCTTAATATTTATTCTTTTGTTTCACTGGATTCGTTTCCCTTAAAATATTTTTAATCATCCCCAGTCCTAAATGATGATATTACTGAATATCTTTGGCCTGTAGTGCAAAGATGAATGATTTCTTGATTAATATCTTTGGCCTGTAGTGCAAAGATGAACAGGTGTTTAAATGAACATGACCAACTGATGAATATCTTTGGCACATGAAATGCAAAGATGAATATTTGATTCCAGATGTATATTGATTGATGTTACAGGGATAAAATATTGATGATGGACTGTTAAATTCATAGATTATAGTAGATTTCATTCTCTACGTAACTCTTCTATGATTTATTATTTCCGCTGCGAATATTGATCTCAAACTTGTTGTCTATTGTATATTATCGATTTTTCCTGTTGAAGACTAACGATAATTTGTTGTATATTATCTTAGTCATAATATTCTTTACCGGGCTAGTTGAGCTCACCCTTTTCCTTGTTGTTCCATTTTTCTTCTCGAGGCGAGAATGTAGCGAGTACTTAGTCGGGTATGGAATGAAGGTTCTAGAGAGAGTTGTTTAGTAGTCCTCACCATTTTGTAAAATAATGAATCAATAATTATGATGGGGATTTATTTGCATGTGGATATTGTCTGAAGACAATATTATATTTAAACTCATTAAGATATATTGTCGTATTTCACACGACATTTGTATTATTGAAGTTGTAGTTTGCTTTTTGTACCATGTATTTGGCGACTCGAATGGGTGTTGTGTATACTATTTTTGGGGGCGTCACATTTGGTATCGTAGCTATAAGTAAATAGCCCCAGCCTCTTCTTTGGTGACTTCTTGTTGATGGGGATGCACCAAAACCGCATCTCGTAGGGGACGCCTGCTCATTATGGCAAATCGATAGGTACCATCTTGTGAGGTCTTGACACAAAGTTGGTGTCCAGAGTTACAATTAGTATCGAGCTTAGGGATATGATCTCTGGCGGAGATCTGGGAGAATAGAACTAGGAGGAGAGACGAGTAAATCCTTCGCTTAGTGTGTCCTACCTAAGCTTATTTGTTGGTTGGTCATATTATAGGGGTATTATGTGATTTCTTAATTTATTTAATTAACCCTTGTTTTATGATAGTTTTTAAGAATGGGCTGCTTTGAGAACGTTAACAATGGAGTGAATGAGATCGTGGAGACACCTCTAATCGCCAACTAGGATAATGTGATGTCGGTGAAAGAAGAAGGAATTAGAGATATCCATGTGGTGAGTGAAGAATTGATAGTTGCACTTTAGAGATAATCGCAGAGGTAACAAATGAGAGTGAGGAAGAAGAGGAAGAAGAGGTACACGAAGAGAGTTTATTAGAGGTATTTTATGATCAAAATATAGAATTGCAAAATCGTATTCATGAGTTAGAAGAAGCGAGCTAAAGAAAGAATTGCAGGCGATGTGGAGCAAAAGGATGCAACGATTCAAGCTTGTGGTTACCCGACACGTGATGCTTGAATGAAGCACTCTTTGGCGAGTATAAGATGATAAAGTTGGAATCGAAATGAGTGAAAGAAGAAATAAGCGAACGAGTGAGAATGAGTGATGCATGGGTAAAAGTCGCATGCGGACGCGTTGATATTATGGAAAGAGATGTCCAATCTAAAAGAGAAGATTTAACGATGACGGAAGACGTCAGCGTGAACATCAAGACCATCAACAAATTCTAGGGGAAGAGAACGATCGCCGCTTAGATGCTACTGATGATGTGGAGAGAGAGGGACATATATGGTCAAACTGCTCAAAGCCTTTCAAGGTATACTATAATTGTGGAAAGGAAGGACATATCGCTCGAGATTATGCGATAATCGAAACCTAGTTCAATGAGGACGGTGACTCAAAAGATCGTCCCGAAAAGTCAAAGTCAACGATTTCGGGAAGAGCGTTTGTTGTGGTATCGGGTCAAAATCGAGGAACCCGAACGAAGTTAGCACGGGTTAGTTAATTATAAATTCTTGCAAGTATATACCTTACTAGATATTGGTTCTACCCATTCTTTTATCTCTCTTGCTTACGCTCAACGTTTGAACTTGACTACGGAGAAATTAGACTTTGACCTATTTATGGAGAATCCGTTAGGAGAAACTTTCATTACATCTGTTGTTTAGAAATCTTGCTTGATTCAAGTTGGCACTATCACATTACTTGTTAACCTTATTTCTATAGAGATATTTGCTTTTGATGTGATTTTAAGGTTAACTACTCATCATGCCAAATTGATTGCTTTTGTAAGGTTGTTAGTTTTCATATTCCTAAGCAACTTTGTTATTCAATTCAAGCAATCAAACCATTGTAGTCAAACATTTTCATATCAAGCCATGAAGTCATTCGTTTATTACGGATGTCAAGTTTTCTTAGTCCATGTTATGGATTTGAATAAAGACACGTCAGATTTGAATAATATTCCTGTTGTTATTGATTTTTCCTGACGTATTTCCTGAAGAATTTCTTGGCTTACTCCCAAAGCTCGATATTAAATTTTGTATCGACTTTGAACCCAAGACAAAACTCATTTCTAAAATCTCATATCGAATGGCTCTATTGAACTTCGAGAGTTAAAAATTCAACTATAAATTTGGTACTGAGCCTTTATCTTGTGACTTCCTTTGTGGAATTCACCTGCTTTGAACTCTCTCGTAGGGGCGCCATATTCGTGCGATAGTAAAGCGATAGGTGTCATTGTGACGTCTTTATCCAAGATTGGGATATGAGTCATGCGATTGAGAGCAACCTAAGTCGATGAATCGAAATACGTAGCTTTCTAGGCTTAGTTGGTTATTATCGGAGATTCGTTGAAGGATATTCTCGAATCGCTATTCCATTAACGCAATGACTCGTAGAGATACAAAATTCGAATGGAGCAAGGATTGTGGGAAGAGCTTCGAAGAACTCAAGAGGAGACTCATTTCAAAGACATGTTCTGACCATGCCATCCTGGAAAAGCGAACGTGGTAGCTGACGTGTTGAGTGGAAGATCGTATACAAGTACGATATACGATATTGTCAAAGACTAATTCCAGATAATTTACAAATAATAGAGATGGAGATGAAAACTCTAGGTACCCACGTGATGATATACGAGTATAATCGACTTTAATCAATAAAGTTTAAAGTCGCTGCAAGCCACCAAATTCGAAAATGATGTATATGAAGTAGAAAGTCTGAAGGAGCTATTCAAAAGCGAGAATTGATGAAGAAGGAATACTTCGAGTCAACTCCAGACTTTGCATTCCTAATGATTTTGATTTGAAGCATAGAATCATGATAGAGGCACACAACACATTGTTTGCAATCCATCCTGGGAGTACCAAAATGTATTATGATCTTCAACATACATTTTGGTGGAGCAATATGAAGAGAGAGATTGCAAAGTTTATCTCGATATGTTTAACTTGCCAACGTGTAAAGGCGGAGCATCTTGTACCTAAGGGTCCGTTGCAACCACTTGAGATTCCGGAATGGAAGTGGGAATACATTACTATGGATTTCGTTACGGGTCTTCCTGCGGTTTCTCAAGGCATCAATGCTATTTGGGTTATTGTTGATAGATTAACCAAGTCTGCTCATTTCTTACCGATACGAGAGACTTATTCCCTTGAACGTCTTTCTCGTATGTACGTAAATGAGATTGTGAGATTGCATGGCATGCCAAGATCCATAGTTTTAGGGTTAGTTTGTAGAAAGCTATGGGCACGAATTTACGATTCTGGTTTGGCATACCATCCTCAAACGGATGGGCAATCGAAAAGGACTACTCAAACTCTTGAAGATATATTAAAACTCGTGTCCTAGATTTCAAAGGAAGTTGGGATAAGTACTTGCCATTGGTGGAATTCTCATACAACAATAGTTATTAAACAAATATAGGCATGGTTCCATTCAAGCATTATATGGACAAAAATGTCGTTTCCAATATGTTGGGATGAGGTGGGTGAAGCAACATTGTTGGGACCCGAGTTAGTGCATATGACTAATGATTCGACAACGATACAAACAAGCACAAGATCGACAAAAGAGTTATGCGGATCTTCATCGAAAGGACGTGGAATTTAATGTAGGGGATCATGTATTGTTGCGAGTTGCTCCATGGAAGGGAGTTACAAGATTTGGGAAGAGAGAAAGCTCAATCCACGATTTATTGGTCCATTTCAAATTCTTGACCGAGTAGGAAATGTAGCCTATAGACTTGCGTTACCTCCGGTATGTCTCGTGTTCATAATGTGTTTCATATATCTGTATTTCAGAAATATGTGAAAGACCCGAACCACGTTATTGAGTTAGAACCGGACGAGATAGCCAAGACTTAACGTATGAGGAGGTACCACCAAGATCTTGGATAGGAAGGAGCATGTCCCTACGCCAAGAAAGGTCATACTACAAGTTAAAGTTTTATGGAGGAATCATGCTATAGAGGAAATGACACGGAATTGGAAACGGAAATGAAAGCGAGGTATCCTCACCTTTTCAAACACACAGTATCGTCGTCCAATTTCGAGGGACGAAATTTCATAAGGAGGGAGGTTGTAAGACCAAAAATTTTTAAATAAAAAGGAATTTCCTTTATTTATTATTTTGAAATAGTAAGGGTTGATTTGATTAATGTGGATAGTTAAGGGTTAAATATGCAAATATTTCAAAATAAGCAAGTGGTTATAAAATATTCATTATCGTCGGGAATATTCGTTTGGTCGTGGAATATTCAATCGCTTTATCGGGAATATTCGTGCTGACAGTAAATGACCATGTGTGGGCCCATAACGGAAAGTGATTGGATGAAGAAAACGACAAATATAAGTTGTTTTTAAATAACGGCGTAGTTATTCACAGATTATCTTCATTGGAATACCCGGTGGTTAAAAACACTAATTCGCGTTGTTGAACAAAGAAGACACCAGTATTGCACCAATTATTGATTCTTACGTGAAGGCACTACTCAATAATGGTTACGATAATTCTTGCTTCAAAGATTTTATTGAGTTAATAATTGCTGCGTTGATATTTTATATTCTTTGTTGTTTCAATAATTGTCATTACACAAAGATCTTTCATTATCGAAGCAATAATTCATATTATCTGAATAATATTATTAGATAACATTATTGGCAATGTCTAGAAAGTTACATCTTAGGAGAGGTTTGGTCATCTAATTGCAAGGCCAGTAGTGAAGAAATTCTTATTGAAAGCCCCTCTTCCTGAACCGCACTGTCAACAATATTGTGATTACGTAATATTATTTATGAATAATTAATTATTGATTTATATGATGAGAAAAATATTGATTTTATGTGGATATAGATGGAGAAAATTTTAAAATGACAATTGTTGAAAATTAATATTTTATCTTTTTCGATAAAATAATTCATTTAAATATATTATTTTAATAATATATTAACGGTGATATTTTTACAATGAATGTGGGATATATGAGTATATGAGGAGGAAGAGTATTTTTGTGGCATTAAATGTTTAACACATGTTTTGTGTGTTGGTGGACACAATTATTGAATCGAAATTTGATTATAAACTTGTAAAATCACCCGTTTGTGGATTTCGGCCAATTTCTATTTGAAATTTGGAAAAACTTTCTTCTCGCAAAGTTGTAGAGAATTGAATTTCCTATAAAAACACGCGAGATTCAAATTTTCTGATGAAAGGGCTATTTATTATGAATTATTGAAGTTCAAGTCTCAAAATAATTGATTTTGGAAGTTTAAAATATTTAAAATAGGAAAAACGTTTTTGGAATGTTAGGTGGCCTCATTTAACATGTGTAGGAGCTGAATTCAGTTGGCAAGTAAAGCGTATGAGGTTTTGGAAAATAAATATTAATATTATATTAAATTTTACGCTTTGTGTTCTAAGCAATTTCCTATAAATAGGGTGCTTAGGTTAGAATTGAAAATCACACCGTAAATCAAGTTTTCTCTCTCTATATTATCGAGCGTATTCTTGTGAGTATTTTGAGTATACTTTGAGTATTGCTATACTGATTGCAAGTCCAAGTCATAGCCTATATCCTGTGTTTAAATTTAAAGTCTTGATCTTTCGAGGTAAGTAAGGATATTATTTTTTTTCAGTAATGATATTATTTCTTCAATATCATTATCTTTGAAATGTTGATCTGAAGTTTTATCAAATTTGGAACTTTTTCATGTCGGGGTTACTATTCATGGGTTACTATTCATGAGTTACTATTCACGAGTTACTATTCATGAGTTACTATTCACGAGTTACTATTCACGAGTACTATTCATGAAGCGTGAAGATGTTTTTGTGAATTTCTATCTTTTGGTGTTTGAGATTCTATTCACGATATCTGGCACTATTCACGATATCTGATATTATTCATATTCAAAAATAAAATTTCTTCTTTTCGTCAAAACATCTATTCTGGATACTAACTCTGATTGTATCAATGTTTTGATCATTCTTGAATTTTACTCCACTCTGATTACTTATGAAGTATTTTTGAACTTGGATTGTTTAAAATACGAATCCTTAATATTTATTCTTTTGTTTCACTGGATTCGCTTCCCTTAAAATATTTTTAATCATCCTCGGTCCTAAATGATGATATTCTTTGAATATCTTTGGCACGCAAGTGCAAGATGAATGATTTCTTGATTAATATCTTTGGCTCAGAAGTGCAAAGATGAACAGTGTTTAAATGAACATGACCAATCGATGAATATCTTTGGCTGTAGTAGTGCAAAGATGAATATTTGATTCGGATGTATATTGATTGATGTTACTGAGGATAAAATATTGATGATGGACCGTTAAATTCATAGATTATAGTAGATTTCATTCTCTACGTAACTCTTCTATGATTTATTATTTCACCGCGAATATTGATCCGAAACTTGTTGTCTATTGTATTCTATCGAGTTTTTCCTCGTTGAAGACTAACGATAATTTGTTGTATATTATCTTAGTCATAATATTCTTTACTGGGCTAGTTGAGCTCACCCTTTTCCTTGTTGTTCCATTTTTCTTCTCAGGAGGCGAGAATGTAGCGAGTACTAGTCAAGGTATGGAATGAAGGTTCTAGAGAGAGTTGTTTAGTAGTCCTCACCATTTTTGTAAAATAATGAATCAATAATTATGATGGGGATTTATTTGCATATGGATATTGTCTAGAAGACAATATTATATTTAAACTCATTAGATATATTATGTCGTATTTCACACGACATTTGTATTATTGAAGTTGTAGTTTGCTTTTTGTACCATGTATTTGGCGACTCAGAATGGGTGTTGTGTATACCTATTTTGGGGGCATCACATAGGACATGTTCTTTCCTATCCAAGATCTTAACAGGTACCTCCTCGTATGTTAAAACTTCGGCTATCTCGTCTGGTTCTAATGCAATAATGTGATTTGGGTCGTCCACATATTTACGTAACATCGATACGTGAAAAACGTTATGAACACGTGGCATACTTAGCGTTAAGGCGAGTCTATAGGCCACAGTTCCTACTTGATCGAGGATTTCAAATAAATCGAAGGCTTGAGCTTTCTTTTCTTCATCGACTCTTACTTCTAGAATAACGCATTCTTGCACCTTCTTCTTTATATTCATCAGCTCCAGTGTGTAGCTTGAGCGGTTTTAACTTTATCGTCGGTTCTAATCGTATATTTACTATCTTCACGTAGGTTCATAAATTCAAGACTTATAGCGATACCATCTCCCCGCTTCAACCCGGCTCACCACCACATTCGCTTTTCCCACGATGGTATTGAATGGTATAATCGTAATCTTCAACAGCTCGAGCCAACGTCTTTTGCGCATGTTACGTTCGTTTTGGGTGAAGAAAATATTTTAGGGTTTAAGAAATGGGTTTTGTACTGGGGTCAATACAAAATTCGATTTCACGCTCTAGGGTAGGCTAAGAAGTCTTTAAGAATACGTTAGGAAATTTATTAACAATAGAAATATCATTCAAAACTGTGACTCTCATCCAAGACTTGGATAGCACATGTAATGAAGGTTTCTCCTAACTGAGTTTCAACTATAAGTCAAAATCTAACTTCTTCTGAGTCGATTTAAGCGTTGAGCGCAAGAAGAGATAAAAGAATGGGTAGAACCCAGATTATCTAATAAGGTATAGACTTTCGCAAAAATTTATAATTAACTAACCCGTGCTAACTTCGTTTGGGTCACTCGCTTTTTGAGAAGTCACGAAAAACGCTCTTCCTGAAACCACCGACTTCGTTTTGTCCGTATCCTCCTTTGGTGCCACCGTCCCAACTGGACTTGATTTCGCTACAGGACAAAATCGAGCTATGTGACTGTCTTTTCCATAACTAAAACATTTCTTGGAAATCTGTGATCAGTTTGGACTTATATGTCCCTCCTCTCGCATCTGTAGCATCTAATCGGCGATCGTTCTCCTCCCCTAGAATTTGTTCTTTGGTCTTTGGTCTTTATTCGACATCTTCCGTCATCGTTAAATCTTCTCTTCTTGAAATTTCCACTTGAATCATTTCTTCTATTATCACGCCATGATTACCACCAAGTAGTTACCATTTACGGCATGATAATTTCCTCCACGATGGTTATCATTGTTCCGATGACCATTGCCACCGGTACGATTATTATTGTGTTGTTGCTCGTTATCCTTCGGTTGGGCTGGCTCATTATCGCACTCCAATAACTGAGCCCTATTCACAACATCTGAATATAAACAAAGTTTGTGAGAAATGAGGTATTGACGTATTTCGGGTTTCAAACCTCGCAGAAACATTCGCGTCATTCTCTCCTCATTATCAACCAAATAGGATGCAAATCGGGACAACTCGGCAAACTTAGCTTCGTACTGCGACACGTTCATATTGTTTTGCTCTAACTTGATGAACTCAACCTCCTTCATGTGATGAATACTTTCGGGAAAGTACTTGTCGTTGAACAATTCTTGGAACTTCTCCCAAGACATCTTCAGTGCGGCAGATTGAGTACGCTTTACAGATTCCCACCAGTAATCTACCTCTCCTCGCAACATGAAGGTGGCAAAGGGAACCTTTTGCTCCTCGGAACATCCCAAGACATCAAATATCTTGGTGATCTTCTTTATCCATGTCTCTGTCGTAAGTGGTTCTGGCTTTCCCAAAAACTCCGGTGGTCCCAGCTCCTTGAACTGCTTAGCGGTAACAAGTCGCGTGTTGCTA
This sequence comes from Panax quinquefolius, assembly GCA_020205615.1. Classification (NCBI taxonomy): domain Eukaryota; kingdom Viridiplantae; phylum Streptophyta; class Magnoliopsida; order Apiales; family Araliaceae; genus Panax; species Panax quinquefolius. The sequence goes on along the minus strand of CM035171.1, from coordinate 105,359,603 downwards.
TCATTTCCACCCATATATTGTGCACGAGTCTCCCTCGTCTGATGTTGCATGAATTGCATAAAGCCTTTGAATATCCCATCGCTCATCATTTGATCGTTGTTGTTGTTTTCCTGAGGATTATTGTCATCCTGATGCACATTATCCTGGGTATTGATCGTTGGTGACTCAACGGTCTCATATGCTTCATTTCTTATCACAATATTTTCAGATGCCATTTTCAAACACTGCCACAAAACAAGGGTTAATTGACATATCACATATTATCCCTATACTCTGACCGACAAATTAAATACCAAATAAAGTCATACTAGCGAAGAAATTTCCCGACTCTCCCCTCCTAGTTCTTGTCTCACATCTCAGCCAGGGATCATATCCCTAAGCTTTGATACCAACTGTGATGACCCCAAAATAGGTCCATTCAACCCAACCCATTCTGAGTCGCCAAATACATGGTACAAAAACAAATACAACTTCAGTAATACAATTATCGTGCAAAATACGACAACACATATACTATGAGTTTGAATACAACTATTGTCTAATAGAGATTATAAAAACTCAAAAGGAGTCCTCGTTACAATTATTGATACACTATTTTACAAAATAGTGAGGACTACTAAAATAACTATCATGAACCATCACTCCAAACCACGGCTAGTTCCTGTTATGTTCTCGCCTCCTGAGAAGAAAAATGGAACAAAAAGGAAAAGGGTGAGCTCAACTAGCCCAGTAAGAAAATATTATTACTAAGATAATATACAACAAATTATCGTTAGTCTTCAACAGGGAATAATCTGATAAAATATAATTGACAACTAGTTTTAGATCAACAACTGCAGCGGAAATAGCAATCCATTAGAAGAGTCAAGTAGAGAAAGAATTCTACTATCTTCTAAGATTTAAAAGTCCGTCATCAATATTTTATCCCTGTAACATCAATCAATATACATCTTGAATCAAATATTCATCTTTGCACTACAGGCCAAAGATATTCATTTGTATCACCAGTTGGTCATATTCATCTCAACACCTGTTCATCTTTGCACTACGGGCCAAAGATATTCATTAGGTAATCATTCATCTTTGCACTACAGGCCAAAGATATTTATCAGTTAATCATTCATCTTTGCACTACAGGCCAAAGATATTCAGTAATATCATCATTTAGGACTGAGGATGATGAAAAATATCTTAAAGAAAACGAATCCAGTGAGATAAAAGATCAAATATTAGGGATTGGTATTACAGTTTATCCAAGTTCAAAAATACTTCATAATAACCAATTTTGAAGCAGAATTCAAAATAATGATCAAAACATGGATACAATCAAAGATAGTAACCATAATAGATAACTTGGACAAAAAGAAGAAAATTTCATTTTTCGATGAATAGTGCCGTATACGTGAATAGTACCGTATACGTGAATAGTAACCCCGACACAAAAAGTTCCAAATTTGATAAAAAGTTCATACCAACATTTCGGTATAATGATATTGAAGAAAATATCATTTTAAGAAGAATATAACACCCCTTACCTCAAAAAGATAATACTTCTGGCTGGAATACTGGATATAGTGCTGAAGGAACTTGCACCGTATAGAAACACTCAAAGTATCAAAATACTCATAAGAATACGCTCGATAATATAGAGAGAGGGTGAGAGAAAACTTATGTTTCTGGTGTGATTTTCAATTCTAACTTAGCCCTCTATTTATAGGAAAATTTTAGCACGCCGAAGCAGACTTGACCTGCAACCTGATGGCTTTACCTGCTACTATTCCCACCCACCACATTTGAATAAAAATTCAGCATATTTCTTCACCAACCACAAGTGGGGCCTACTCAATTCTAGAATTTTCCACCAAAATTATTTATAAACCTAATTTCCGAATTAGTCACCTCTTAAAATTCATAACAAATCATACGTTCATTTTTAACGGTTCAAAATTTGTGGACATATACTCAACTTATATATGTATAACATATCCAAAAATCACAACGATCCAACGGTCGGATTAAAAATTATAACTCACGCAATATATCTCAAAAACACTGGTTTAACTTTTAATACCTCCATTCCGACAAAAATACTGATAAAACACCTCAACGTTAACTCCTTCATTTTTAACCACAAAAATATATCCAACATTTATATCCACATAAAATAAATATTTCCTTATCATATGAATCAATAATTAATTATTCACAAATATTATTAAAGAATCACATTTATGAGAACCAGGCCGTTCCCAAGAAAGAGGGGGCTTTCCAATAAGGATTTCTCCTAACTGGCGCATAATTAGGTGACCAAACCTCTCCTTGAGAGAACTTTCTAGATATTGCCAATAATGTTATCTAATAATATTATTCAAATAATATGAATTATTGATCTGATAATGGGAAATACTGTGCAGTGACAATTATTGAAACAACAATAATATAAAATATCAACGCAAAGAATTATTGAATTAATAAAATAAAATATTGAACAAAGAAATCACGTAACAATTATTGAGTAGTGCCTTCTTACGTAAGGATCAATAATTCATCAATCTTTGTATGCAATCTCAGTGTATTCTTTAATGCTGACCACGCGTATTCATCGTATTTTAACCACGAGTATTCCAGCGATTATTAATTGGTAACAATTACGCCATTATTTGTAAAAACTCAAATTTTGTCGTTTTCTTCATCCGACAGTTATCCGTTATGGGGCCCACAAATGGCTGCGTCGTCGTACGAATATTCCCCGACAGAAAGAATATTCCACGACCAAACAAATATTCCCCGACACAATAAATATTTTATTACCACTTGCTTATTTTGTAAAATTTGCACATTTCACCCATAACCAAAGTATTATATCAAATTAACACCTTATTATTCACAATAATAAATAGAGGAAATTCGATTTTTTATTTATAATAAGTTGGGGTCTTACATCAACTCTACGATTTATGAGTATCTAGTTGATCAATGGAGGTGATCAGTTTCTACAGATCAGCCAGATCCTTTTAGTAATCGATCATACTCGTGAGTTGTCAAACACTTAGAACATAGGTTTGTACATACATACTAACCCACCGTAAACGACATTACTCAGAAGACCCCAACTTTTATAAATAAAGATGAATTTTCTATAAATATTATTTTTGAATATTATGGAGTAAATTTGATATAATGTTATAGTTAATGGGTAATATTTATAAATTTTGCAAAGTAAGCAAGTTGTTATAAAATATTCGTTTGATTAGGGAATATTCTTTTGTCGGGGAATATTCGTGACGACTTAAGACAATCATTAATTGGACCCCACAACGAAATTATTGTTTGATTGAGAAAACGATAAAATACTTTATGAAAATAACGGCGGAGGTGTTACCGTTAAAACCGCTTGAACTACCCTAGTAAAAGTAATACGATGTCTGGCGTGGTTGCATAAGTAGCACACTATGATTGATTATTGATGCTTACGTGAGAAGTCACCCAAATATACTCAATTATTGCTACGATAATTCTTTGCATCATATCTCTTATATTATTGATTCAATTATTATCACAAGATCATCTCGTATAATATGTTATATTATTACATCAATAATTGAGATGACAAGTTATAAATGATTAATAATTGTTGAAAGATTAAATATGTGTTGATTAAAAATAAAATGATTTGTGGTAATATTTATTCAATCCTTGATGTATATAAAGAGTCGATTATGAGACGTTTGTGGTAAGTTTTGTTATTTTATGGGGGGCCATATGTCATCATCTAAGAGTCTCTTCGTCAATAGTAATTACCTTCGTCAATAGTAATTACCTTCGTCAATAGTAACTACCTTTACCAGACGTCAAATCACTTGTCGTTTCATATTACAGGCGTCAAACCAATTGTCATTTCACATTACAGGCGTCAAACCACTTTTCTTTTCACATCACCATTAAATGAGCCACTTGCCTTTTCACATTTCAAGTGTTAAGCTAGAAATCTTCTATAAATAGAGGCCTAGTGCTTCATTATTTTTCACGAATTCATTTAAGCTATAGAGAGAGAAAGTATAGAGAGAATAAGAGAGAAAGAAGAAGAGTATTTTATTACTACACTACTGCGGTATTCAATCTACTACTAATATAAGGGGTGTTATTCTTTCTTATATACATGAAGAGAACTGTTGTTATTCCATTGCTTATTATTCTCATTAGAATAACTTTTATATCTGTGGTTTACCCTATACTTGGTGACATTCTTCTATTATTCTCATTGGAACATCCTCGTCTCGTGTGTTTTACAATGGACCGGTTCGATCTTTATTATTTTGTTGGAACATCCTCGCATGCAGTGCAAGTTTTGCACGACACGGTTCTCGTTATTATTATTACATTGGAATAACTTTTACATCTGCAATACCGCATGCATGGTGATTTCTTTTGTTATTTCATTCTTTATTATACTCAGTTGGTTAAAGTTTTGACTTTCTATACTCCATGAAATTAGTAGAATATCCTTGATATTTGCGCTTCATCCAGTATCTTTTCATGGAAATATTCTTCTGATCATTCTTGAATTTTACTCTACAAAGCAGTATCATGTTGACAATTTGGACATTATTAGTTCCTGGATAAATTAATTCTTGAACTTGTTTTATTGAATTCTTATATCATTGTCATCATCCTCATGTTTATATTATGTTGAAAGTCATCTCGTGGCTCATAAGGCATAGATGGACTTGGCATGATTATGACTGAGGATTATTCGGTGTAATCATGACCGTAATGTTACAAATGATGTGGTAAAAGTTATCATTGGCCCGTAGTGCATTGATGGACGATTGTTGGCATGATCATGACCATTAATGAATACACGAATGTCCTCGGTCAGAAGTGCATGGATAATTTGTGGTCGTGATACTAAAGAATATCCTTGGCGGTAGTAGTGCGTGGGTGATTCGATGATGTGGATTATTTATTAAAATTTGAGTCCCATGATAAAAGTCATGAAAACCTTTTAAATCATAAAAGATAGTAGATTTTATTCTCTACTTGACTCTTTTAATAGATTGCTTGTTCATTGCAGCTTAAACTTGATGTTGTTATATTTTATCGGTTTAACACTTTGTTGAAGGCTAACGATAATTTATTTTGCATTATCTTAGTCATAATATTTCTTCTTGGACTAGTTGAGCTCACCTTTTCTTTCACTTTTTTCTCTTGAGAAATGAGAACATAGCGAGAACTAGTCGGGGAAATCCGGAGTGACGGTCCGGAGGATAAGATTAGTAGTCCTCACTATTCGTGAAATAATAGTGTTAATAATTGTAATGAGGACTCTTTTGAGTTTGTATAATCTCTAGTAGACAATAATTGTATTCAAACTCACAATTATGTTTTGTCGTATTGTACACTACAGTTGTATTAGTAAGTTGTATTTGAATTTTGTACCATGTATCTGACGACCCTAGATGGGTGATGTATACCTAATTTTGGGGGCGTCACAGTTGGTATCAAAGCTTAGGGATATGATCCCTGACTAAGATGTGAGAATAGTACTAGGAGGGAGAGACGGGGAATTCTTTCGCTAGTATGACCTACCTAAGTTTATGTGGTATTTAATTGGTGGAAATTAAATTTAGGGATAATATGTTACATGTCAATTAACCTTTGTTTTGTGGTAGTATCTGAAAATGACATCTGAGAATGTTGAGAATAGCAATGGAGCACAGGCGACCGTTAATTCACCACATATCAATAATCAGGATAATATGCATCAGGAAGGCGACAATCCTCATTCAAACAACAACACTGACCAAATGATGAATGATCAAATGTTCAGGGGCTTTATGCAATTCACGCAACAATGAAGAGCGAGAGCGCTTCTCGTCCAAAATACAGGTGGAAACACTTTGAAACTCTCGGGCGATCACCGCTAAACAGTTCAAGGAGCTGGGACCAACGGAGTTTAAGGGAGAGCCAAAACCACTTATGGCTGAAGCATGGATATAGCAGATCACCAAGATATTTGATGTCTTGGGATGCTCCGAGGAGCAAAAGGTTCCCTTTACCGCCTTTATGTTGCGCGGAGAGGCATATTACTGGTGGGAATCGGTAAAACGTACTCAACCTGCCGTACTGAAGATGTCTTGGGAGAAGTTCCAAGAGTTGTTCAACGACAAATACTTTCCCAAAAGTATTTGTCACATGAAGGAGGTGGAGTTTATCAAGTTAGAACAAAACAATATGACCGTGTCATAATACGAGGCTAAATTTGCGGAGTTATCCCGGTTTGCGTCCCACTTGGTGGATAATGAAGAGAGAATGACACGGATGTTTTTAAGAGGTTTGAAGCCGGAGATATGTTAACATCTTATTTCTCATAAACTGTGTTTATATTTAGATGTTTTAAATAGGGCTCAGTTAGTGGAGCGCGATAACGAGTCAACGTAACTAAAAGAGAGCAGCCAGCAAAATGATAATACCAGCGAGAGCAGTCATCAAAGCGGTGACAACAAGCGTGGAGGGAATCAACAGGCCAAAAATGGTAACCACTTCAGTGGTAATCAGGGCCAAAACAATAAGAATGGACATTTCAAGAAGAGGAGATTCAACAATGATGGAAAGATGTCAGCACCAGCACCTGTCGTTAAGGAAGGAGAACGACCACCTATCATATATTTCAAATGCGGAGGGTAGGGGCACATCAATCCAAACTGCGCGATGCAGTCCAAAGCATGTTATAATTGTGGAAGAGAAGGTCACTTAGCCCAATTTTGTCGTTCACCGAAGACAAATTCAGCTAGGATGGAGGCACCAAAGGCCGTCCCAGAAAAGTCAAAACCGGTAGTGCAAGGGAGAGCGTTTGTTGTGACCTCCCAAAAAGTAAGGAGCCCGAATGAGGTCATCACGAGTAAGCTTATCATAAACTCTAACGAAATCTATGCTTTATTTGATACTGGTTCTACCCATTCTTTTATTTCTCCTATTTGCGCTCATCGATTAAATTTGACTCCAGAGAAATTAGACTTTGACTTATCTGTGGAAACTCCGTTGGGAGAAACCTTCATTACATCCACTGTTTATAAGTCTTGTTTGGTTCAAATTGGTACCCTCACACTACCTGTAGATCTTATTTCATTGAAAATACTTGCATTTGACGTGATTCTAGGAATTGATTGGTTAACTACTCATCATGCAAAAATTGATTGTTTCTGTAAGGTTGTTAGCTTTAATATTCCTAATCAACCTATTATGCGAATTCAAGCGACCAAACCATTAAAATCAATCGCGGTCATCTCAAGCCATAAAGCTATTCGTTTATTGAAAAACGGATGTCAAGCTTTCTTAGCTCATGTCACAGATTTAAACAAAAATACATCAATTTTGAATGATATTTCTATTGTTAATAAATTTCCTAACGTATTCCCCGAAGAACTTCCTGGCCTACCCCCTGAGCGTGAAATTAAATTTTGTATCGACCTTGAACACGATACAAAACCCATTTCCAAAGCCCCATATCGAATGGCTCTATTGAACTTCGTGGAGTTAAAGACCCAATGCGCAGAATTGTTAGACATCGGCTTTGTTCTTCCTAGTACTTCTCCTTGGGGTGCTCCTGTCTATTCGTGAAGAAGAAAGATGGGAGTATGCGACTTTGTATTGATTATCGGGAGTTGAATCATGTCACCATCAAAATACGTATCCATTGCCACGTATTGATGACTGTTTGACCAATTGCAAGGAGCCAAATTCTTTTCAAAGATTGATCTTCATTCGGATATCACCAATTGAAGATTAGAATCGATGACATTCCAAAGACGGCTTTCGGAACTCCCAATGCGGGCATTATGAATTCCTAGTCATGTCCTTTGGATTGACTAATGCTCCTCTTGCCTTTCATGGATATGATGAACCGAGTATTCAAGGAATATTTGGATCACTTTGTGGTCGTCTTTATTGATGACATCCTTATTTATTCCAAAAGCCGTGAAGATCATGAACAACACTTGAGGCTGACACTCCAAAAGCTTCGTGAATACAAGCTTTATGCCAAGTTGAAGAAATGTGAATTTTGGCTTGAGGAAGTAGCATTCCTTGGGCACGTAGTATCAAGTCATGGAATATCTGTTGACCCAGCAAAGATTGAAACAATTCAAAGTTGGGAGCAACCTAAATCGATGATCAAGTCGTAGCTTTCTCGGCTTAATTTGGTTATTATCGGAGATTCGTGGAAGGATTTTCTCAATTGCTACTCCATTAACTCAAATCGGTGACTCGTAAAGATACAAAGTTTGGTTGGAGCAAAGAATGTGAGAAGAGTTTTCAAGAACTCAAGAGGAGACTCATTTCAAAGACTGTTCGACAATACCATCCGGCTCGCAGGATTTGTCATCTACAATGATGCTTCGCAAAGGGTTGGGATGTGTTCTCATGCAACATAGGAAAGTCATAGCCTTATGCCTAAAGACAACTCAAAGAATATGAGAGGAATTATCCTACCATCATGATCTAGAGTTAAGCATTTGTTATCTTCACACTTAAAATTTGGAGGCATTACTTGTATGGGAGAAGGTGGAGATCTTTATGGATCATAAAAGCCTCAAATATTTCTTTACTCAAAAGGAACTCAACATGCGACAACGACATTGGCTTGAATCTGTTGAAAGATTATGATCATACCATCCAATACCATCCTGGAAAAGCGAACGTGGTAGGTACGCATTGAGTAGAAGATCATATGCAAGTCTGAAAAGCGATATTGTCAACGCAAAGGCCCATTTTGTGTGACTTGCAAAGGATGGAGATAGAGTTAAAGACTCCGGGGACCATGTGATGATGGCGAATATACTGAGTAGAATCGACTTTAATCAATAAAGTTAAAGCTGCTCAAGTTACATACCTGGAGCTGATGCGTATGAGGAAGAAAGTGCAAGAAGGTGCTATGCCGGAAGCAAGAATCGATGAAGAAGGAATACTTTGAGTCAACTCCAGACTTTATGTTCCTAACGACCCTTATTTAAAGTATAAAATCATGATGGAAGCGCACAACACACTGTTTGTAATCCATCTTGGGAGTACCAAAATGTATCATGATATTCGTCATACATTTTGGTGGAGCAATATGAAGAGAGAGATAGCGTTGTTTATCTCAAGGTGTCTAACTTGTCAACGAGTTAAAGCAAAGCATCAAGTACCAAAAGGTCCATTGCAACCACTTGAAATTCCAGAATGGAAGTGGGAGCACATTACCATGGATTTCGTTATCGGTCTTCCTAAGGTTTTTCAAGGCATAGATGCGATTTGGGTCATTGTTGATAGATTGACCAAGTCTGCTCATTTCTTACCGATACGAGAAACTTATACACTTGAACGTCTTGCTCGTATGTACATAAATGAGATTGTAAGACGGCATGGTATGCCGGTATCCATAGTTTCTGATCGAGACCCAAGATTCACTTCAAGATTTTGGGTTAATTTGCAAAAAGCTATGGGCACGGATTTACAATTTAGCTCGACATATCATCCTCAGACGGACGGGCAGTCAGAGAGGAAGATTCAAACTCTTGAAGATCTATTAAAACTCTGTGTCCTTGACTTCAAGGGAAGTTGGGACAAGTTCTTACCATTAGTGGAGTTTTTCTACAACAACAGTTATCAAGCAAGTATTAGCGTGGCTCCATTCGAAGCGTTGTATGGAAGAAAGTGTCATTCTCCAGTATGCTGGGATGAGGTGGGTGAAGCAACGTTGTTGGGACCGGAGTTGGTACGTATGACTACGAAAAAGATTCAAACGATCCGACAACGTATAAAAACCTCACAAGATCGACAAAAGAGTTATGTTTATCTTCATCGAAATGACGTGGAATTCGATATAGGAGATCATTTGTTGTTGCGTGTTGCTCTATGGAAAGGAGTTACGAGATTTGGAAAGAGAGGAAAACTCAATCCTCGATTCATCGACCCATTTTTAATCCTCAATCGAGTAGGAACTGTGGCCTATAGACTCACTTTACCGCCAAGTATGTCTCGTGTTCATAACGTTTTTCACATATCCATGTTACGTAAATATGTGAAAGACCCGTACCACATTATTGAGTTAGAACCGGACGAAATAGCGGAAGATTTGTCGTATGTAGAGGTTCCTGTTCAAATCTTGGATAAGAAGGAACATATTCTACGCTCCAAGGTTATACCTCAAGTCAAAGTTTTGTGGAGAAACCACGATGTTGAGGAAATGACTTGGGAGTTAGAATATGAAATGAAATCAAGGTATCCTTACCTCTTCGACATATCGTATCGCATGCACTCTAATTTCGAGGGCGAAATTTCATAAGAAAGGGAGGTTGTAAGACCCCAACTTTTATAAATAAAGATGAATTTTCTATAAATATTATTTTTGAATATTATGGAGTAAATTTGATATAATGTTATAGTTGTGGGTAATATTTATAAATTTTGCAAAGTAAGCAAGTTGTTATAAAATATTAGTTTGGTTGGGAATATTCGTGATGACTGCAGCAATCATTGGTGGACCCCATTAACGGAATTATTGTTTGGATTGAGAAAACGACAAAAATACTTTTATGAAAATAACTTGGCGGTGGTGTTACCGTTAAAACTATTGAACTACCCCCGTAGTAAAAGTATAGTAATACGGCGTGGTTGCATAGTAGCAGCACGGTATTGATTATTGATGCTTACGTGAGAAGTCACTCAAATATACTCAATTATTACTACAATAATTCTTTGCATCATATCTCTTATATTATTGATTCAATTATTATCACAAGATCATCTCAGATAATATGTTATATTATTAAATCAATAATTGAGACGACAAGTTAAAAATGATTAATAATTGTTGAAAGATTAAATATGTGTTGATTAAAAATAAAATGATTTGTGGTAATATTTATTCAATCCTTAATGTATATAAAGAGTCTATTATGAGACGTTTGTGGTAAGTTTGGTTATTTTATGGGGGGCATATATGTCATCATCTAAGAGTCTCTTCAATCGATAGTAATTACCTTCACAATAGTAATTACCTTCATAATAGTAACTACCTTTACCAGACGTCAAACCACTTGCCGTTTCATATTACAAAAGGTCGAACCAATTGTCGTTTCACATTACAAAAGGCCAAACCACTTTTCTTTTCACATCACCATCGTCAAGCCACTTGCCTTTTCACATTTCAAGTGCTAAGCTAGAAATCTTCTATAAATAGAGGCCTAGTGCTTCATTATTTTCATGAATTCATTCAAGCTATAGAGAGAGAAAGTATAGAGAATAATAAGAGAAAAGAAGAAGAGTATTCTATTACTACAATCTGCGCAGATTCAATCTACTACTAATGTAAGGGGTGTTATTCTTTCTTATTCATGAAGAGAACTTTTGTTATTCCATTGCTTATTATTCTCATTGGAATAACTTTGTATAATGCCATTTACCTATACTTGGTGACATTCTTCTATTATTACATTGGAACATCCTCGCCTACATGTGTTTTACACCGGACCGGTTCCGTTTTTATTATTATTCTGTTGGAACATCCTGTCTGTGTGTTTTACACCGGACCTGGTTCCGTCTTTATTATTCTATTGGAACATCCTGTTGGTGCAAATTTTGCACGACTGGTTCCGTTATTATTATTATTCTGTTGGAATAACTTTATCATGCAATCTGCGTGCGCATGGTGATTTCTTTTGTTATTTCATTCTTTATTATACTCGGTTGGTTAAAGTTTTGACTTCTATACTCCATGAAATTAGTACAATATCCTTGATATTTGCGCTTCATCCAAAGATCTTTTCATGGAAATATTCTTCGATCATTCTTGAATTTTACTCTACAGCAAGCGATCATGTTGACAATTTGGACATTATTAGTTCTGGATAAATTAATTCTTGAACTTGTTTTATTGAATTCTTATATCATTGTCATCATCCTCATGTTTATATTATGTTGAAAGTCATCTGTGGCACAGGTGCATAGATGGACTTGGTATGATTATGACCGTGGATTATTCGATTAATCATGGCCAAGTAATGTTACAAATGATGTGGTAAAAGTTATCATTGGCCTGTGAGTGCATTGATGGATGATTGTTGGCATGATCATGACCATTAATGAATACACGAATGTCCTTGGTCAGTAGTGCATGGATAATTTGTGGTCGTGATACTAAAGAATATCCTTGGCCAGTAGTGCGTGGGTGATTCGATGATGTGGATTATTTATTGTCGAGTCCCAAATGATAAAAGTCATGAAAAACTTTTTAAATCATAAAAGATAGTAGATTTTATTCTCTACTTGACTCTTTTAATAGATTGTTTGTTCCACTCGCAGCTTAAACTTGATGTTGTTATATTTTATCAGTTTAACACTGTTGAAGGCTAACGATAATTTATTTTGCATTATCTTAGTCATAATATTTCTTACTGGACTAGTTGAGCTCGCCCTTTTTTTCACTGTTCTCTTCAGGAAATGAGAACATAGTAGGAACTAGTCGGGGAACGGAGTGACGGTCCAGAGGATAGCATTAGTAGTCCTCACTATTCTGTGAAATAGTGTGTTAATAATTGTAATGAGGACTCCTTTTGAGTTTGTATAATCTCTAGTAGACAATAATTGTATTCAAACTCACAGTTATGTTTTGTCGTATTGTACACGACAGTTGTATTAGTAAGTTGTATTTGAATTTTGTATCGTGTATCTGACGACCCAAGATGGGTGATATATATACCTAATTTTGGGGGCGTCACAACTTCACATAAAGTTTATTAGGCCGGTGATGTTCTTATGACCTATTTCAGATTTCCTTCAAGATGTCATCTTCAACCTAAAACTTGGATGGAGAGAAAGTTTATAGTTATTTGAGTTTCCATCCTCAGGTTACTTTCTCTCTTCACCTTTTTAGGTAGATTATGACTTCTTGACAGAATCCTGTTATAGTTCACAAGGAGATGCAATTATGATGTATGCATTTATAATAGTGAGGAACCGTACCTTTTTACTGTCAGTTACTAAACAGTCATTTATCTTGGATATACTGAGTTTAGGTATTAATGAGCATGGCTTTACTTTTGCTCCTGACACCTTATTGCTCTTGCTGACCTTTAATCAATCAGTAGTGGTCTTGAAGATATAGGCCAAGAGAATCTCAGCATTAAGATCTTTGACATCCTTTAGCTGAAAGAGTTTGCACCCAGCTGTTGGTTGGCCAGACATAAGTTTGAGAAGATCTTCTTTCTTCTCTCGATAATCATTTCTTAGCATGTATGGCTTCTTCATCTTTCAGACTGGAGGGAGCTTGACTCTTTGTCATTGACGTCTCTTGAGTGTTCTCGTCTGGTCTTAGGACTACAAGATTGACTGCAGGCTAGGATTGGTCTTGTTGATGTATCAATAGAGACCATGGACCAATCTGTGACGCCCCCAAAATAGGTCCATTCCATCCAACCCATTCTGAGTCACCAAATACATGGTACAGAAATAACTACAACTTTATTAATATATTTGTCGCAAAATACGACAACATATATATCTTGTGAGTTTAAATACAATTATTGTCTTCTAGACAATATCCACACGCAAATAAATCCCCATCATAATTATTGATACATTATTTTACAAAATGGTGAGGACTACTAAACAACTCTCTCTAGAACCTTCATTCCATACCCCGACTAGTACTCGCTACATTCTCGCCTCCCCGAGAAGAAAAATGGAACAAAAGGAAAAGGGTGAGCTCAACTAGCCCGAGAAAGAATATTATGACTAAGATAATATACAAAAATTTATCGTTAGTCTTCAACGAGGAAAAATCTAATAGAATACAATAGACAACCGGTTTTAAATCAATCTTCATAGCGAAATAATAATTCATTAGAAGAGTTAAGTAGAGAATGCAAACTACTATCTTCTATATATGAATTTAAAAGTTCATCGTCGATATTTTATCCCTGTAACATCAATCAATATATATCCGAATCAAATAATCATCTTTGCACTACTGGGCCAAAGATATTCATCGATTAATCATGTTCATCTAAACACTGCTCATCTTTTGCACTACGGGCCAAAGATATTAATCGATTAGTCATGTTCATCTCAACACTGCTCATCTTTGCACTACTGGGCCAAGATATTCATCAAGAAATCATTCATCTTTTGCTACAGTGCCAAAGATATTCATAATATCATCATTTAAGACCGAGGATGATGAAAAATATTTTAAAGGAAGCGAATCCGGTGAAACAAAAGAACAAATATTAAGGATTAAGTATTTTAAACAATCTAAGTTCAAAAATACTTCATAAGTAATCAGAGTGGAGTAAAATTTAAGAATGATCAAAACATGGATACAATCAAAGCTAGTATCCATAATAGATATTTTGGACGAAAAGGGAAAATTTTCATTTTTCGATGAATAGTGTCGTATACGTGAATAGTAACTCCGACGCTAAAAGATAGAAATTTCACAAAAAAGATCATCATGCTTCGTGAATAGTACTCGTGAATAGTAACTCATGAATAGTAACTCATGAATAGTAACCCCGTCATGAAAAAGTTCCAAATTTGATAAAAATTTTCAACCAATATTTTGGCATAATGATATTGAAGAAATAATATCATTTTCGAATAAAATAACATCCCTTACCTCGAAAGACAATACTTCTAGTTGAAACACCGGATATAGGCTATGACTTGAACTTGCACCGTATAGCAATACTCAAAGTATACTCAAAATACTCACAAGAATACGCTCGATAATATAAAGAGAGAAAACTTCAGTTTCTGGTGTGATTTTCAATTCTAACCTAAGCACCCTATTTATAGGAAAATGCTTAGAACACCAAAGTAGAAAAATTTATTAAAATATTTATTATTATTTTCTAAAACTTCCTATGCACATGTTTCTTAATCCAAGATCAGCCATACATGTAGCCCACCTCCCAAAAAGTAATAAAAACGTTTTTCTTATTTAAAATAATTAAAACTTCCAAAAATCAATTATTTCGGAGCTTCGGAACTTAAATAATTCATAATAATTAGCTCTTTTATCAGAAAATTTGAAACTCGCGATTTTCTATAGGAAATTCAATTCTCTACAACTTTGCAGAAGAAAGTTTTTCCAAATTCCAAACAGAAATTGACCAAAATCCACAAACGGGCGATTTTAAAAGCTATAATCAAATTTCGGTCAATAATTGTGTCCACCAACACATAAAATATGTGTTAAACATTTATTGCCACAAAAATACTCTTCCTCCTCATATACTCATATATCCCACATTCATTATAAAAATATCACCAATTAATATATTATTAAAATAATATATTTAAATGAATTATTTTATCGTAAAAAATAAAATATTAATTTTCAACAATTGTCACATTAAAAATTTTCTCCATCTATATCCACATAAAATCAATATTTTCCTCATCATATAAATCAATAATTAATTATTCACAAATAATATTACAGAATCACAAGATCTTGGCAACCAGTAGTTCTCGGAAGAGGGGCTTTCCAATAAGGATCTCTCATCTTGGCGCGCATTAGGTGACCAAACCTCTCCTTAGATGAACTTTCTAGACATTGCCAATAATGTTATCCAATAATATTATTCGGATAATATGAATTATTGCTCTATAATGGAAAATCTTGTGTAATGACAATTTATTGAAACAACGGTAATATAAAATATCAATGCAAAGAATGATTGAATCAATAAAATAAAATCTTGAGCGAATTATTCGTAACAATTATTGAGTAGTGCCTTCTTACGTAAGAATCAATAATTGGTGCAATACTGGTGTCTTCTTTGTTCAACAACGGCGTATTAGTGTGTTTTAACCACCGTATTCCAACAAGTATTAATTGGTAATAACTACGCCGTTATTTATAAACAACTTATATTTGTCATTTTCTTCATCCAATCGCTTTTAGTTATGGGACCCACAAAAGATCGTGCGTCGTATGCGAATATTCCCTACGATTTAATATTCCACGACCAAACGAATATTCCCAAACAATAATGAATATTTTATAACCACTGCTTATTCGAAATATTTGCGTATTTTACCCATAACTATCCACATTAATCAAATCAACCCTTACTATTTCAAAATAATAAATAGAGGAAAATAAATTTCATTTATTAATAATTTGGGGTCTTACACAATCTGAGTAGCTTCAGGTGTATATACACATTTAACCTATACACAATATTTTCAACAAGTGAGCTCATCTGCATATAACAAGTTACTTACTACTAAACTAAGTTTAGAACAATGTTAGTGCCTGGGATCAGACTCAAAGCGATTAGCTTTTGAATATAGCGTGAGAACCTGCTCTGATACCAATTGTTAGTTCCCAGAGGGCATAATAGATCTAGAAGGGGGGGTTGAATAGATCCTTTTTATTTTAAATACTTTTCTGGTTTATATTATTTTATTCATAATTAACATATGATAAACATAAGAATCTTTTCAAGCACAAATGGAATAAGTAAAAGATCCCTTCATTGATATATCTATAATCATACATACATTGTTAAATAGAGTAAGTTTAGTTGTAGCGATTAAAACATACATAGCGCTTATAGCGGCTTATAGTACATAATGTAAATGACATAATGTAAAAGACACAAGGGGTTTAAGTGGTTCGAGACTCAAGCTCTAATCCACTCTTACGCTTTCAACTAGCGAGTTTTACTAAGGAAGGGCAAAGACCTACAATTACTAAGATTCCTTGAGGCCGCCGACCTTGGAACTTGATTCACTAAGAACTCTTCAAGGCCAAAGAGTCATTGGGACTCCTCTAGTTCCCTAGGAACTCTTGAAGCCCAATGAGGCTTGGAACTTCGTTTAGTCCCTCCGGATAAGGACCCTTCGGCCCTGCTTTGTTTAGTCCTTCTGGACAAGGACCCTCAGCCCCACGCTTTGTTGAGTTATTTGTTTGTTGTTGTTGGAGTCGGTCTTTGAGTTGCTAAGATGTCTTCATGCTCTCGAACATCTTCTATACTTAGCGACTTGGCTTGATCATCCTTGAAGTGCAAATTGAGTGTTGCATGATGCTCGACTTCTTAGGTTGCTCAACTACTCTCCGATGACCCCTTGATGAACCGCCTTGAAGATCATTCTCGCTTGGTACTTGATGGTACGCACATGAAAGGCTTCTAAGATGATCGTAAGCACTTCATTGTAGTACTTAGAAGTTGTCTCATGCTTGACACCAAGATGGCTTTTGTGATCTCCCTTCTTGCTACTCGATGCCTTCTCATGATGGACTTGCTAAGATGACCATAGGATCTTCTGTATTGTACTTAGAGTCTTCCCATGATGGACATCCAGATGGCATGATGCTCTCCTTTCTCTCGACAGTTCAGAACACTCTTCATGTAGTAGAGCTCTCACTTCTACATAGTAGAACTCACACTTCTACTTCTTTCTTGATCTGACTTCTGAGTGTTCTTGGTGGATCGTAGAGTGAGCCTTAGGACTCACTATCGCATGGTTAGATCAGTCCACCATCTCTCCAAAAAGATAACTCCAAAGAACCTTTGATCTTTGAAGCTCTTCCTTATTTATACTCCTTCCCAATCCTTCCGTTAGAAAGTAGCCGTTGAAGGCTATTCAAATCTCTTCACAGATCTCGAGTTGCTTGAGGTAGACTGCTTGATGTGACTTGTCATACTTTTTCTGACGCTGCAGTCTACTATTTCACCTACCATGACAGATGTATCACTTTACTGTCTTGGGCATGTTGAAGACTTTATTTCTTCTAATTTCTTGATCAGAGGTTATCCTTTTGCATCGATGCTCTCAATAAGCACTTGTCCGAATATTACCCTTCAGATTGAACCGTTGCTAATGCTTCAGTCTTCAGCTACTCGAACTCTACGATTCTGATGCACGTCTTCAAAGACCTGATCGTAGTGTCTTGTTGAGTGTTGCTCGTTGACTAGTAGAGTTAACACTACGATCCTGAAGAGTGTTGCTTGGATCTTCACTGTAGAACACCTATTCCTTGTTTTGTGCAGTGCTTCAATAATTCTGTTTGCTTCGACTAATCTCAGATACTAATGGACTAATTCCTTGCTCTAGTCCCCTTCTGAATATCAAGACACTTCATATTTGTGGCGCGTCCAGCTTGCTTTCTCCTTGTGATCTTCCGCTCACTTATCATCAATGAACTGACCCTGCACTTAATCACTTTAGCCTTGTTCTTTAGAAGCTGGCCAGTATCTCGGTTCACCTTCCATCAGTTCCTTCTCTGTTTGGCAAACACTACGATCTTGGTTGCTTCCAAGATCGTTGTCTTCTGTCACTGATAGTTCTTTGCATAAGTCGACTTTCCTTAGTCAGCTTCTAAAGTCTTCTTTGGATCTCCTTGTGGAAGACTTCATCACGAATGGCCTTACACCTCAATCTTAATGCTGATTGGGTTAGTGCTGAGATCTTCTGTTAGCCTGCATGCCATTCGTTGAGTTCTCTCTGGTTTCCTTGGATGTAGCTTGCAGCTTGAACCAGAGGCTTCGTTCTTTTGGATATTCTGGGAGTGCTCATATGTTGAGAACCGTATATGCTCTACGATTCTTCCTTGGCACTGTGAGCACTTCTTTTGAGGTCGTAGTTCTACACTCTACGATTCAGCTTCGGCTGGTGCAGACACTACGATCCCGAGATCGAATCTTGACACTCTACTATTTCTGCCTTGCTTGTTGATTTCATCTGATCTTTCTTTACTACGATCTCTGCATGTAATCAATAGACTCTACGAACTCAGAGTGTGATCTACGATCCTTGACTTGGCTTTGGCATCAGTAGACTCTACGACTCTGAGTGTAGTCTACGTATCTGTCTTGGCTTCGACAGATGATCGGTCCGCTCGTAGGCAGGCTGTCTCTACGATTCTGAACATGACTTCCTCAGCACACTACGATCCCGAGGAAACTCTACTCGATACACTATGATCCTTCTTCGTTTCCCCTGGCAGTCTACAAACTCTGAGATCTACTATCTTGCATACTCCTATTCTGCCTCGATAGCTCTCGAGTTAACCTTGACTCACTGGCGGATCACGACTTCACAAAGCGATGCTCGATCGATCGACTAGCCTATCTATTACATCATAAGATCAACCTAACAAGCTTGATCTTTCTATATTTATAGTCCTTGTACATCATTTCTTTTTAAGGACTTTACAAAGCTGTTTTGCTTATGTAGGATCAACCTAACATATTTGATCAATTCATTCTAAGTCCTTGTACATATATTTCTATTATCTATCAAGGACTTTACAGCTTTTCTTAATGCAAGCATACTTGCATATTCATTCATATATATCATAATTAAATCATATATTAAATAGGAATATCATTCACGTGTTTATTCCTGACACTTTAGTTATCTTTCTGTTAAATTGATTTTCCTTTTTCCACGTGTCCTTGGGTTTCATGAATTATGAGGAGTGTACCTTACCTCTACTGTACCTTCCCAGTTGATTCGTAGAGTTGATATTACTCGACTCTACGATTCTTCTAGGTTGGTGAGTAGTGGATAGGTTACTCTTCCCTTTTCTAAATCCTAGGCCAGCATGAGATCCTTTACTCCTTGGAGTATGGATTGAATTAGTAGAATAGGGTAGGGTTGGTTCTTCCTTCTATGAGGATTTCACAAATGTAATGCCTCCACTAAAACTTGACGCATTACTAGTACTAGTTTCCTTTATATTTTCCGCACATGGCTCTGAGGTGGATCCCCCAAAGCCTAAGCATGTTCTGTCAGATGCACTTCTCTGACTAGAGAGCAGGGAGTCCATGGATGATGAAGATTTATTCCATGTAGAGATAGTCTTTTCTAGTTCCTCAATTTTAGAGGTTAAACTACACTTTCTTTGTGGATTGAGCTCATTGGTCCTTTTTAAGAGCTCATTCTCAGCCTCAAGTTTGGAGAGAGAGTTAGTACTTAGAAGGGTTGTTTACAATTCCTCTTGAACTTTCTTTTTCTCCTCTTGAAGAAGTGAATAGTCTTTAGACAGAACTCTAAACCATTTCATGTATTAATGTAGATCAGATGTTATGCCATGCAGTGCAGTTCTTAAATCATCAATATCTACATCAGGAGAGTTGAAGTCAAATACCTCATCAATACTTACTTCATGTATGTTGGAGTTCTATTTGTCTGTTGCACTTTTGGACATTAGGCAAAGATTTGCCATTTGGGGATCTTCATCATCTCCAGATTCAGGAGTTGAGTCATTGTCTGAATCACTCCACGATCCTCCAGCTACAAGGCATTTGTCTCTCTTCTGAGGCCTTTTTTGCCTTTGTATTCCTTCTTTGGATGTGATTTCTTCTTTAGCTCTTCTTTGAGAGGTTTGTTGCAGTTGGCAATGAAATGGCCAGACTTCTTATAGTTGTAGCATAGATCATTCATTTGCTCCTAGCTACTATAGTTGCTGACCTTCTTTGGTTTGCTGGTTTTGCCTTGACACATGAACCTTCTGAGTCTTTTCACCAGCATTGCAAAGTCCTCGTCATCATCTTCATCATAGTCAGAGTCAATCTCAGTGTTGACCTTGGATGCACTTTTAGTTGCTTTGAGAGCAACTGTAAGACCCCAACTTTTATGAATAAAGAATAATTTTTTCGAATTATATTTTTGAATATTATGGTATTGATTTGATATAATGTTATAGTTGTGGGTAATATTTATAAATTTTGCAAAAGTACGCAAGTTATTATATAATATTCGATTGGTCTGGAATATTCGCTTTTAACAGGAATATTCATACAACTAAGACAATCATTGGTGGACCCCATAAACGAAATTATTGTTTGATTGAGAAAACGACAAAAATACTTTTATGAAAATAACTACGAGGTGTTACCGTTAAAACCGTTGAACTACCCTAGTAGTAAAAGTACAAAGAATATGGCGTAGTCGCACAAAGAGCACACGTTATTGATTATTGATGCTTACGTGAGAAGTCACTCACCTATACTCAATTATTACTACAATAATTGCTTGCATCATATTTCTCATATTATTGATTCAATTATTGTTACAAAGATCATCCGCATTATATGATATATTATTAAATCAATAATTGAGACGGCAAAGTTATTCATATTATTATTTGTAATATCGACAATGTCTAGAAGTTCGCATCAATGAGAGGTTTGGTCACCTAATTGCGCTACCAATAAGGAGAAATCCTTATCTGAAAGCCCCTCTTCCCGGGAACGACACCGGTTGTTAAATATTGTGAATTATAATATTAATGATGAATAAGTTCGTGTTGATTAAAGATGAATTTTATAGTTCCATTGTGTTGGACTTGTTTGTGTTAGTATAATTGATGTCTGGAGGATATACTGTTTAATTGGGTATTCGGGACACTTTTTGTGTCGGAGTACTATTCACGAGTTACTATTCATGAGTTACTATTCACGAGTTACTATTCATGAGTAACTATTCACGAGTTACTATTCACGAGTTACTATTCACGGGGTATTATTCACCCGTAAGATATATTTATTTTCGGTCCAAATCATTTTTGGGTACAATATTATTCCATGAGGAGCTGTGCTAATTTTTCAGACCATTGGTTGAAGATATAATAGTAAATCAATATGGACCGTTGTTTTAAGTTTTAATAGTAAACCAATCTGCATCGTCCGTTTAAAGTAAATCAATCTGACCGCTTCATAAGTTAGTTACTATACGACCCATTCTTCTATAAATAAAGCTCATTCCTTCATTATTTCTTACGAATTCACCAAAACTCTAGAGAGAGAATTACAAGAGAACCTATAGAAAAGTATTCTCGCTACTTTCCTACTCTTATATTCGGCTTTTTTTACGGTAGGGATATTATTTGTTGTACTCGTAAAGGGTATTATTTCTTTTGTATTCATGAAGAGAACTTCTTATTCCATTATTCCATTATTTATTATTCATTGTTGGAATAACTTTTGATATCTTCTAATATTACCCTATATATGGTGACATTCTTCTAATATTTCGTTCTTTATTATTCATTTTAATATCCTCACCTACGTATACGTTTACGCTTACGCCGGACACGGTTCCATCCTTTATTATTCTATTGAATAACTCGCATGTATGCGATCTATCGCGCTGCATGGTGATTTCTTTTGTTATTCCATTCTTTATTATACTCAGTTGGTTAAAACTTTGACTTCTATACCCATGAAATTAGTGGAATATCTTTGATATTTGTGCTTCATCCAGTATCTTTTCATGGAAATATTCTTTTGAGCATTCTTGAATTTTACTCTACAAAACAGTATCATGTTGACAATTTGGACGTTATCAGTTCCTAGATAAATTAATTCTTGAACTTGTTTTATTGAATTCTTATATCATTGTCATCATCCTCATGTTTATATTTTGTTGAAAGTCATCTGTGGCATGTAGTGCATAGATGGACTTGGTATGATTATGACCAGGAATTATTCGGTGTAATCATGACCGTAATGTTATAAATGATGTGATAAAAGTCCTCATTGGCCCGTAGTGCATTGATGGACAGGTGTTGGCATAATCATGACCATTAATGAATACACGAATGTCCTTGGCCCGTAGTGCATGGATAATTTGTGGTCGTGATACTAAAGAATATCCTCGGCAGAGTGCGGTGGGTGATTCAATGATGTGGATTATTTATTAAGTCGAGTCCCAAATGATAAAAGTGATGAAAACCTTTTTAAATCATAGAAGATAGTAGATTTTATTCCTACTTGACTCTTCTAATGGATTGCTTGTTCCTCGCGCAAATCAAACTTGATAGTTATTATATTTTATCGCTTTAACATTGTTTGAAGGCTAACGATAAATTATTCTCGCATTATCTTAGTCATAATATTTCTTCTTGGACTAGTTGAGCTCACCCTTTCTTTCACTTCACCGTTCTCTTCAAGAAATAGAAAGTAGTGGGACTAGTCGAGGAACAGAGTGATGGTCCTAGATGGTGCATTAGTAGTCCTCACTATTCTGTTAAATAGTGTGATAATAATTGTAATGAGGACTCCTTTTGAGTTTGTATAATCTCTAGTAGACAATATTTGTATTCAAACTCACACTTTATGTTTTGTCGTATTGTACACAACAGTTGTATTATTAAGTTGTATTTGAATTCCGTACCATGTATCTGGCGACTCAAGATGGGTGATGTATACCTAATTTTGGGAACGTCACAGTTGGTATCAGAGCTTAGGGATATGATCCCTAGCTAAGATGTGATAATAGAACTAGGAGGGGAGAGACGGGGAATTCCTTCGCTAGTATGACCTACCTAAGTTTTTTTTTTGGTATTTAATTGGTCGATCAGAATATAGGGATAATATGTTACATGTCAATTAACCTTTTGTTTTGTGGCAGTATCTGAAAATGACATCTGAGAATGTTGAGAATAACAATGGAGCACAGGCGACCGTTGATTCACCACATATCAATAATCAGGATAATGTGCATCAAGAAGGCGACACTCTCATGTAAATAACAACACTGACCAAATGATGAATGATGGAATGTTCAGAGGCTTTATGCAATTCATGCAACAAAGAAAGCGATAGCGGGTCCCATCCCAAAATGTAGGTGGAAACATCGAAACTCTCTGACGGTCACCGCTAAACAATTCAAGGAGCTGGGACCACCGGAGTTTATTGGAGAGCCAAAACCACTTAAGGTGGAAGCATGGATAAAGCGTATCACCAAGATATTTGATGTCTTGGGGTGCTCCGAGGAGCAAAAGGTTTCCTTCACGCTTTTATGTTGCGAGGAGAGGCAGACATCGGTGGGAATCGGTGAAGCGTACTCAACTCCGCCAGACCAAGATGTCTTGGGAAAAGTTCCAAGAACTATTCAACGACAAGTACTTTCCCGAAAGTATTCGTCATATAAAAGAGGTAGAATTCATCAAGTTGGAGCAAAATAATAAGATCGTGTCGCAGTACGAAGCCAAGTTTGCCGAGTTATCCCGGTTTGCGTCCCACTTGGTGGATAATGAAGAGAGAATGACGCGGATGTTTTTATGAGGTTTGAAGCCGGAGATAAGTCAACATCTTATTTCTCATAAACTGTGTTTGTATTCAGATGTTGTAAATAGGGCTCAGTTAGTGGAGTGCGATAACGAGTCAACGCAACCAAAGGAGAGCGATCATCGGCTTGACACAACAAGCGTGGAGGGAATCAACAAAGCTAGAAATGGTAACCACTTTGGTGGTAATCGTGGCAAAACAATAAGAATGGACATTTCAAGAAGAGGAGATTCAACAATGATGGAAGGACGCCAAGACCAAAGACCCGTTGTTAAGGAAGGAGAACGACCACCTATCATATGCTTCAAATGCGAGAGGGAGGACACATCACCAAAACCTGCGATGCATCCCAAAGCATGTTATAATTGTGGAAGAGAAGGTCACTTAGCCCCTGATTTTGTCATTCACCAAAGACAAGTTCAATAGGATGGAGGCACCAAAGGTCATCCCGTAAAAGTCAAAGCAGTGGTAGTGTAAGGAGAGAGCGTTGTTGTGACCTCCCAGAAAAGCAAGAAACCCGAATGAGGTCATCACGAGTAAGCTTATCATAAACTCTAGCGAAGTCTATACTTTATTTGATACCGGTTCTACCCATTCTTTTATTTCTCCTACTTGTGCTCAACGATTAAATTTGACTCCAGAGAAATTAGACTTTGACTTATCTGTGGAAACTCCATTGGGAGAAACCTTCATTACATCCACTGTTTATAAGTCTTGTTTGGTTCAAATCGGTAACCGCACATTACCTGTCGATCTTATTTCTTTAAAAATACTTGCGTTTGACGTAATTCTAGGGATTGATTGGTTAAATACTCATAATGCAAAAATTGATTATTTTCGTAAGGTTGTTAGTTTTCATATTCCTAATCAACCTATTATACTGAAAAGTCAAGCGACCAAACCATTAAAATCAATCACGGTCATTTCAAGCCATAAAGCTATTCGCTTATTGAAAAACGGATGTCGTTTTCTTTAGCTCATGTCACGATTTAAACAAAAATACGCCGCTTTTGAATGATATTTCTATTGTTAATAAATTTCCGACGATTCCCCTCAAGAACTTCCCCGCCTACCCCGTAGCGTGAAATTGAATTTTGTATCGACCTTGAACTCCGGTACAAAACCCATTTCCAAAGCCCCATATCGAATGGCTCTATTGAACTTCGAGTTTAAAGACCCAATCACAGAATTGTTAGACATTGGTTTCATTCGTCCCCCGTAGACGCCTCCTCGGGGTGCTCCTATTCTATTCGTGAAGAAGAAAGATGGGAGTATGCGACTTTGTATTGATTATCGAGAGTTGAATCATGTCACCATCAAAAATAAGTACCGATTGCCACGTATTGATGACCTCGTCGACCAGCCAGCAAAGAGCCAAATTCTTTTCAAAGATTGATCTTCATTTCGGATATTACCAATTGAAGATTAGAACCGATGACATTCCAAAGACGGCTTTTAGAACTCTAATGCGGGCATTATGAATTCCTAGTCATGTCCTTTGATTGACTAATGCTCCCGCCGCCTTCATGGATATGATGAACCGAGTATTCAAGGAATATTTGTATCATTTAGTGGTCGTCTTTATTGATGACATTCTTATTTATTCCAAAAGTTGTGAAGATCATGAGCAACACTTGAGGCTGACACTCCAAAAGCTTCGTGAATACAAGCTTTATGCCAAGTTAAAGAAATGCGAGTTCGGCTTGAGGAAGTAGCATTCCTTAGGCACGTAGTATCAAGTCATGGAATATCTATCGACCCGGCAAAGATTGAAGCTATTCAAAGTCGGGAGCAACCTAAATCGCTGATCAAGTACGTAGCTTTCTCGCTTTAGTGGTTATTATTGGAGATTCATGAAAGGATTTTCTCGAATCGCTACACCATTAACTTAAATGAGTCGAAAAGATACAAAGTTCTATTTGGAGCGAAGAATGTGAGAAAGAGTTTTTTCAAGAACTCAAGAGGAGACTCATTTCAAAGACTGCTCGACAATACCATCCGCTCTTGAGGGATTTGTTATCTATAGTGATGCTTCTGGCAAAGGGTTGGGATGTGTTCTCATGCAACATGGGAAAGTCATAGCCTATGCCTCAAGACAACTCAAAGAATATGAGAGAAATTATCCTACTCATGATCTAGAGTTAGCAGCTGTTGTCTTCGCACTTAAAATTTGGAGGCATTACTTGTATGGGGAGAAAGTGGAGATCTTTACTGGATCATAAAAGCCTCAAATATTTCTTCACTCAAAAGGAACTCAACACGCGACAACGAAGTCGGCTTGAACTATTGAAAGATTATGATCATACCATCCAATACCATCCTCGAAAAGCGAACGTGGTAGGCGACGATTGAGTAGAAGATCATATGCAAGCACGAGTGCGATATTGTCAACGCAGCGCCCATTTTGTGTGACTTGTAAAGGATGGAGATAGAGTTAAAAACTTCAGGACCCATGTGATGATGGCGAATATATGAGTAGAACCGACTTTAATTGATAAAGTTAAAGTCGCCAAGCTACTGACTGAAGAAGTGATGCATATGAGGTAGAAAGTGCAAGAAGGTGCTACGCCAAGCAAGAATCGATGAAGAAGGAATACTTCGAGTCAACTCCGCATTTTTGTGTTCCTAACGACCACGATTTAAAGTATAAAATCATGATGGAGACACACAACACACCGCTTGCAATCCATCTGGGGAGTACCAAAATGTATCATGATCTTCGACATACATTTTGGTGGAGCAATATGAAGAGAGAGATAGCGAGTTTATCTCAAGGTGTTTAACTTGTCAACGAGTCAAGAGCATCAAGTACCAAAAGGTCCATTGCAAACCACTTGAAATTCCGTAAATGGAAGTGGGAGCACATTACCATGGATTTCAAGTTCTTGGCCTTCCTAAGGTTTCTCAAGGTATAGATGCGATTTGGGTCATTGTTGATAGATTGACCAAGTCCGCTCATTTCTTACCGATACGAGAAACTTATACACTTGAACGCCTTGCTCAGATGTATATAAACGAGATTGTAAGATCGCATGGTATGCCTAAGATCCATAGTTTCGATCGAGACCCAAGATTCACTTCACGATTTTGGGTTAGTTTGCAAAAAGCTATGGGCACAGACTTACGATTTAGCTTGGCATATCATCCTCGACGGACGAGCAATGGAGATGACTATTCAAACTCTTGAAGATCTATTAAGACTCGTGTCCTTGACTTCAAGGAAGTTGGGACAAGTTCTTACCATCGTGGGAGTTTTCCTACAACAACAAGCTTATCAAGCAAGTATCGGCATGGCTCCATTTGAGGCGTTGTATGGAAGAAAGTGTCGCTTCTCCAAATATATCGGGATGAGGTGGGTGAAACAACATTGTTGGGACCGAAGTTGGTACGATATAACTACGTAAAAGATTCAAACGATCCGACAACGATAAAAACTTCACAAGATCGACAAAAGAGTTATGCTAATCTTCATCGAAAGAACGAGAATTCGATATCGAGATCATGTGTTGTTACGTGTTGCTCCATGGAAAGGAGTTACGAAATTTGGAAAGAGAGGAAAGCTCAATCCTCGGTTCATTGGCCCATTTTTAATTCTTGAGCGAGTGGGAACTGTGACCTATAGACTCACCTTACCGCCAAGTATGTCTCATGTTCATAATGTTTTTCACATATCTATGTTACGTAAATATGTGAAAGACCCAAGCCACATTATTGAGTTAGAACCAGACGAGATAGAGGAAGATTTAACGTATGAAGAGTTACCTATTAAAATCTTGGATAAGAAGGATCATGTTCTACGCTCCAAGGATATACCTCAAGTCAAAGTTTTGTGGAGAAACCACGATGTGGAGGAAATGACTTGGGAGTTAGAATTTGAGATGAAGTCAAGGTATCCTCATCTCTTCGACATACCAGGTATGTACCCTAATTTCGAGGATGAAATTTCATAAGAAGGGGAGGTTGTAAGACCCCAACTTTTATAAATAAAGAATAATTTTTTCGAATTATATTTTTGAATATTATGGTATTGATTTGATATAATGTTATAGTTGTGGTAATATTTATAAATTTTGCAAAGTACGCAAGTTATTATATAATATTCGATTGGTCGAGGAATATTCGCATAATATTCAGACAACCACAATCATTGGTGGATCCCACAATGTAATTATTGTTTGATTGAGAAAACGACAAAAATACTTTATGAAAATAATGGCGGCGAGGTGTTACCGTTAAAACCGTTGAACTACCCGTGGTAAAGAAAGTACAAGAATACGCGTGAGTTACGCACAAAGAAGACACTACAGTATTGATTATTGATGCTTACGTGAGAAGCCACTCAAATTATACTCAATTATTACTACAATAATTGCTTGCATCATCATATTTCTCATATTATCGATTCAATTATTGTTACAATCATCATCCGTATTATATGATATATTATTAAATCAATAATTGAGACGACAAAGTTATTCATATTATTATTTGCAATATTAACAATGTCTAGAAATTCACATCAATGAGAGGTTTGGTCACCTAATCAAGCTACCAATAAGGAGAAATCCTTATCTGAAAGCCCCTCTTTCCGGGAACGACTTCGTTGTTAAATATTGTGAATTATAACATTAATAATGAATAAGTTCGTGTTGATTAAAGATGAATTTTATAGTTCCATTGTGTTGGACTTGTTTGTGTCGATTATAATTGATGTCCGGAGGATATATTGTTCAATTGGGTATTCGGGACACTTTTCGTGTTCTGAGTACTATTCATGAGTTACTATTCACGGGTTACTATTCACGAGTCATTCACGTAAGATATATTTTATTTTCATCCAAATCATTTTGGGTACAATATTATTCCATGAGGAGATGTGCTAATTTTTCGCATCATTGGTTGAAGATATAATAATAAATCAATAAGGACCGTTGTTTTAAGTTTTAATAGTAATCCAATCATTTAAGTTTTAATATCGTCTAAAGTAAATCAATCTGACCATTCATAATTTAGTTACTATGCAATCCATTCTTCTATAAATAAAGCTCATTCCTTCATTATTTCTTACGAATTCATTTGAAACTCTAGAGAGAGAATTATAAGAGAACCTATAGAAAAGTATTCGCTACTTCCCTACTCTTATATTCGCTTTCTTTTTACGGTAAGGGATATTATTTGTTGTACTTCGTAAGGGGTATTATTTCTTTTGTATTCATGAAGAGAACTTCATTTATTCCATTATTTATTATTCTCATTGAATAACTCAGATACGCTGAGCTACCCTATACATGGTGACATTCTTCTTCTAATATTCCGTTCTTTATTATTCTCGTTTTAATATCATGTCTGCATGCTTCTACGGGACTGGTTCCATTATTTATTATTATTCGCTTTAATATCCTGTATGCGTGCGTTCTGCCGGACCGGGTTCCATTATTTATTATTCGTCGAAATATCTTGTGCATGCGTTCTTACGGACCTTATTCCATTATTTATTATTCGCCGGAATATCCTGTTTTGTGCATTTACGCCTTTACTGGTTCCATCCTTTATTATTCTCGGCTGAATAACTCGCTTGCATGCGGTCTATCGTATGCATGGTGATTTCTTTTGTTATTCCATTCTTTATTATACTCGGTTGGTTAAAACTTTGACTTCTATACCCATGAAATTAGTGGAATATCTTTGATATTTGCGCTTCATCCAAAGATCTTTTTCATGGAAATATTCTTTTGAGCATTCTTGAATTTTACTCTACAAAGCAAAGATCATGTTAACAATTTGGACGTTATCGGTTCTAGATAAATTAATTCTTGAACTTATTTTATTGAATTTTATATCATTGTCATCATCCTCATGTTTATATTTTGTTGAAAGTCATCTCGTGGCCCAGTAGTGCATGATGGACTTGGTATGATTATGACCGTGAATTATTCTTGTAATCATGACCGTAATGTTACAAATGATGTGATAAAAGTCCTCATTGGCCCGTAGTGCATTGATGGACAATTGTTGGCATAATCATGACCATTAATGAATACACAAATGTCCTCGCCCGTAGTGCATGGATAATTTGTGGTCGTGATACTAAAGAATATCCTCGTCAGTAGTGCGTGGGTTGATTCGATGATGTGGATTATTTATTGCTTAGTCCCATCGATAAAAGTGATGAAAACCTTTTAAATCATAGAAGATAGTAGATTTTATTCCCTACTTGACTCTTCTTCTAATGGATTGCTTGTTCTCACCGCAGCTTAAACTTGATAGTTATTATGTTTTATTAGTTTAACATCGTTGAAGGCTAACGATAAATTATTCTCGCATTATCTTAGTCATAATATTTCTTCTTCGGGCTAGTTGAGCTCACCTTTTTTTTCACTGTTCTCTTCAGGAAATGAGAAAGTAGTTGGGACTAGTCGGGGAACAGAGTGATGGTCCTAGATGGTGCATTAGTAGTCCTCACTATTCTATGAAATAGTGTGATAATAATTGTAATGAGGACTCCTTTTGAGTTTGTATAATCTCTAGTAGACAATATTTGTATTCAAACTCACAGCTTTATGTTTTGTCGTATTGTACACAACAATTGTATTATTAAGTTGTATTTAAATTCTCATACCATGTATCCAAGCGACTCAAGATGGGTGATGTATACCTAATTTTGGGGCGCCACAAAGAACACCCTTATCCTTCTTTCTTCCTTCTGCTAGGGTTTCAGCTCGTTGAGTCAGCTCCAGTTCGTATGTCAGAAGGTTGCCATATAGCTGTTTAACTGTCATCTCATGAAGATTCTTTGACTCTCTAATAGTAGTGGTTTTAGCATCCCACCTGTTTGGTAGGGCTCTCATTAAATTTATGATTAGATCTTTGTTTGGATAGATCTTCCCATAGGCTCGTAGAGAGTTGAGCAGAACGTTGAATCTCTCATAGGTGGCAGTGACGTTTTCTCCTTGAACATGAGCAAAAATTTCATACTGCTGTTTCAGGAGATATTGTTTATTTTCTCTTACTTCTTTCGTTCCGTCGTCCATGATGAGTAGAGCTTCCCAAACCTCCTTCGTTGTTTTGTTGTTGACAACATTTTCCAACAGATCGTCTTCTAAGGATTGAAATAAAATGTTCTTGGCCTTCTTGTCGAGTTGGACAACTCTCTTCTCATTGTCAATCCATTCTTCTTTGACTTTGATTTGTATTCTGTTTGGATCGTCTGTAGTTGGTGCAAGCTTTGTTGGAATATAGGGCCCATTTTGAACAGTCTCGAATAGATCTTCATCTATTGAGTCCATGTATGCTTGCATCCGAACTTTCCAGTTTGCAAATTTATCTTTGTTGCACATTGGTGGCTTGCTGCCTCCTCCAGTCCTTGATTCGCTTGGTAAGTGTGCCATTGGATCTACTTAAGCTTTGTAGGCTGTATAATAGAACCTACTTTGATACCAATTGTTAGTTACCGGAGGAACAATAGTTATCTAGAAGGGGGGGTTGAATAGATATTTTAAAAATCTTTTCGTTTTAACTTGTTAGTTGATAATGATTAAAACTCAGCGGAATTAATATTTGTTTTAATCTCCCTTAAGATAGCGAGTTAATGATAGTGAAGCAGTTATGGCAGTTATGACAAATATGGCAGTTATAGCAAGGATGTAATAGACACGTTAGCTTTAAGTGGTTCGAGCACTTAAAGCTCTGAGTCCACTCTTCTACTCCTCGGTAGGAAATCCACTAAGGATGTCTTTTACACTTTCTGAATCACAAAGATTCCTTCTAGATCAGTAGTCTAGGAACTTCTTAGTTCACTCTTGAACTCTTCAAGTCCAGCAGACTTGGCTCTTCACAGTTCATTTAGAACTCTTCAAGTCCTTCCGACTTGGAACTCGACTTCATTGATTGGTAGTTGTTGAGTTCTTGATTGTTGCTACTCAGTTGCTGTTAAGCACTTATTCATAAGAACTGAGTAGCTGAGCAAGCTTTCTCTTTTTCTCATATCGTAGAGTTGAGCGTTAGATGTTCTTGTGCATTTTTGTTCAATGCTTGCTTTATTTCTCTCATCTGCATATGATCTGCATATATGTGATCCTTGAAATTTATCCATTGAAGCCTTTTGGTGAAGCATTAAATGCGTTTGACATTTCTGAACTTTGATGGAGACTTTTACGCACATCTTCGAATTGCATTACGCCCACCGACACAACATATATGCTTTCTCACCTAACACCGAAAAGGTGTTTTCCTCTATCTATATGGTCCTTTCCTAGCTTCTTGAATACATTCATTTTGTTATATATTAAGGATATCTTTTGTGCCGTTGGGACTGGTGAGGACTTCAATGTTTAAACCCCATTCCTTATTTATTGGACCTTGTCTTCAAGTAAAAGGTGGGGCTCGATGCTTCTGACACAATGCAGATGATACTCTACGATTCAGATCGTGGTGCCTTGTCACCTTGGTGCTTGGTCTGATGCTATCAAACAAGAGCACTACGATTTCTCTTAAAAGACTTGCATGCTGCGATCTTCACTTGCTTGTTATTGCAAGCTCTACGTTTCCGAGAGCACACTACGATCTCTGAGTTGGTTCGACAAACGTTAAGACCACTCTACGATTTTCGAAGAGGTCCTTCAAGGCAGGCACACAACGATTCTCAAGTCTCTACGTTTCTGTCTTGGCTTTTGTAATCTTGATCAGCTTGATACACTACGATCTCTTCGAAGCCTATCTATTACTCCCTCCGTCCCAGGATAAAAGTCCTTGTTACTATTTTGGGTTGTCCCATGTTAAATATCCTCTTTCTTTTAATAACCAAACTTTTACACATTTTTTTCTCTTATGCCCGTAGCATTAAATATCTCTTACTTTTCTTATTCTAATTCTCTCTCCATATTTAATGACATTATTATGGGTAATTTTGTCATTTTATTCCTCTTCTTAATATGCGTGAAAAGTCCACCAGGACTTTTATTCTGGGACGGAGGGAGTACATCTCAAGATCAGTCTAACATTTCTGATCTCCTTGTCTATACATTCATTTACAGAAAGATACACATTAAGAGTTTAGATCAACCTAATAATTTTGATCTGTCACTAAGTCCTTGTACATATGTTCCTTAAAGGACTTTATATATAATCATGAGCATTTACATTTAAACATCAAATCAAAATATGTACTCTCCCAACACATTTGTCTGTAAAATAAATAATCCACATCGCTGAATTATCTATGCACTACAGGCCAATTATATTCGTTAGTATCACATCCACGAATTATTCATGCACTACGGGACAAGGATATTCGTTATTATCACTTCCATGAATTATCTATGCACTACGGGCCAAGGATATTCGTTATTATCACCAGTAGTCATGATCATGCCAAACAACAATTCATCTTTGCACCATTGGCCGAAGAGAACCCATGGTCATGATCATACCAACAACTGTCCATCAATGCACTACGGGCTAATGAGGACTTTTACCACATCATTTGTAACATTACAGGTCGTGATTATACTGATACATAATTCCTGGTCATAATCATACCAATCAACAGTCCATCTATGCACTACGGGCCAAAGATGACTTTTATCACAATATAAGCATGAGGATGATGACAATGATATAAGCATCAATCAAACGAAATTAAGCATAAATATTAAAGATTTTTAATTTATCCAGAGTTTGAAAAAGTCCAAATTGTCAACATGACAACTGCTTTGTGGAGTAAAATTCAAGAATAATATTCATGTATCAAAAATAATTTGGACAGAAAAGAATCAAATTTTGTCGTGAATAGTACCCCGTGAATAGTGCCCCGACATGAAAAAATTAAATTTTAACAAGAATGTTCAGAAAAATATCCTTGTGAAACGATACTAGATGAAGCGCAAATTTCAAGGATATTCTACTAATTTCAAGGAGTAGAAGCAATACTTAACAAAATGAGTGTAAAATTCAGAATTTGAAATGAAATAATATTACTTACATACTACAGAGTATAGAAGAAAATATTATGTCTTACGAATATTGAACAAAAATAATATCCCTTACTAATATTGAACGAAAATAATATTCCTTACGAATATTAAACGAAGACAATATCCCTTACGAATACTGAATGAAAATAATATTCCTTACAAATATTTAACGAAAATAATATTCATACGAATACGAAAAATAATATCTCTTCTGAATATGAAATAAATAATACCTCTTACCTCAAAAAGAGAGCAATTCCGACTGGTATAGCGGAGATATTCTTGAAGAAAACTTATACTATTTTCTACAATCAAAGCTTCCTTAAACTCTAAAGAAATACGTTCAATATTATAGAAGAAGAATTCTCTGATTCTGGTGTGATTTTCATTTCTAAACTAAGCATCCTATTTATAGGAGAATGACGAGATACTATTTAGGAAAAGAAATCATGGATTGCACATTAACCTTCACGAATGCTTTTCACTGATGAAAACTTTTGAAAATTTTGATTTTACTATGCAACACTATGCAAGATTACTATGCAAAGATTGTGCAAACAATAAAATATAATATATTCTATTTTACATAAAAAACAAAACTTATATATAATATATATATATACTCCTTTTCCACCCGTGATCCCCCCCCACCACCCACCCACCCACACCCCGACTTTCCTATATATATATATATATATTCGTTCCGATTCGGTCATACAACCGTTGTCTATACTTTTAGCGACGGACAACATATAGCGTCGCTAAAAGTATAGACGACGGTTGTATGACCGAACCGTCGCCGGGTCCGTCGCTAAAGAGGAGTGAGCTCGGGTGAGTTGGATAAGGGGTGAGCTTAAAATCCGAACTATATATATATATATATAACATAACTGAGATAACTTTCTACCGATAATTTTGAAAAATGGGTAAGTAAAGGTTCATATAATAAACAAAATTTATAACAAATACTTCAAAAAATACCCCTCTATTTATCTCAATTCACTTGGCTTCACTAAACACATTTTTTAATAACATTTATTCATCATTAATATTATAACTCGCATAATATTAATAACCGGATCATTCCCGAAAAAGAGGGAGCTTTCCGATAAGGACTTCTCCTTATTGGCTCGCAATTAGGTGACCAAACCCCTTTCCTCGACAGAACTTTCAAGTCATTGTCAATAATGCAAATAATAATATGAATAATTTTGACGTCTCAATTATTGATTTAATAATATAAAATTATGTGCAGATGATACTGTGACAATAATTGAATTAATAATATGAGATATTATGCATCAGCTACTGTTGCAATAATTGAGTATAACTGAGTGACTTCTCACGTAAGAATCAATAATCAAAGATATTGTACAATACTGTGTACTACAATGCAACCACGCGTATTACTGTACTTTTATCACTGGGTATTTCAACAGTTAACGATAAAAGTCTTGCCGTTATTTTTATAAAAAGGTTATTTCTGTCGCTTTCTAAATTCGACAGTTATTCCGTTGTGGGGTCTACCAATGATTGTGTCGTCGTACGAATATTCCCCTGACAAAAAGAATATTCCCCGATCAAACGAATATTTTATGACAACTTACTTACTTTGCAAAATTTGTAAATATTACTCACAACTATAACATTATATCAACTCCACGCCTTATTACTCAAAATGATATTTAGAGAAAATAAATCTTTATTCATAAAAGTTGGGGTCTTACACTATATATATATATATATATATATATATATTGTTATAAAATATTATAATAGATGTCTAGACTCATATAATGGATGTCTAGATTCATTCTCCCTATCTTTGATTGTAATGATTTTGAAACTCTCATTGAGTTATGAAACCCATTGAGTTATGAAACTCATGACCTTTGAGTTTTGTAACCTCTTAGTATTGATGTCCTTGTACCATAAATGTAGTATCATTGTAAAGAGAATGGGTGAGAGACATATACAATTATAACATATATGAAATGAGAATGCTCTTCTCCCTTAATCATCATCTTTGTTTTTAATATTAGTATTCTTTTATAACACGTTATCAGCACGAATTGCTTCTCACCTTCGTCTTGAAGATAATCATATTTGATTTGAAGGATAAGGTATATTTATCTATTATATATATATATATATATATGGAAACACAAAAAAAAATTTAGCATAACATAATGCATGTTATTCCATTCATAACTTATTATTAGAATTTGTTGTTCTTGGTTCAAGCATGCTAATGACTGTCGTACTCATATGTAAGCCATCGTATCACTCTCTGCACTTGAAAAACTTATATTAATATTCCTACAGCTTCACAAAGATTAAAAATATATATTATCACACCACCCTCAAATTGTTTTGTTGTTATACTGTGAAATGTCTAACCTCAACTATTGTGTAGTGTTTTTCAATAAAAGTGTATTTGTAAATTTGCATGCAACATTCAGCTTATGAGTTGCATGGTTATTCAATTGATGGGATATATTTTTTTTGGCATGATAGCATATTTGATATATTTCTAATGATCTTTTAAAATATTTATTTTTGGCATGATAGCATATTTGATATATTTCTAATGTTCTTTTGATATATTTATTTTTGGCTTGGTAGCATATTTGATATATTTCTAATGATCTTTTTGATATATTTTTGTATGAAGTTACAATGACAAATATGCTTAGTAGTATTGGTTTGTTATTTAGTTTTAGTGGACAAATTTTGTTTCGTGTTTTACTGCATTTCTATAAATTGTTTCATTACAATTAAATCTGAACATATATAATTATTTAATTTGGTGGAGAATATGTTTAGTTATTTGAATTTGTTACTCTTGATTTATATCGAGCAAGAATTATTTGTCATGTACTCTTAATGATGAGATTCATCTAAAGGCAAAGAACTTTGGAGATATAATTATAGTTGACAATCATGCATCCCTGCAAGATCATGCAAAATTAATGATTTTTATTCGCTATCATCTCCATGAAAAAAAATTAAAATATGAGTAAATTATAGTAAAAGACTCACTTGTCTTATGAAATGATTTTAAAGGAAAGATATGAGAATCAAAAAATTTTATTTCTCCCAAAAGCTTCGTTATAATTGGTTGCACACGAAGTTGCAAGATTTTAAAAGTGTTGAGTGAGAACAATTCTACATTTTTTATAAAAATAATCTCACTATTAAAATTATGTGAAAAAATACTTGATGAAGACATGTTAGAGAAAATATTTATTATATTTCATGCGTCGAATATGTTCCTCAGTAGCAAAGAATATCGAGAGCGTAAGTTATGCAAAATATTCCCTAAAGCGATAAAGAAAACTATATTCCCGTAAGTGATATTATGTCTTCTAAATGATCGTACAAAATAATGAGTTTTTCTTGAAAAGAAAAAAAACTAACAATCTCGCCTAACCGATTCTACTACATTCATCAAGTGAATGGAACCTCATTAATAATTATAAAGAAAATTATGGTTGTGGTCGTAGGCGTGAAAAGAACAATCAATATAAAAAGGGAATGTGCATTCATCAGTACTCCAAAACATTTGGTAGATTTGTACCAAAACTCCATAAAAGAAAAGGAAATGGAATTGAAATAAATTTTATTGATCATAATTATCCTCAAGATCCCATGAATTATTTTGATTTTCAAATGGAATGGAAATAACTAATTTTGATATCTATGATTTCCTTGATGATGTTAATAGAAATGTTTATACCAATTAATTATTTTTATTTCATTATATTATGACATTATAATAAGTATTTTTATTTGTTTTATTTATGCTTCAAGTAATAAAGTTAAATTTATGTTTTGCATATATGAAGTTGTATGGACCAAAAGCTCATCAAACTCAATTAAAGGCTCTCAAGAGCGATTATAATGTTGTCAAAAGGTACAAAACTTTGTATTGATGATTCTTTATATTATTCCGAGACAATCGAAAATTTGCTCAAATTTTAAGAATATACGTTATAATTGTTATTATATTAAAATCAATAACGAAAAGCGAAGAATTTCTTTATATTACTTGATGGTATCATGCCGTAAGCTCATATTAGAAAAACTGTATATTTTCTCTTCTAGGCTATATTATACTAAAATGAGAATAGTTAAAACAAATGTTGTAATACACCAGAAATGTTCGGATCCAAATGTTTTTATGATTTGGCATGATCATCTAGGCTCAATAATGATGCATTGAATTATTGAAAACTCTTATAAACATCCCTTAAAGAACCAGAAGATTCATTTACCTGTTGATTATATCAAAGTAAATTAATTACCAAACTATCACATTTAATTATTGTTATTTGGTGTTCATCTTTCTAAGAAAGAATTCACAGTGATATCTTCAAGGTATATTTTGAGGATTGTTATTTTAATGAAACAGTCTTCCCACTATTAGGGGGAGAAAAATCGTTGCTTGAAGCACGACGTGATATCGTTGCCTGAAGCACGACGGGAGATTAATTGGAACGTTTCAACGTTTTTTAAATCTTTATATTGATCCTCGCACAAATCAATGTGAACTAGAAGTTCAAAAGATTATTCATTTGTAATGAATTGCAAATCAATTACCAGAATTATTCACCGATAAAAAGAAAATAGTGATATCTCACATTCTAGCTGCTAATACTCTAACAGGATTGAAGTCCTCAGAGGACAATCGATTTTATCAAAGAACAAATGAATCAAAACCACACAGGCGTGGAAGAACTATGGGTGTTAAGAAAATAAAATTTCCCGAAAGAAAAAGTACAAGAAAAATAAGTTGCGACTTTCATAAAGAGGCTATACTCATGAAACATGCTACAAAATTTATCGATATATCCAAAACTTATGAACAAAAATCTCCGTAAATAAAACTCTTGAAGAGTTATCCTCAAGAAGAGGATCGGTACACGAAAAATAACGAGATCTCAATACATTATGTATATACAGAGACGTATATATTGGATAAAAATAAAATTGTTGTTTACAACATAATTTCATATAAAGTTGTTCTTGATATTACCGTAAGTAATGATCATGAATATGAACCACAAATCGTTGATTTAATGTAGAAATATTTGGCCAATGTGAAAATAGGCGATTCAAGTAGATAAATTCACAAAGTAAACGTGAAGTTTTTGGACCTATAGTCCCACACACCAAAGCTATAATGCTGTTGAATACAAATGAGTACTTATACGAAATAAGAAAAATGAAATTATATGGTACAAAGCGCACCTTGTAGCACAAGGTTTATCACAGAGACATGATGTTAATTATGAAGAAACATATGCTCCTATAATGGATGCAATTACATTCAAATTTTTAATTAGCTTGGTAGCAGAGAGAAATTAATGGATGTTGTTACATCATATCTGTATGGATCATTAGATAATGATACCTACATGAAAATCCTCAAGGATATAAAATGTCCAAGCATATAATTCTACATCTCAAGTATGTATTCTATCAAGCTACAAAGATTTTTATATGAGTTAAAGCAATCCAGATGCATATTGTGGTATAATCGCTTTGAGTGGATATCTTTTGAAATAAGGATTTGAGAATAATCCAATTTGTGCATGCATTTTTATCAAAAGATCATAATTTAGATTTGTTTGTTATTTATTGATGAAAGATCTTGCTCTGAAGAGTCGACAAAACAACAAATTTGAGATGAAAGATATTGATAAGACAAATTTTTATCTTCGGCCTACAAATTGAATCTATGGAATTCTTGTTCATCAATCAACATACACAGAAAAAGTCCTGAAGTAACTTTACATGGATAATGTTAATCCTTTGAGTACTCCAATGATGGGTTGGTCACTTGATATCAAGAAATATCCGTTTTGACCATAAGAAAGTGATGAAGAAACTTTTGGTCTTGAAGTACCATATCTTCGTGAAATTGGTGTTTTGGTCCTGAAGTACTATATCTTAATGTAATTAGTACTTTGATGTATCTTGCAAATTTGACAAGACTTGATATAGCATTTGCAGTTAACTTACTAGCAATGTATAGTTATGCACCAACTCGAAGACATTCTAATGAAATTAAACATATTTTACGTTATCTTCGTGAGACTATTGATTTGGGATTATTTTATCCAAAGGGTGATAGAAGCAAACATATTGCACCAAATTTATTTTATACACATGAGCCCCCAGAAGATTGGCATATTGATATCAAGCATATATGATCATGTGATAATTTAGTTGATATATTCATTAAGTCATTACCAACTACGATTTTGAAGAAAATGGTGCACAATATCGACATGCTTCGACTTAATAATATTTTTACCATGAACAATAGAAATTCTATGTACTTATGAATGGGAGTAAAATGATATGTGTTGATTGTACTCTTTTTCCTTCGCTAAGGTTTTTTTTCCACTGGTTTTCCTTTGCAAGGTTTTAATGAGGC
Organism: Panax quinquefolius; assembly: GCA_020205615.1. Taxonomy (NCBI): domain Eukaryota; kingdom Viridiplantae; phylum Streptophyta; class Magnoliopsida; order Apiales; family Araliaceae; genus Panax; species Panax quinquefolius. The sequence continues at coordinate 105,319,116 of CM035171.1, read as the reverse complement.
AATCCCAAGGCACTTGAAGTTATACAAGAATATTGTACTCTTTTCCTTCGCCAAAATTTTTTCCCAAATCGATTTTTTATTTGATAAGGTTTTTAACGAGGCATATTCTTAGAAAATTTCTACAAAAGAACTCCATCCATTCAGTATGAAGACAATGTTGCAAGTATAGCTCAATTAAAAGGAGGATACATCAAATGAGATGTAACAAAGCACATCTCACCGAAATTCTTTTTTCACATACGACCTTGATAAGTGTGGTAACATTGATGTTCAACAAATTTGCTTAAAAGATAATCTAGCAAATTTGTTCACCAAAGCATTACCAACTGCAATGTTTGAAGGATTGCGTCACAATATTGGATTGCGACAGCTGAAGGATTTAAGGATACATTCATGAGGGGGAGTTAATATGTATTGCACTCTTTTTCCCTTAATCAAGATTTTTTTTTCATTGGGTTTTTCCTGATAAAGTTTTTAATTAGGCAACTTTCAATATGTATGACTATACAATAGTTATCCAAGAAGGAGTGTTATAAAATATTATAATGGATGTCTAGATTCATTCTCCCTATCTTTGATTGTAATGATTTTGAAACTCTTATTGAGTAATGAAACTCCTATTAAGTTATGAAACTCGTGACCTTTGAGTTTTGTAACCTCTTAGTATTGATGTAATTGTACCTTAAATAGTAGTATTGTAAAGAGAGTGGGTGAGAGACATATACAATTACAACATATATGAAATGAGAATGCTCTTCTCCCTTAATCATCATCTTTGTTCTTAATATATATTAGTATTCTTTTATAACATATATATATATATATATATATATATATATATATATATATCGAAAAGGAAACCGCCAACCTTATGTTTGTTATGTTATTTTAAGAGATTTTATTAATGACAATTTTGGCATTCACAATTTTCATTAATCAAAATTACGTTATATTAAGTGCGAAATATACATAAATTTGTGTATTTAAGACACATATTTTTTTTTTTATATATATATATATATATTTTTTTTCTCATTTTTTTTGTTCTTTTTAATTACTTTTCATCTCAAATTATTAACGCCTCATTAGGACATATGTACGGAATCCAGATACCGCGTAAATATATATTAGGGACAATTACATATTCTATTACATTTTTAAAAATAATTACATAAAAAGAGTACAAATAAAATAATTACAAAAAGAGTGATATGCAATATTTAATTATAAAAAAAAGTGCAATCTTATCCCTTTAATTATGCACACAATTACCATCTCTCCCACAATTTTCTCCCCATCTCTCCCACGATTTTCTCCCACTCCATTTCTGTTTCCCTTCTTCTTATCCTCCCTCCCTCCACCTCCGCCTCCTCCTCCTCCTCCTCCTGTCCCACCCTCCGCCTCCGCCTCCCCTCCTCCCCCACTCCTCCCCACCCCTCCTCCCTCCTCCCGCCTCCCCATCCCTCCTCCCCGCCTCCCCCCTCCTCCCGCCTCCCTCCCCTCCTCCCTTTACCCTCCTCCCTCCTCCCGCCCCCACCGCCTCCCCCCGCCTCCCTTCCATCCGCCCTTTTCTCCTCCCCTCCTCCCGCCTCCTTTTCTCCCTCCGTCGCTTTCACTTCCCCACCGGTTCATTCTCCACCTCCACCCCAGAACCAAACAATCATACGTTGGTAACCGAATAACAGTCATGTAGTTGGTAGCCAAACATTCCGATAAGGTAACCAATTCAATTTTATTTGATTACCTATTTATTTTGAATGTGATGCGCTTTGGTAACCAAACTTCATACAAATGGTTACCAAACTTTTCGATAAAGTAACTAATTCATTTTATTTGATTACCATTTTTATTTTAAATGTGATGCATTTGTAGCCAAACTTCAGATAAAGGTAAACATTTTAATTTTTGTTGGTAACCAAATCGTCAAAAAATTCGTATAATAACAACTCATGCATGGCGGTGGCGGCATGCATGATATATATGGCTGGCAGCAATGATTTACTACGATATATAATGGCCATGGAGGAGGCGGGGAGGAGGATGATGTACAATAACTCCTTCATAATTTTTTTAATTTCCTCATTTTGATTTGAATTTTGAATTATGGATTTGAAATTGTTGTTAGAGACAAGATTTGAATTTGAATTTGAATTATTAGTTATCCTTGATTTTAGGTTTCCTTATTAATGTGAATTGTACTATTTTTGTAATAATTACATTCTTTTTGTAATTATTTAGTTGATGCACTTTTCTTGTAATTACTTTCTATTTGTTGTATACTTATGTAAAGGACCCGGGACAATTACATATTCTATTACATTTTTAAAAATAATTACATAAAAAGAGTACAAACAAAATAATTACAAAAAGAGTGATATGCAATATTTAATTACAAAAAAAAGTGCAATCTTATCCCTTTAATTATGCACACAATTACCATCTCTCCCACAATTTTCTCCCCATCTCTCCCACGATTTTCTCCCACTCCATTTCTTTCCCTTTTCTTATCCTCCTCCTCCACCTCCGCCTCCCTCCTCCCTCCTCCCGCCACTCCTCCCCACCCCTCCTCCTCCTCCTCCTCCTCCTCCCTCCTCCCCCTCCTCCCCTCCTCCCCGCCTCCCTCCTCCCGCCTCCTCCCTCCTCCCTCCTCCCCCACCACCGCATCCCCCTTTACCCTTCCATCCGCCCCTTTCTCCTCCCCCCTCCTCCACCCCTCTTTTCCTCCCTCCGTCAGCTCACTTCCACCTGCTTCATTCTCCACTTCCACCCCAGAACTAAACAATTCATACGTTGGTAACCTAAACAATCATGTAGTTGGTAGCCAAACATTCCGATAAGGTAACCAATTCAATTTTATTTGATTACCTATTTATTTTGAATGTGATGCGATTGGTAACAAACTTCATACAATTGGTTACCAAACTTTTCGATAAAGTAACTAATTCATTTTTATTTGATTACCATTTTATTTTAAATGTGATGCAATTTAGTAGCCAAACTTCAGATAAAGGTAAACATTTTAATTTTTGTTGGTAAACCAAATCGTCAAAAAAATTCGTATTAAAGAATCATCGTGGCCATGCATGCATGGCATGCATGACGATATATAATAACGACAATGATTTACTTTACGATTTATATAGCGGCCATGATGGAGGAGGCGGGGAGGAGGATGATGTACAATAACTCCTTCATAATTTATTTTTTTTATTTACTCATTTTGATTTGAATTTTGAATTATGGATTTGAAATTGTTGTTAGAGACAAGATTTGAATTTGAATTTGAATTATTAGTTATCCTTGATTTTAGGTTTTCTTATTAATATGAATTGTCTTATTTTTGTAATAATTACATTCTTTTTGTAATTATTTAAATTGATCGACTTTTTTAGAATTATTCTTTCTATTTGTTGTATATACTTTATGTAAAAGTCTCTATATATTAACATCTTCTCCTAGAAGCTTTACATTCTCTCTTATAGTTCAGGCCCATGTGATATTGTTATTGGGTTCGCATGAAAAAGGCTGTTGATTCTCAATTCGCTTTGCGGAGATCTAATCTAAAGGCGAAATCTGTAAGTCCCTTTTCTTTTTAGTTGTTGCTAATTTTCTCATTTTCTCATTTCCCCCATATTTTTGAATGTTTATATCTAGAATTTTAAGCTTTATTTCAAGCTCATTGAGATACCAGTTATTTAGGGGTTCTTTCTTTTTCAATTGCTTCTGTTGTATATTGATCATGAAATGTTTATGTTTAATTATTAGGTTTAATTTTAGAAGCAGTTGCATTTGCACACCTGTATTCCAGAGTTTCAAGGGCAATTCAAGTTTGAAGCTTTTTCTAGTATTTTTAGGGCTTGGTCTGTATACCCATTTGGTCTGAATACCCATTTGTTTGTGTTGGGGGTTTGCTTTGATTGAGAAGGTGTAATTATATCTTCAATATTTGGGTTATTTTGCTTTGTGTTCTAGAGCTTTTTGGAGTTTGCGGTTTTGGCAAATGGAGAAGGATAAGTCTCCAAACATTGGTGGAGGTTTACTTCCTCCTTCAGGGAGGTATTCGGGTTTTCTGCCTCCTGGTAATGTTTTCAATGTGAAATCCGAGCCATCAGAGTCAACTACATTGCCTCCATTGGGACCTGGGAGTACTTCGGAATCTGGTCGATTTGGTCATGGGATGTTGTCAGATTCTAATCGCTTCAGTCATGATATAAGCCGAATGCCTGATAACCCACCAAAAACTTTGGGCCACCGACGAGCTCATTCAGAAATTCTTACTCTGCCGGATGATATTAGCTTTGATAGCGATCTTGGTGTTGTGGCTGGCTTGGATGGACCTTCATTGTCAGATGAGACTGATGAAGATTTGTTTTCAATGTATCTCGATATGGATAAATTTAATTCTTATTCTGCAACATCTGTCTTCCAAATGGGTGAACAATCTTCTGCATCAGGCCCATCGTCCACTCAAGCTCCAGCTTCAGGAGCAACTATTCCTCCAACTGAGAATGTGGTCCCTACCTCTAGTGAACGACCGAAAATTAGACATCAGCATAGCCAGTCCATGGATGGTTCCACTACAATCAAGCCAGAGATGCTCATGTCGGGTACAGAAGACATATCTTCAGTTGAAGCTAAGAAATCTATGTCTGCTGCTAAGCTTGCCGAGCTTGCTCTTGTTGACCCAAAACGTGCCAAGAGGTAACTTTTTAAATTGATGATTATGTTATTTATTAATTTACTCGGTGATAAAATAGGCTCGTTAGTGCTATGAAATTATTTTGATAGCATCTATAATTCTATATTACTTTCGTATCATACTTTTTTCTTCCCTTTTTATTTTGTTTTATTTTAAATTTATTTATTCTGTTCCTTTGTGCTGAGTTGAACTAGTATTTGGTTAGTGAGTGGTACCTTTATTTTGTTGTGAATTTGTGATTGTAATTGGCGTCTTTCTGTGGGTTACTCTAACCAATGTTTCCACAATTCTCTAGTTAGTGTGTGAATCACTATCATTACAACTATTTGCTAGTTTATTTGGGTGCAAACCATTATCATTACAGCAATACACTAGTTAGGGTGCATTGTAAAAACCACGATCCAGTTCACTTGTTCCAGTTGGTTGTAAGTTGGTGATCTGAATTGCTGAAGTAGGAGACCCTTATAACTGGTTGTTGAAAAAAAATTCATGTAGAAAGTCAAACCTTTTGCTATGCCACATTTTATATATATTTTTTTATTAAAAGAAAATCTTAGAGACGAAGACAATTTGTTTGCAGCGCCATTCTACCATATGGTTTGAAGTTTGTACTCTTTGATCGACCACAATAAAAATACTTCACAGTTACTGTATTACAGCAGAAGAGAGAGAAATAGAAGGAATATATGGTAAAGAGAGGACGAGATGGAATTCAAATAGGAAATTATGGGGAGGGGGGGAAATATGAGTTTTCCTGTTTGGAAACTGAAGTGTCGATATTCAACAAAGAAATAAAAGAGGCAAAGAGAAGATATGGAAACAGATTGGTACTTTTTTTTCTTTTCTTTTTTTTGAAACTGAATCATTTGTTGGAATACAAGTCAAATCATTTTATGCATTTTTTTTCTCTCTCTTTAAACGTGTATTGGTGCAAATCGGGTGGAAAGTATAATGAAGGGATCCGGGTCTTATATAACATATCTTAATTTTTTGGTGGTAGTCATGGTCAAATCACATAACCATTTTAATATTTTTGCTATATAGCATAGTTCATCATGTAGAAATTGTGCAGTATATACATGTAAGTATACATATATGTCTATTATATGTGCACATTCTACACTAATATTTATTCCCCTAATAAGCTTATTATGCGTTGAATAAGCGTGTATTGCTTCCAGCTAATTGTATTGAGTTCCAGCTAAGCATATTAAGTCCCGACTAAGCGTATTATGTTCTGACTAAGCGCTTTCAAATAAGTCTACCCTCATGCACCCCTGCTCAGTACCAAGTAGATAGGTGTTCCTCGTAATACTAAAAACATTTTTTTTATATATAAACATAGTTTTCTCTTTAAACTGCATAGATGTTTTAACTTCTATATTCCTACTTGTTCAGCTTCGTTCAATCAAACAACATTAAAGCAAGAGAAGTGGCATTCGTCCACTTACATACAGAACACTAATCCAGGAAAGAACAACCGACCGAGTGAAAGTGCGAAAGAAAGCTAAACCTGTAACAGGTAATAGAAATGCAATATGTTAACTACATGCTGTAACAATCTATACAGGGAATAAAAGTGGTTATTTGCCTCAAAATTAAGTAGACAGGGAGCATATAGGAGTAATACTTCCCTTCATTTTCAAATAATTATAATTGTGGATAATGCAAAAATTAAGACAAAGTGATCCTGTGGTACCAATTATGATGATGTCAAGGAGGTTGGAGGCAAAGAAAAAAGACCATTAAAGACACCCGGAGAGTGCTGTTTTAACTTTTAAATGATAGCCAGTTTACATGAAGAGAGATTTAGTCCCTCATAGTGTTTGGTAAACGATAGGAAGGAACATAAAAGCCAGTTTTGGGAAGGTAGATCAGGGCCACTCTTTTCGTGTGCCTTTTTTAGGGGCTTCTTTTTGGGATTCATTGTGCATTTTTGTGGATTTATTTTTTGAGAATTTGATCTATGGATCTAATATTAGGTATTTTTTTGAGGTTCCTTATATTCAGACTTTAGAATTTGATCTATTGATCTAACACTATTCCTATTATTTCCGTTCACAATCTTTCATTATTCTGTAACCTTCTGAGATGGTCTATTACAGCATTTAGAAGATTCAAGTATAGTGAAGCACCCTATAACCATCTATATAGGCCAAGGAACTTAGCAACCTCGCCAATCCATTTTGAATATATTGTTAGTCAATACACTGATATATAACATGCTGTAGTTGGTAGACTGATAGTAAAGGAAACATCATTCTCTGTTCTAGTAGTTGCAAATAGGAACTACATAACTAGATTGAGAAGTTTTTACAAGTAACGTGGTACAATATGCAGACCGTTATATTAAGCGGAACAGGAATGAGAACAGAAAATGCTATTTGGTATGGAATTGGGTATTGTTGGGGGGCGGGTAGGGTTCTTTTGAACACTTGGTATGGCAAACACTTACAATAAACATGCAAGTATATTATATACAAACTTTTAACATAATGAAATGGTGTATAAAGCAGAAGTATTAAAACGCTATGAGTTAAGCCATAATGGTGACTGGAATAATTGTTTTATATATTGTATAATACTTATATACATGATATAAGTATACGCGGCTAGAGTTTTTGAATGAGCAATTTAATTTTCAAGATGGTGTTAGTTATTCACTTATTGAGGAGAAGGTAAGAAAGTATAGGTTGAGCAATTTAACATCAGCATTTAGATGCTCCAATGAGAAGAGGATTTAGAGAAGTCTCGTTTCAAGAGGATTGGGAGAAAGTAGTTCAAACTTAAAAGAGATTTGAAGGAGAGGCAGATAAATGAGGATGTGACCTTATGATAGGAACGAGTGGAGAAATGGAATATGCAAATTAGAGGCAGAGTAGGGTGTTACAACTTTTGTTGTTTTTTATGTTTTTCCTTTCCTCCAATTTTCCCGTTTGTTTTCATATTCCCGTTTTAGTTTTATATGTGAGTTCATAATTTTTTTAAAGTTATTTTTTCTCTTGCATTTTATCTTTTTACTATTCTTAATTATTATTTTTGTTTTTGCTTTTCTTTGTGTATTACTTTATTATTATTATTATTTATATTGTCTTTATACTTCCTCGTTGTCATATTTGATTCATTTGCTGCCTAAACCCCCCCCCCCCCCAACACACACACACCATAGAAGTCAAAGGTGCTTTATACTTTTCATTGGAAAATCAAGACTGATTGTCATGTGTCTCCTTTCAAGTTACTTAAATATTCACTTTATGTATCACAAAGCTCTGCTTGGTAGATACATCATGCAGGCTCTGCAATTTAGCTCTCTTCTTGTTGGCTTCTCCCTTGATTTTTATGACAGGTTATCCATGGTCTTTAGGTTTCATTTGGGCTAGTGGTATAACTGTTCCTAAGATGTAGAACTATCTTATCTTAGGCCCTGTGTTACTCGGACTCATGGGTACGGGGGTGCGGGATTCGTCACGGGATTCGGCCACATAAATTCGGATACGGCTGTTTGGGAAGAAGAGACGCGAGAGGAGGAAGAAGAAGAGAGGAGCCGTCTGTTCGACGTAAGAACAGACAGAAGAAGAAGAAGGCGTCTAATCCATGAAAAATTACAATTAGGTACCCCATAGTTTTTTAAAATTTTAATTTAGTCCCTCATGTTTTCTGAAAGTTCAAAATAGCCTCTGAAAAACTACATATCAGTCCTTGTAGTTTGTTTTTTTTCATTTCTGCCCTATTTCTTTTAATTTCTGCACTTCAGTCCCTAGAGCAAAAAACTTGGTGATATATATTGAAACATTATTGTTAAAAAATCATAACATACCGTATCTCCGCACCCGTGTCCAAATTCGGATCCATATCCGTGTATCCTCTATTTTTGACTTCTCACGTGTTCCGACACCTAGATTCGTACTCCGCACCCGACATCCGCTTTTTACGCAGTCGACATCCGCATTACCCAGTCCGAGTAACATAGTTTAGGCCAGACCCAGAGAATAGGTCATCAAGCCTTCTTAGTGTCAATTACTTGACTTGTGCATTTAGTAGAAGAATGGTACAGTTTTTCTGTTTTATTAGGACATGGATCTGTTTTGTAGTATTTTTTTATTATATATATATATATATATATATATATGTATATAAATGTATATATTTTTATTGAAGCATCCATTCATGCTATCTATTTATCTGTCTCTCTCTTGGCTATCAATGTTTGGACTCTTTATATCTTTATGGTATCTGTAACTTGCATAATTTGACATGTATAAATTTCTTTCTCTGCAACGAAATAGGATATGGGCAAACAGGCAGTCAGCTGCAAGGTCAAAAGAAAGGAAGATGAGGTACATAGCTGAGCTTGAGAGAAAGGTCCAGACTCTGCAAACAGAAGCAACGTCTTTGTCTGCTCAATTGACCCTGTTGCAGGTAATGTCCTCATTTTATACTTGCTGACAAGAAATCAGATCTACATTTGTTTATATTGAGAATTTGGCTTGGTGTTTAGACGAAGACATGCACATGATATATATATTTTCTTTTGATTTTTTTATCCAGAGAGATACAAACAGCCTGACTGCTGAAAACAGTGAATTGAAACTGCGGTTGCAGACAACAGAACAACAGGTTCATTTGCAAGACGGTAAGGGTCCGACTCTGAATTGGCGATATTTGGACTTTATGATTTTTATCAATACTCTACTTTCTCCTTCCATCTGTTTTTTTATTTTTTATTTTTTATTTTTTACTCCTTTGTTTTGTTCTACTGAGGGATAATTTGTAAGATGTTTAGCCTTGGATGAGAAATAGTTGGCTCGAGTACACACCTAGGAACACAAGTTAACTGAGAAATGATGCAGGGCGTAGTAAATTGGAGATTAAACAAGAGTGAATATTTTTGAGTTGTTCTGTAAGAGTGTCGCTACCACCTAAAGCAATCCTATTAGAAGCTTATATATTCCCATTTCTGGAATTTTTAATTAATCAAAATGAAAATCTTCCTATGCAGTTTTCATTAATTCTGACGTAATACTTCAGACCCAAAATATCTTGTGAAATCAAAAGAGACGATTTTTGAGAGTAAAAGAGATAAACATGGTGGTGGAGTAGGTATTAATGGGCTTGAAATCACTTGCCTATCTACCACTTATTGGTTTACATACTACACATACCATTATTATCAATATTATCTGGCTCCCCAGTTATATCGGTAGCTTAATTTACCCCATTTTTAAACAAGCAAGGAGAATTTCATATGGATCTAAAATACTGTTACACTGTTACTAGTATATCCTGTATTACAAGAGCAGATTGGTTAAAGAAGTTAATAGGTGTTTGGTTTACTCTTGTCGTTAATCTCGTAAATGCTGAAATTAATATGTCCCAACTCCAATACTTGCAATATCTATTACAAGAGCATGTGGTTTATTTATGTTCTTCTGCTTCTGTTTCTGCCTTGTAGCATTAAATGACGCACTGAAGGAAGAGATCCAACACCTGAAACTACTAACTGACCAAAACATCACAAATGGCGGGCCCATGATGAACTTTCCTTCTCCATATGGAACCAATCAGCAATTTTATTCAAACAACCAGGCGATGCACAGAATGTTAACTGCACAGCAGTTTCAGCAGCTTCAAATCCATTCTCAGAAGCAGCAACAATTGCATCAGTTTCAGCAGCAACAACTGCATCATTAGCAGCAACAACCTCAGATGCAGCAGCAGGAACAACATTCGTCTCATAGTGGAGACTTGAAAATGAAAGGTTCCTCGTCGTCTACAAGCGTGGGCGAAAGTTCTTCCGACATCAGCATGCATGCTGCAAAGGATTAAATAGACATTTAAGTGTTAGTTGTCAGGTAAAATATTGGTTGCATTATGTTGTTGGTTAGATCAGCTTTATTCTATGATTTAGTTTAGATTCATCATGTCATATTGTTTTGTAGGCAGTCAAAATCTGAATTAAAGATCAATTTGTTGGTGGGTTTATTCTTTTACGCTAAACTTGTCCGGAGTATGAATACTGAATGTGTTGCTTGGATCCAGCATCCTTTTGATTTTGCCTCTTACCAGTTCTCACCAGTCCTAAAATGTTTGTCTTGAACAAAATATTTCTACCTTAGGAATGAAATATTTATACTTCGTGCAAAAAAATTCTAGTATATGAAAAAGTTAAAACGAGAAAAGAATTGTTGGATCTCAGGCGTGGAATTGGGTTTTAAAAGAAAAAATAAAAATCCACCTTTGATTTGAGTTATGAAAAGAGTCCTCTGGACAAAACACAGGAGCTTCTCTGTTTTCACTTAAAGGAGATAGGAGTCAACCAAAGAGTACGAATTTTTGTTTCTCGACTTAGCCTTAGGGCCTAGTGGTCAACAAATTATATTATTTAAGTTCTAATTTCTAGCGGATGATGAGTCCAGATTTTTAATCTCGTCTGTTCATAATTATAATGAAAGGTAGAAATGATATTTGATAATTTTTGATTCATAACAAATACATGTTATGGATTATTGTTCATATATATATATATATATATGTATATATATACACACACACACATGTGTATATATGAGACCTATTCCACGGTTGAGAGTATTATTTTAACTAGTTGATCTCTGGTCGTCTATTGTAAGATCTTAAGAGGTGAGAATGAATAAAGGCAGGGGCTGATTGATAGTAGGACATGCGGTTAGTGCAACTTTCATTAGCGGTCAAATAATGACTATTACTAATAATTATTATTTTCTCATTTTGTCTTTTCAAACTGGCCGCTAGTAGGACCTGTGGCCAGAATACAAGGAAAAAAAAAATGAATTGGTGGCGCAGTCCTCTATGAAATGACCAAATTGAAAAATCAAAATATTGACTATTACGTTTGTGAATGGAACAAAGAAGTAATATATTTAGTATACTCCAATATATTAACAAAATAATAGGAAGAAAAAATATCAAACTTAGAAAGTGTATAAATTCTGTAGTTAGTAAAGGAGAAATAATAAATATTATACCTACCATTTAGCATCTCTATTTCTCCTTTACTAACTACATAATTTATATACTTTTTAAGTTTGATATATTTTTTTCTAGTATTATATTGAGATATTGATTACACACTAAATATATTACTCCTATGTTCCATCCTTGAGCGTAATAGTAGATATATTTTGTTTTTCAAATCGACACTACTAGAGGACCTACGACAAGACATATATCTTTTTTTTCTTGTATTCTAGTCGAATGTCTTACTAGTCGCCAGTTTGAAAAGCCAAAATGAGGATAATTGTAAAGACTCAACTTTTATGAATAAAGATGAATGTTCTATAAATATCATTTTGAATATTATGGAATGAATTTGATATAATGTTATAGTTGTGGATAATATTTATAAATTTTGCAAAGTACGCAAAATTGTTATATAATATTTGATTGGTCTTTAATATTCGCTTTTAACAGAGAATATTCGTATAACAAAGACAATCATTGGTGGACCCCACAACGGAATTATTATCGCCGGATTGAGAAAATGACAAAAATACTTTATAAAAATAATAAATGGAAGTTTTACCGTTAATCGTTGAAACACTTATTTAAAAGTACAAGAATACTGCATGATCGTGATAAGAGCAATACTCAGTATTGATTATTGATGCTTACGTGAGAAGTCACTCGCTTTTGTTCAATTATTGCTACGATAATTGCCGTGATAAGATCTCACGTTATTTGATTCAATTATTGTCAATATTTTATATATTATTAAATCAATAATTGAGATGACAAAGATATTAATACTATTATTTGCAATATTAACGATGTCTAGAAGTTATGTCAAGGAGAGGTTTGGTCACCTAATTGCGCGCCAATAGGGAGAAATCCTTATTGGAAAGCCCTCTCTTTCGTGGGAACGACCTGGTCGATTAATATTGTAAATTATAATAATGATGATAAAATTTGTTTTATTATTATTATAAATGTAATAAAATAATTTTTTTTATATAAAACAGAATACTTTTATAAAGTTATTTATTTTATTAGATTTTAAATAGAATATATTATATTTTATTATGCATAGTATTTGCATAGTGTCTGCGATAGTGTTTCAGATAGTAAAATCTTTTTTATATAAAATATAATACTTTTATAAAGTTATTTGTTTTATTAGATTTTAAATAGAATATGTTAGTTCCTAGTAGGCACAATAGTTATCTAGAGAGGGGGGGGGGTTGAATAGATATTTAAAAAATCTTTTCGCTTTAAACTTGTAGTTAATGATGATTAAAACTTAGCCAAAATTTATGTTTGTTTTAATCTCTTTTGCAAAGTAGTGGAGTTATGAGAGTGAGGCGCTTATAAAGCGCTTATGGCGGATATAGCGTTTATAGTATGAACGTAAAAGACACAAATTAAGTGGTTGAGCACTTAAAGCTCATAGTCCACTCTCTTCTACTCAACGAGTAGGAATCCACTAAGGATGTCTTTTACAACTTATGAATCACACAGATTCCTTCTGCATCAAATGAGCCTCAGAACTTCTTAGTTCACTCTTGAACTCTTCAAGTCCAAAGCAGACTTGCTCTCTTACGCTTTACTTAGAACTCTTCAAGTCCAACAAACTTGGTACTCTTCTTCGGATGATTGGTAGATGTTGAGTTCTTGATGGTTGCTACTCGGTTGTTGTTTAAGCACTTGTTCGAAAGAACCGAGTATTGAAAGCAAGCTTTCATGATTTCTCGGATCGTAGAGTTGAACTTTGAGAGTTGTTCACATTGTTTGTTCAATGCTTGCTTAGTTCTCTCATCATCGCTTGATTTACATATATGTGATCTTGAAAACTATCCGTTGGATCCATCCGTTGAAGCATTAAATGCGTTTGACTTTTCTCGTTTTGATGGAGACATTTACACATCTTCTTCGAATCGCATTCGCCCCCACCGACACCGCAGATCGCTTTCTCACCTAACACCAAAAGGTGTTTTCCCCACCACCAATGGTACTTTCCTTAGCTTCTTCAATACGCTTCTTTGTTGCATACTAAGGATATTTCTTATAACTTTGGGACGGGTGAGTACTGCAGCGCTTTTAGAATCCATTCCTCTTATGTTGGAACCTATCTCCACACAAATCATGAGGCTCGACGCTTTCGACACAAGATGATGATACTCTACGATACGAGATCATGGTACTTTCACGATTCGATCGTGGTAACTTGTCGTCTTGATGCCCCGGTCCGATCTTTATCACCGAGAGCACTACGATTTCTCTTAAGTCTTTGCACACCACGATCTTCGCTTGATTGAGTTGTAAACTCTACGCTTTCGAGCACACTATGATCATAGACTTGTGAACTCCACGCTTCCTACAAAGACACTACGATCGTTGACTGGCTCTAAAACGCGTTGGGACCACTCTCACGATTTTCGAAGAGGCCTTCACAAGCGCATACACTGCGATCTTTGAAGCTTCCACGTTTACGCCTTGACTTTTGCAATGTTGATCGATTGATACACTACGATTTCTTCGAGTTTATTTCATCTCAAGATCAACCTAGCGACTTTGATCTTTCTATCTATACATTCTATTACGTAATGATACACGTTAAGAGCTTAGATCAACCTAACAAATTTGATCTATCACTAAGTCCTCAGTACATATATTACTTGAAGGACTTTACAAATAATCATGAGCATATACATTAAAACATCAAATCATAATATGCATTCTCCCAACAATCTCCCCTATTTGATGTTGACATAACCAAGGAGATTTGTTGTCATGATTATTAGTTTCTAGATGCATTTTGCAGAAATTTAAACATGACTTAGTATTT